>CM059191.1:8320966-8340580 GCA_030323885.1 Branchipolynoe longqiensis
TATATATATATATATATATATATATATATATATATGCTGTAGGCTGGGTGCTGCTGGTACCTGGTGGTAGTCCTGTACCAGTACACATGATGTGAGGTGGGTGCTGCTGGTACCTGGTGGTAGTCATGTACCAGTACACGTCCTGGGAGGTGGGTGCTGCTGGTACCTGGTGGTAGTCCTGTACCAGTACACATGTTGTGAGGTGGGTGCTGCTGGTACCTGCTGTTGGTACCTGGTGGTAGTCCTGTACCAGTACACATGCTGTGAGCTGGGTGCTGCTGGTACCTGGTGGTAGTCCTGTACCAGTACACATAGTGTGAGCTGGGTGCTGCTGGTACCTGGTGGTAGTCCTGTACCTGTACACATGTTGTGAGGTGGGTGCTGCTGGTACCTGGTGGTAGTCATGTACCAGTACACATGTTTTGAGGTGGGTGCCGCTGGTACCTGGTGGTAGTCCTGCACCAGTACACGTCCTGTGAGGTGGGTGCTGCTGGTACCTGGTGGTAGTCCTGTACCAGTACACATGTTGTGAGGTGGGTGCTGCAGGGACCTGGTGGTAGTCCTGTACCAGTACACATGCTGTGAGCTGGGTGCTGCTGGTACCTGGTGGTAGTCCTGTACCAGTACACATAGTGTGAGCTGGGTGCTGCTGGTACCTGGTGGTAGTCCTGTACCTGTACACATGTTGTGAGGTGGGTGCTGCTGGTACCTGGTGGTAGTCATGTACCAGTACACGTGTTTTGAGGTGGGTGCCGCTGGTACATGGTGGTAGTCCTGCACCAGTACACATGCTGTGAGGCGGGTGCTGTAGGTACCTGGTGGTAGTCGTGTACCAGTACACGTGTTGTGAGCTGGGTGCTGCAGGTACCTGGTGGTAGTCCTGTACCAGTACACGTCCTGTGAGGTGGGTGCTGCTGGTACCTGGTGCTAGTCCTGTACCAGTACACGTGTTGTGAGGTGGGTGCTGCTGGTACCTGGTCGTATTCGTGTACCAGTACACGTACTGTCAGCTGGGTGCTGCTGGTACCTGGTGGCGTTATTGGTTGATTATAAAAAACGCTGCGTGATGTGCTGTCACTATATATAGTGTCAGGCAGGTGGCGGTCAGTGCAACGCGATCCTCGGCTTATCAGCCACCAGGGGCGCCACCCTCCCGCACCCCAGCGCCACCCAGCGGGTGTGGGTGGGGTGGGGGTGGTGGGGGGGGGGGGGGGTTAGTGCAGCCTGCATTCTACTAACCACCACACGCACACGCCTACCTCCATGCGCACTTATCCTTATTCAAGATGTGGTTGGCACACTCTCACAAGCATTCAGGATCTACATTCCTTGCCGCCCACTCATTACTATCATCTACATGAATTGTTGGGTGCAGTGTCAGCAAATTGTGAAAGATACCATATCACTATGCCAATAATACTTTATTCCGTTGTTACACACTATAGAGTCAGCAGGCCGCAAGTGTATTGGCGGGGGGGGGGGGGGCTCGCCTAGTCCCTCCACGGGGCAGGGGGCTCGCCTCCTCCCACATGGGGTGGGCTGTGGGGCCTTCCCCGGGCAATTTTGAAAAAGAAAGTGATACAAAATGGTGCATTTTGATGAAAAATATGTGTAGCAAATTTGTTTAAGCAAAAATGATTCTTTGGTGGGAGATTACAAATTAAAAGTGGGAAATCAGGAGAGGGGTTATTTTGATGTATTTTACGGAGATCTGCCAAATTGGGGAGTGGTTATTTTGCTACATTTTATGCTAGCTACACACCTACCGTTTACGACTCGCGCACTAAAACTCGCGACCCGACCCGAGCCGCTTAAAACTGAAAACGGGCCGATTCATTTTTCGAATCGCAAATCGCAATCGTAAGGAAGCACTTTTAGCCCTAAAATTGAGTTTTAAGTCGCGAATTGCAATTGGTAGGTGTGCTAGGGGAGTGCACACCTCAAGACTTTTGGACAATTTTAGATCGAATACGGTAGGTGGGTGCGGAAAAACGGTAGGTGTGTACCTAGCATTAGGGAGACTTGGCACCCCTGATTTATTGGCGCTGGTACCTTGTAAATATAGGCTAGATGAAGGGTGACTCTAGGTTCAAGTCTTCAGCAAGCAGATGTGAATAATTAGAAGAAGGCCCCGAATTTGATAAGTCAAGTATTGAATGAGAATCAGCAACCTACAGAACCACTGTGCAGACAAATCCAGTAGAGTGTTTGTGTGGATTGTGTACCTTACATGATACCGGGACGTATGCACTTGGCAGACCAGCCTGTTGTTACTGATGCACAGATTAGGACTGGGCCCTTTCCACAAGGCCCTGGTTTACCCAGAGTTCACCGCTCAGTCCCACCAACCTGAATCAGCGCAGCACACTTGGTGTGGGGCCCACATCGCACTTCGAGGCAGCGCCTCCCTAAATGTGCCTTCTCAATGCAGTCGTCACAGACCCTTATTATTTGGTACGACGTTGATTTTTATCGCGCGTTGAGTCTTTAGTAAGTCCCCTCGTGCCGCTGGTACCGGCTGTATAAATATTGATACGGTGGATTGTGGCGGTGGTGCATAGGACGGCTGGGCACCCGTGAAGCTGGCAGGCAGGTTGGGTTTGTACCTGGTACCCGGCAGCCCATCGGCTTTTCTATCTAGTGTCTCCGCCATGTGTGCAGGTGCGGTGACTAAACACAGCCAAAGTCACGTTTTTACCCGAAATGCCGGCTATTTCAATATTGCGGTTTAGTCATGTTTGAGCGCTTTGATGGTGCCTTCTTTTAAATCGTGTGTGGTTACTTGCAAATTAAGGTTGTATGAATATCTACTCGCAAGAGTAAGTTCTGTATTGAGTAAGCTGACTTGACTTCAGGGTGGTGATGGGATGGTGATCAGTGTGTGTTGGACAGATCGTCTCGTCCAATCAAGTCTGGTGGAAGTCGGGTCTGGTGAGCAGTGGGTCCGGTGGGCATTATGTGAACATTAAGGTCTGGTAGACGTTAGAGTTCAGTGAATGGTAGAGTTCAGTGGACACCGGGAGATCAATGACCCTGAATGTCAGGGTCTGGGGAACGTCGAGGTTCAGTGAATGTCAGGGTCAAGTGGACATCGGGGCTCAGTGGACGTCGGAGTCCAGTGAACATCGGGGTTCAGTGGATGTCGGAGGTCAGCGAACATCAGGGTTCAGTGGACGTCGGGATTCAGTGAACATCAGGGTTCAGTGGACGTCAGGGTTCAGTGGACGTCGGAGTTCAGTGAACATCAGGGTCTGGGGAACGTCAGGGTTCAGTGAACATTATGGTCTAGGGGACATCGGGATTCAGTGAACATGAGTGGGCACTGTCACAAGTCGATACAAGTCCTGATATGACCTTAGATGTTGACCTTACATTATAGCCATTGGACACAGTGCTCTGTGGGGTGTCAGTGTGGGGTGAGGTGAGCAGGGTGCGGGGTTTCATGTTGACCACTTACATTACAGCCATTGGACACAGTGCTCTGTGGTGTGTCAGTGTGGGGTGATGTGAGCAGGGTGCGGGGTTTCATGTTGACCACTTACATCATAGCCATTGGACACAGTGCTCTGTCGTGTGTCAGTGTGGGGTGAGGTGAGCAGGGTGCGGGGTTTCATGTTGACCACTTACATTATAGCCATTGGACACAGTGCTTTGTGGGGTGTCAGTGTGGGGTGAGGTGAGCAGGGTGCAGGGTTTCATGTTGACCACTTACATTATTACCATTGGACACAGTGCTCATGGTGTGTCCATGTGGGGTGAGGTGAGCAGGGTGCGGGGTTTCATGTTGACCACTTACATTATTACCATTGGACACAGTGCTCAGTGGTGTGTCAGTGTGGGGTGAGGTGAGCAGGGTGCGGGGTTTCATGTTGACCACTTACATTATTACCATTGGACACAGTGCTTTGTGGGGTGTCAGTGTGGGGTGAGGTGAGCAGGGTGTAGGGTTTCATGTTGACCACTTACAATATTGTCATTGGACACAGTGCTCAGTGGTGTGTCAGTGTGGGGTGAGGTGAGCAGGGTGCAGGGTTTCATGTTGACCACTTACATTATAGCCATTGGACACAGTGCTTTGTGGGGTGTCAGTGTGGGGTGAGGTGAGCAGGGTGTGGGGTTTCATGTTGACCACTTACATTATTGTCATTGGACACAGTGCTCAGTGGTGTGTCAGTGTGGGGTGAGGTGAGCAGGGTGTGGGGTTTCATGTTGACCACTTACATTATAGCCATTGGACACAGTGTTCAGTGGTGTGTCAGTGTGGGGTGAGGTGAGCAGGGTGCAGGTTTCATGTTGACCACTTACATTATAGCCATTGGACACAGTGCTTTGTGGGGTGTCAGTGTGGGGTGAGGTGAGCAGGGTGTGGGGTTTCATGTTGACCACTTACATTATTGTCATTGGACACAGTGCTCAATGGTGTGTCAGCGTGGGGTGAGCAGGGTGCAGGGTTTCATGTTGACCACTTACATTATTGCCATTGGACACAGTGTTCAGTGGTGTGTCAGTGTGGGGTGAGGTGAGCAGGGTGCAGGTTTCATGTTGACCACTTACATTATAGCCATTGGACACAGTGCTTTGTGGGGTGTCAGTGTGGGGTGAGGTGAGCAGGGTGTGGGGTTTCATGTTGACCACTTACATTATTGTCATTGGACACAGTGCTCAATGGTGTGTCAGCGTGGGGTGAGGTGAGCAGGGTGCAGGGTTTCATGTTGACCACTTACATTATTGCCATTGGACACAGTGCTCAGTGGTGTGTCAGTGTGGGGTGAGGTGAGCAGGGTGCAGGGTTTCATGTTGACCACTTACATTATAGCCATTGGACACAGTGCTCAGTGGTGTGTCAGTGTGGGGTGAGGTGAGCAGGGTGCGGGGTTTCATGTTGACCACTTACATTATAGACATTGGACACAGTGCTCTGTGGTGTGTCAGTGTGGGGTGAGCAGGGAGGGGGGTTTCATGTTGACCACTTACATTATAGCCATTGGACACAGTGCTCAGTGGTGTGTCAGTGTGGGGTGAGGTGAGCAGGGTACAGGGATTCATGGTGACCACTTACATTATTACCATTGGACACAGTGCTCAGTGGTGTGTCAGTGTGGGGTGAGGTGAGCAGGGTGCAGGGTTTCATGTTGACCACTTACATTATTGCCATTGGACACAGTGCTCAGTGGTGTGTCAGTGTGGGGTGAGGTGAGCAGGGTGCAGGGTTTCATGTTGACCACTTACATTATAGCCATTGGACACAGTGCTCAGTGGTGTCTCAGTGTAGGGTGAGGTGAGCAGGGTGCGGGGTTTCATGTTGACCACTTACATTATTACTATTGGACACAGTGCTCAGTGGTGTGTCAGTGTGGGGTGAGGTGAGCAGGGTGTGGGGTTTCATGTTGACCACTTACATTATTGCCATTGGACACAGTGCTCTGTGGTGTGTCAGTGTGGGGTGAGGTGAGCAGGGTGCGGGGTTTCATGTTGACCACTTACATTATAGCCATTGGACACAGTGCTCATTGGTGTGTCAGTGTGGGGTGAAGTGAGCAGGGTGCGGGGTTTCATGTTGACCACTTACATTATTGCCATTGGACACAGTGCTCAGTGGTGTGTCAGTGTGGGGTGAGGTGAGCAGGGTGCGGGATTCATGTTGACCACTTACATTATTACCATTGGACACATTGCTTTGTGGGGTGTCAGTGTGGGGTGAGGTGAGCAGGGTGCGTGGTTTCATGTTGACCACTTACATTATAGCCATTGGACACAGTGCTCAGTGGGGTGAGTTGAGCAGGGTGCGGGGTTTCATGTTGACCACTTACAGTATTACCATTGGACACAGTGCTCAGTGGGGTGTCAGTGTGGGGTGAGGTGAGCAGGGTGCAGGGTTTCATGTTGACCACTGACATTATAGCCATTGGACACAGTGCTCAGTGGTGTGTCAGTGTGGGGTGAGGTGAGCAGGGTGCGGGGTTTCATGTTGACCACTTACATTATTGTCATTGAACACAGTGCTTTGTGGGGTGTCAGTGTGGGGTGAGGTGAGCAGGGTGCGGGGTTTCATGTTGACCACTTACATTATTGTCATTGAACACAGTGCTTTGTGGGGTGTCAGTGTGGGGTGAGGTGAGCAGGGTGCGGGGTTTCATGTTGACCACTTACATTATAGCCATTGGACACAGTGCTTTGTGGGGTGTCAGTGTGGAGTGAGGTGAGTAGGGTGCAGGGTTTCATGTTGACCACTTACATTATTACCATTGGACACAGTGCTTTGTGGGGTGTCAGTGTGGGGTGAGGTGATCAGGGTGCGGGGTTTCAGGTTGACCACTTACATTATAGCCATTGGACACAGTGCTCTGTGGTGTGTCAATGTGGGGTGAGGTGAGCAGGGTGCGGGGTTTCATGTTGACCACTTACATTATGGCCATTGGACACAGTGCTTTGTGGAGTGTCAGTGTGGGGTGAGATGAGCAGGGTGCAGTGTTTCATGTTGACCACTTACATTATTGCCATTGGACACAGTGCTCAGTGGTGTGTCAGTGTGGGGTTAGGTGAGCAGGTTGCGTGGTTTCATGTTGACCACTTACATTATTACCATTGAACACAGTGCTCAGTGGTGTGTCAGTGTGAGGTGAGGTGAGCAGGGTGCAGGGTTTCATGTTGACCACTTACATTATTGCCATTGGACACAGTGCTTTGTGGGGTGTCAGTGTGGGGTCAGGTGAGCAGGGTGCGGGGTTTCATGTTGACCACTTACATTATTGCCATTGGACACAGTGCTCATTGGTGTATCAGTGTGGGGTGAGGTGAGCAGGTTGCGGGGTTTCATGTTGACCACTTATATTATTACCATTAGACACAGTGCTCTGTGGTGTGTCAGTGTGGGTTGAGGTGGGCAGGGTGCGGGGATTCATGTTGACCACTTACATTATAGCCATTGGACACAGTGCTTTGTGGGGTGTCAGTGTGGGGTGAGGTGAGCAGGGTGGAGGGTTTCATGTTGACTACTTACATTATAGCCATTGGACACAGTGCTCTGTGGGGTGTCAGTGTGGGGTGACGTGAGCAGGGTGCGGGGTTTCATGTTGACCACTTACATTATTGTCATTGGACACAGTTCTTTGTGGGGTGTCAGTGTGGGGTGAGGTGAGCAGGGTGTGGGGTTTCATGTTGACCAGTTACATTATTACCATTAGACACAGTGCTCATTTATGTGTCAGTGTGGGGTGAAGTGAGCAGGGTGCGGGGTTTCATGTTGACCACTTACATTATAGCCCTTGGACAGAGTGCTCAGTGGTGTGTCAGTGTGGGGTGAGGTGAGCAAGGTGGGTGCAGGGTTTCATGTTGACCACTTACATTATAGCCATTGGACACAGTGTTTGTGGGGTGTCAGTGTGGGGTGAGGTGAGCAGGGTGCGGGGTTTCATGTTGACCACTTACATTATAGCCATTGGACACAGTGCTCAGTGGTCTGTCATTGGGGTGAAGTGAGCAGGGTGCGGGGTTTCATGTTGACCACTTACATTATAGCCCTTGGACAGAGTGCTCAGTGGTGTGTCAGTGTGGGGTGAGGTGAGCAGGGTGCAGGGTTTCATGTTGACCACTTACATTATAGCCATTGGACACAGTGCTTTGTGGGGTGTCAGTGTGGGGTGAGGTGAGCAGGGTGCGGGGTTTCATGTTGACCACTTACATTATAGCCATTGGACACAGTGCTCAGTGGTCTGTCAGTGTGGGGTGAGGTGAGCAGGGTGCGGGGTTTCATGTTGACCACTTACATTATTACCATTGAACAGAGTGCTCAGTGGTGTGTCAGTGTGGGGTGAGGTGAGCAGGGTGCGGGTTTTCATGTTGATCACTTACATTATAGCCATTGGACACAGTGCTTTGTGGGGTGTCAGTGTGCGGTGAGGTGAGCAGGGTGCAGGGTTTCATGTTGACCACTTACATTATTACCATTGAACACAATGCTCAGTGGTGTGTCAGTGTGGGGTGAGGTGAGCAGGGTGCGGGGTTTCATGTTGACCACTTACATTATTACCATTGAACACAGTGCTCAGTGGTGTGTCAGTGTGGGGTGAGGTGAGCAGGGTGCGGGGTTTCATGTTGACCACTTACATTATAGCCATTGGACACAGTGCTTTGTGGGGTGTCAGTGTGGGGTGAGGTGAGCAGGGTGCGGGGTTTCATGTTGACCACTTACATTATAGCCATTGGACACAGTGCTCAGTGGTGTGTCAGTGTGGGGTGAGGTGAGCAGGGTGCGGGTTTTCATGTTGATCACTTACATTATAGCCATTGGACACAGTGCTTTGTGGGGTGTCAGTGTGCGGTGAGGTGAGCAGGGTGCAGGGTTTCATGTTGACCACTTACATTATTACCATTGAACACAATGCTCAGTGGTGTGTCAGTGTGGGGTGAGGTGAGCAGGGTGCGGGGTTTCATGTTGACCACTTACATTATTACCATTGAACAGAGTACTCAGTGGTGTGTCAGTGTGGGGTGAGGTGAGCAGGGTGCGGGGTTTCATGTTGATCACTTACATTATAGCCATTGGACACAGTGCTTTGTGGGGTGTCAGTGTGGGGTGAGGTGAGCAGGGTGCGGGGTTTCATGTTGACCACTTACATTATTACCATTGGACACAGTGCTCAGTGGTGTGTCAGTGTGGGGTGAGGTGACCAGGTGCAGGGTTTCATGTTGACACTTAAATTCCATTGACACAATGCTTTGTGGGGTGTCAGTGTGGGGTGAGGTGAGCAGGGTGCAGGGGTTTCATGTTGACCACTTACATTATTAGCCATTGGACACAGTGCTCAGTGGTGTGTCAGTGTGGGGTGAGGTGAGCACGGTGCGGGGGTTTCATGTTGATCACTTACATTATAGCCATTGGACACAGTGCTTTGTGGCGTGTCAGTGTGGGGTGAGCTGAGCAGGGTGCGGGGTTTCATGTTGATCACTTACATTATAGCCATTGGACACAGTGCTCAGTGGTGTGTCAGTGTGGGGTGAGGTGAGCAGGGTGCACGGTTTCATGTTGACCACTTACATTATTGCCATTGGACACAGTGCTCAGTGGTGTGTCAGTGTGGGGTGAGGTGAGCAGGGTGCGGGTTTCATGTTGACCACTTACATTATAGCCATTGGACACAGTGCTCAGTGCTGTGTCAGTGTGGGGTGAGGTGAGCAGGGTGCGGGGTTTCATGTTGACCACTTACATTATTGCCATTGAACACAGTGCTTTGTGGGGTGTCAGTGTGGGGTGAGCAGGGTGCGGGGTTTCATGTTGACCACTTACATTATTACCATTGGACACAGTGCTCAGTGGTGTGTCAGTGGGGTGAGGTGTGCAGGGTGCGGGGTTTCATGTTGACCACTTACATTATTGCCATACGTCTCAGTGCTGTGTCAGTGCGGGGTGAGGTGAGCAGGGTGCAGGGTTTCATCTTGACCACCTACATTATAGCCATTGGACACAACACGACACGTGCTCAGTGGTGTGGTCAGTGTGGGGTGAGGTGAGCAGGGTGCGGGGTTTCATGTTGACCACTTACATTATTACCATTGAACACAGTGCTCAGTGGTGTGTCAGTGTGGGGTGAGGTGAGCAGGGTGCGGGGTTTCATGTTGACCACTTACATTATTACCATTGGACACAGTGCTCAGTGGTGTGTCAGTGTGGGGTGAGGTGAGCAGGGTGCAGGGTTTCATGTTGATCACTTACATTATAGCCATTGGACACAGTGCTTTGTGGGGTGTCAGTGTGGGGTGAGGTGAGCAGGGTGCGGGGTTTCATGTTGACCACTTACATTATAGCCATTGGACACAATGCTCAGTGGTGTGTCAGTGTGGGGTGAGGTGAGCCAGGTGCAGGGTGGAGGGTTTCATGTTGACCACTTACATTATTACCATTGAACACAATGCTCAGTGGTGTGTCAGTGTGGGGTGAGGTGAGCAGGGTGCGGGGTTTCATGTTGACCACTTACGTTATTACCGTTAGACACAGTACTCAGCAGTGTGTCAGTGTGGGGTGAGGTGAGCAACCAAGGTGCCAGGTTTCATGTTGCCCATTTCTCCTTCAGGGACGGCCAGTACGAGATCATGGAGGCGGAGGGCGTGACTCGCGGCACCAAGGTCGTCGTGCACCTCAAGGGCGACTGCTACGACTTTGCCAAGGAGGAGACCATCAAGGGTAAGTCAAGGTCAAATACTCAGTTAGGACACAGTTGGCATAAACAACGAAAACAAACCTTTCTATCTGTTTCAATGAATTACTTCGGATTGCCTATAACAAGTATAAAGTGGAGTAAGCATCACGACCATGTACGGCAATCAAGTCACTCCCAACGTCATTATGTTATCAGCATCGCCAGTACCCATTTACAAGTTTGTCCCGTTATTACTTGTGTGTGTGTGCAGGTGTAAGTGCCTAATTGTGACCACACGTCGGCTGGGTAGTGTAGCGCAGCCTGGGGCTTTCCGGTATTTGTGTGTCATTGTGGTGTCGAGTTGTGGGTCTGGATCAGTGCCGGCCCTACTTAAGCCGTGTTCACACCCACAACTTTAGGCCGAACTAGATAAGGTGAACTAGATGAGGCGAACTAGTGTCGTGTCCACACACGGAGCGGATTAAGGCGGAAATTGATATCTGCGCATGAGCAAGTCCATACTAACCAGCGCCAGTTTCGGTTAATCGACGTCGGCAGAGAGAGTGTGGGTTCGACCTAGATCTGTTTCGGTTGAATTGTATTGTTTTGGAACGGTCAAAACTTCGGCTGGGCAGTGAAACCCTAAAAATAAATGCTGAAAAAAATATCTGTGCACAGCTAGCGGTTTCATAGACCAAATTATATTATATAGTGTGACATGCTTAATCCGCCTCAAGTAAGTCGGTTGCGTTCACACAAGCAAGATGGGCCGACCCAAGCTAGTTCGCTTCATTTAAACCACCACGCGAGGCGAACTAGATGCGGCGAACTACATGAGGCGACTCAGCCCTAATCCGCCTCAACATCGGGTTCACACGGCCAATGTGAGCCGACTTACATTAGGCGCACTAGATGAGGCGAGTTAACGCCCAGGTGTGAACACGGCTTAAGGTCGTACGCCGGCGTGCAGTGTGGAAAGCCATCTTCTGCGCCCATGTGTGCACGGCTCATCAGGTCCGGGCCGCCAAAAACAAGCCGCTTTTTAAACACGCACAAAAAGTGCACTGTGGCTGATGAAAGGCGACGGTTGTTTGGTTATGGAGATCATTTATCTACCGCTCGCATCTACCGTAACGGGTACTGCAGGAGGGGTGTGTGTGTGCGCATGTGTGTATGTGTGTCTCACACACCCAGAGACTGTCAGGACGCCACCGTCTCATCAATGTCTGCACGCACTGAGCCATGTCCGAGCAGCCCGTCTTACTGAGAGTTCACCGAGCTTCAGACTGCAGTGAGTGTGTCATGAATTACTCAACAATAAGCAATACAAATGGCTGTATATAGGTGCATAAAACCATTTAAAAATAAAACATGGAAATAACTTTCAATATATATATATGAAAATAAATATACAATGAGGTGTCCAAAATGCACCACAAAGTATCTAGAATGTTGTTTTAATCTGGGCAGTGCCCCCAGATCCTTCAATATAACACCCCTTAAGAGCTTCTGGTTTATAAATATATTTAAATAATTATATATGTATTTTTCAAGAAAAACAGGTAGTAACTATCTATGCTAGGCAGGATTCAGAGTGAAAGTAGAAGCAATTATATGAATAAAAGCAGACATAGGTGGCACCAGGAGTAGTACTACTAATATATGACAACTAGAAGGCCAATAAGAATTATAATAAACTTGTTATTAATATTTATATATAAGATCCTGGCATACATATATCAGTAAGTATTATAAGATAAATCTAGGTCTAGTCATGTTTATATACAAGATTATGGCGCATACTGGTCGAAATCCACATATAAGTAAATATTATACAGCTAAGTCTAGATCCGCTCATATTTATATACAAGATCATGGCGCAGACAGATTGATTTGCATGTATAAGTAAATATGCAGATAAGTATAGTCCCAGTCATACTTATATACAAGATCATGATGTATACAGATTGATATAGACGTATAAGTAATTATTATGCTGCTAAGTATAGTCCCAGTCTTATTTATATACAAGATCATGACACATATGTATTGATATACATGTATAAGTAAATATGCAGATATGTATAGTCCCAGTCATATTTATATACAAGATCATGACATATACTGATTGATATACATGTATAAGTAAATATTATACAGATGAGTCTAGTCCTGGTCATATTAATGTACAAGATCATGACACATCCTGTTTGATATACATGTATATGTAAATATGCAGCTAAGTCTAGTGCCACTCCCAGTCATATTTATGTACAAGATGATGGCGTATCCTGATTGATATACACGTATAAGTATTATACATCTAGACCTGGGCGGCGGGCTGTTGCTAACACGCCGGTTGGACCGGTAAGCGCCGGGCGCCTCCCCGAATTGCTCATTCTGTGTCCAATAAGGGCGCGGGTTGCGGAGCGTGCACAACGCTAATACATTAAGTGATGTCAAAAGCGTGGCAGTTATCTAATTTGGAATGGATAGCTTCTTGGCTGCCAGATTAGGCTGTGGCGGGCACGCAATTATGGCCCGGTTTGGGGAGATGATTATCGGGATGGGAGCAGGCCGGGAGGGAGCCGGGAGGGAGCCGGGAGGGAGCCGGGGAGAGGGAGCCGGGAGGGAGGAGCCGGGGGGAGGGAGGGAGGGGGAGGGAGGGAGCCGGGGGAGAAGCCGGGGGGAGGGAGCCAGGGGGAGGGAGCCGGGGGGAGGGAGCCGGGGGGAGGGAGCCGGGGGGGAGGGAGAGGGGGGGAGGGAGCGGGGGGGGGCCGTGTGGGAGAGAGCTGGGAAGGAGCTGGGGGGGGGGGGAGGGAGCCGGGGGGAGGGAGCGGGAGGAAGCTGGGAGGGAGCCGGGGGGGGGGGGGGGAAGCCGGGAGGGAGCCGGGGGGAGGGAGCTGGGGAGGGAGCCAGGGGGGAGGGAGCCGGGAGGGAGCCGTGGGAGGGAGCCGGGGGCCAGGAGGGAGGGAGCCGGGAGGGACCGGGGGGGAGGGAGCCGGGGGGGAGGGAGCGCGGGGGAGGCAGGGGGGAGGAGGGAGCCGGAGGAGGGAGCCGGAGGAGAAGAGGGACCGGGGGGAGGGAGCTGGGGGGGAGGGAGCCGGGGGAGGGAGCCACGGGGAGGGAAGCCGGGGGGAAGGGAACGGAGAGGGAGCGCAGAGGGAACGGGCCACGAATGGAGAGGGAGCAGGGAGGGAGCGGGTAGGAAAAGAGGAGGGAACGGGGAGGGAGAGGGGAGAGAGTGGGCTGGGAATGGAGAGGGTGCGGGAGGGAAAGGGAAGGGAGCAGGAGGGAGAGGGGAGAGAGAGGGCCGGGAGCAGGGAGGGAGTAGAGAATGAATGGAGAGGGAGCGGGCCAGGATTGGGGAGGGAGCAGGCCGTGAACATCGAGGGAATGGGTAGGGGATGGGCCGGGAGCGGAGCGGGCCGAGAGCGGGCCGGGAGCGGATCGGGAGCGGGCCGGGAGCGGATCGGGAGCGGGCCGGGAGCAGAGAGGGATTGGTCCGAAAAAGACGGGGGCACGGTGCTTATTGGTGTGTGGGATGTGTTCGAGCAGCGAATGGTAATGGGGAGGGAAGGGATGGCCTGTGCGCTCGTTATCTGTGCTGGACAAGATGGGGTGTGTGAGATGAGGATGCGGTGAGGTAAGGTCTTCTTCACATGGTGAAATGGTGCTGATAGCCTATCGTTGTGGTGACGTCATTGTGCTGCAAGACTGGGCTACACTGAGAATTGGTTCTAGCTTGAAGCAGATGCAACTGTCACAGTCTGCCAGATAAGAATTCCTCAGACTGACAAGTTGCATGCACTATCGTCCAAACGTGGGGTTTGCATATCTCAGGCATCAGGAATGTTGAGGTATCCGCTCCCCCTAACATATATCGACACGAAGTGTTATGATTGTGGCAGTACATGTGGTATTTTGAAAGCTTTGTGTTAGGATTGTGGCAGTATGAGCGTTATAAGGTGTTGTGAGACCTTTGGGGTAGTATGTGTGTTGTAAAGTGTAGTGAGATTGTATTAGAATTGTGGCTGTATGTGTGTTATAAGGTATTGTGAGACCTTTATGTTAGGATTGTGGTGGTATGTGTGTTATAAGGTGTGGTGTGACCTTTATATTAGAATTGTGGCTGTATGTGTGTTATAAGGTATTGTGAGACCTTTATGTTAGGATTGTGGTGGTATTTGTGTTATAAGGTGTGGTGTGACCTTTGTATTAGAATTGTGGTAGTATGTGTTTTATAAGGTATTGTGAGACCTTTATGTTAGGACTGTGGTGGTATGTGTGTTATAAGGTGTGGTGTGACCTTTGTATTGGAATTGTGGCTGTATGTGTTTTATAAAGTGTTGTGAGACTTTTTTTATTAGGATTGTGGTAGTATATGTGTTGTAACTATAACTTATAGGGTGTTGTGAGACCTTTGTGTTAGGATTGTGGTGGTATATTTGTGTTTTGAGACTTTGTACTAGGATATGTGTTATTAAGTTATAAGGTGTTGTGAGACCTCTTTTGTTAGGATAGTGGCAGTATATGTATTATAAGGTCATATGAGTCCTTAATGTCAGGAATGTTGCAGTTCGGTGCTACTGCAACAAGGACGAAGTGACAGGCTGTGGCGATGGTTGCCGGCTTGTGTCTGGTTGTAGGAATGTGGGGTGGGCGGAGGACGGTGATCAAACAAGGCCCTTATCTAAGGAGTGGTAGGCAGCTGGCAATGGTTCTAGATGAGGCTGGGCGGAGGAAGGAGGAGCTCGAGTGGAAGGAGGAATGAGATGCATTCTGGGACATCTGGTCATGTCTGAAGGGGTGGGGGGGGGGGAGGTAGATGGTTTGGCAACCAAGGAAACGGAATGCAGTAGGATGGGTGCTAGGTGAAAAGGCATTGGTGATTAGTTGGATGTGGTCGTGGATTGAAGACATGGAGGTGGGGAGAGGAGGAAGTGATGGTGTAAGAAAAGTAGGGGCCGGGAACAGTGACAGAGAAGAGGATGAAGCGATGGTGTAAGGAGAAGAGTGGCCAGGAACAGTGACAGAGAAGAGGAGGAAGTGATGGTGTAAGGAGAAGAGGGGCTTGGAACAGTGACAGAGAAGAGGAAGTGATGGTATATAGAGAAGAGGGGCCAGGAACCGTGACAGAGAAGAGGAGGAAGTGATGGTGTAAGAAAAGTAGGGGCCGGGAACAGTGACAGAGAGGAGGAGGAAACGATGGTGTAAGGAGAAGAGGGGCCATGAACAGTGACAGAGAAGAGGAGGAAGTGATGGTGTAAGGAGAAGAGGGGCCAGGAACAGTGCCAGAGAAGAGGAGGAAGTGATGGTGTAAGGAGAAGAGGGTCTGGAAACAGTGACAGAGAAGAGGAGGAAGTGATGGTGTAACTGTAAGGAGAAGAGGGGCCGGGAACACTGACAGAGAAGAGGAGGAAGTGAAGGTGTAAGAAGAAGAGGGAACAGTGACAGAGGAGAGGAGGAAGTGATGGTGTAAGCAGAAGAGGGGGCTGGGAACAGTGACAGAAAAGAGGAGGAAGTGATGGTGTAAGAAGAAGAGGGGCCGGGAACAGTGACAGAGAAGAGGAGGAAGTGAAGGTGTAAGAAGAAGAGGGAACAGTGACAGAGAAGAGAAGGAAGTGAAGGTTTAAGCAGAAGAGGGGCCAGGAACAGTGACAGAGAAGAGGAAGAAGTGATGGTGTAAGGAGAAGAGGGGCTTGGAACAGTGATAGAGCCGAGGAGGAAGTGATGGTGTAAGGAGAAGAGGGGCCAGGAAAAGTGACAGAGAATAGAAGGAAGTGATGGTGTAAGCAGAAGAGGGGCCAGGAACAGTGACAGAGAAGAGGAGGAAGTGATGGTGTAAGGAGAAGAGTGGCCGGAAACAGTGACAGAGAAGAGGAGGAAGTGATGGTGTAAGGAGGGAGAAGAGGGGCCGGGAACAGTGACAGAGAAGAGGAGGAAGTGATGGTGTAAGAAGAAGAGGGGCCGGGAACAGTGACAGAGAAGAGGAGGAAGTGAAGGTGTAAGAAGAAGAGGGAACAGTGACAGAGGAGAGGAGGAAGTGATGGTGTAAGCAGACGAGGGGGCCGTGAACAGTGCCAGAGAAGAGGCGGAAGTGATGGTGTAAGAAGAAGAGGGGCTGGGAACAGTTACAGAGAAGAGGAGGAAGTGATGGTGTAAGCAGAAGAGGGGCCAGGAACAGTGACAGAGAAGAGGAAGAAGCGATGGTGTAAGGAGAAGAGTGGCCAGGAACAGTGACAAAGAAGAGGAGGAAGTGATGGTGTAAGGAGAAGAGGGGCCAGAAACAGTGACAGAGAAGAGGAGGAAGTGAAGGTGTATGGAGAAGACGGGCCAGGAACAGTGACAGAGAAGAGGAAGAAGTGATGGTGTAAGGATAAGAGGGGCTTGGAACAGTGACAGAGAAGAGGAGGAAGTGATGGTGTAAGGAGAAGAGGGGCTTGGAACAGTGATAGAGTAGAGGAGGAAGTGATGGTGTAAGGAGAAGAGGGGCCAGGAAAAGTGACAGAGAACAGGACGAAGCGATGGTGTAAGCAGAAGAGGGGCCAGGAACATTGACAGAGAAGAGGAGGAAGTGATGGTGTAAGGAGAAGAGTGGCCAGGAACAGTGACAGAGAAGAGGAGGAAGTGATGGGTTTTTTGGGTGTTTTTTTTTGTGACAAGTTTTTTATTCTGCCCATAACGTATAAGCTCCCGTGAGGGTGCTTGTTTTCAACGCTGGACAGCTGTGGTACTGGATTGGTCTGGTCCCGCACTCAGGAGTCTTTACCTGATCTTGCTCGGGCCATCCTTTGCGGTTTTGGGTGTTAGTAGTTTCTATATTAGTTTTATTTAAATTTTCAAGTTTTTTCCTAACCTGTATATGATAACTTAGCCTACTATGTACATCTATGCAGATGTTACAGCATCCTTTCACCCATGCCCTGTCCTTAGATTGTACACCAGTGTGGGTGGTCTAGTGGTTAGGATTCCACGCTTTCACCGTGGCGGCCGGGGTTCGATTCCCCGTCTGGGAATGGCCATTTTACTCATGGACACGGCTCTCACGGCAGAGAGCTAAATGGAGGGCGGCAGTCAAGTAATGAAAGCAGTCTTTGTCGCATCGCGACCGACAGCATGATGATGTGCCAGAACTCCCCTGGACCCTTCAGGACTGCGACTAGGTGGGATGGCTGTGTTGTATGGTTAGCCATTTCGTATTTCAGGGTGATTACTTCTTCCAATTTTCCCCATCCATCCATTATCACTCAAATTAAATATCCCTACCCCCCACCCTCTTCCATCTCCCACATTATCACTACCCAAACTACACCCAACTACCAACTACTTTCACTAAACCTACAAATACCACCACACCCCACAAAACATTCTTACAAATCAAAAATATCCCCCTCCCCCCTCCTCCTATCCCCATCTCCCCCCCTCACCTTATCTACAATCACAACAACCCTAATTATTAATATACAAACAATAAAACCAACACACCCCCCACCTTCCCAAAAACACTTTCCTCCCCATCAAAATCCCCACCACCACCCCCCTCCCCCTAATCATTATATTGCTATATTATTCCAGGACCCCATGTTCCCCCCTCCACCCAATCAGGCCCCCAAATCCCCCCCCCCCCCCCCCCCCCTTCAAACTTCACCCATGATAAAATTTGGTGTAACTTATTGTTGTCAGTAGCACTGGGGCTGCAATTTGCCTGGTGTCCCTAAGGGGGGTTGCTGTGTAGCCTGGTTTTGTGGTGTAATGGTGCGCCAGTATTTTGAGGTGCGTTTCCCTTCTACTTGTTAGTAGTGTTGCATTGCATTTTTTGTGTAATTCGATTGTGGGATATCTTTTGTTCACCTGAAGGCATACTTTGAGGGCTCTATTTTGTAGCACCTGTAGTTTGTTTAATAGTTTTGTATTTCCTCCCATGTATACTACATCGCCATAGTCAAAGTAGGGGAGGATCATGCCTTTATATATTTTAATTGCCATGCTTTCAGTCATGTAGTATCTCAGTTTAGCCAGTAGCCATATTTTATGGTTTACTTTTTTGATAGTATTTGTTATGCAGAGGTCATAATTTAGGTGTCTGTCTAGATCCACTCCCAGATATCGGTAGTTGTCTACTTGTTCTAGTTCGGTGTTTCCCAGAAGACACTTTATTTTCTCATTACTTGTTAGCCTGGTACCAAATAGTACTGTTTTTGACTTGCTGTTGTTTATGTTATCCTATTTAGTTGGCACCACTCGATTAGTTTTGTTAGTGTTAGATTCAGTTTCATTTCTATTTCTTCGGTTGTTTTGCCTGCAGCATATACCACGGTGTCATCTGCATATAGTTGGATGTTTTCAATTTCTAGCCAGTTGTTTAGATCGTTAATATATATGAGGAAGAGAAGTGGCCCCAGGACTGACCCTTGGGGTACTCCGCAAGTTATCTTTTCCTCATTGGATATGGATCCATTTACTGTGGTGCATTGCTTTCTGTTTTCTAGATAGCTCGCTAGCCATTTTCCTGTTACTCCCGTTATTCCCATTTGGGTTAGTTTGCTCCTTAGGATAGGGTGGTCCACCGTGTCAAACGCTTTGCTGAAGTCTATGAACGCTGCACCCACTAGGTTCTTTTTATTGATACTGTTTGCAATATCAGTTATTAAGTTAGCAATTGTTTTTATTGTCGAGTGGTATTTTCTGAAACCGCCCTGTTTACTGTTTAATATTTTGTGTTCGTTTAGGTGGTCCATAATATGTCTATGCATTATTTTTTCCATTAGTTTACCAGGCAGTGGGAGTATGGAGATCGGTCTATAGTTTCCCAGTACCTGTTTATCCCCTCCTTTGTGGAGCGGTGTTACTTTGGCTAGTTTCCAGCATCCCACATAAGTACCTTCTGTGAACGATTTGTTGTATATCTCACATATAAACATCTTGCCCCCCCCCCCCCCCCGCCCCCCCCCCCCCCCCCCCCCCTTTTTCCCCCCCCCCCCCCCCCCCCGCCCCCCCCCCCACCCCCCCCCCCCCCCCCCCCCCCCCCCGTTCCCCCCACATCCCCCTCCCCCCCCCCCCCCCCCCCCCCCCCCCCCCCCCCCCCGCCCCCCCCCCCCCCCCCCCCCCCCCCCCCCCCCCCGCCCCCCCCCCCCCCCCCCCCCCCCCACCCGCTCCCCCCCCCCCCCCCCCCCCCCCCCCCCACCCCCCACCCCCCCCCCCCCCCCCACCCCCCCCCCCCCCCCCCCATCCCCCCCCCCTCGCCCCCCCCCGCCATCTTTCAATACTATACTCGAGGTATTTTCAATGTTCGAAGGCTTGTTGCAATCAATTGATTTTATGAGCTCACTTATCTCTTTTATTGTGGTTGTGCAATCTCCAATGTCTGTGTTTAATTGTTGCGCTTTCGTGGTCCAGTTTGTGTTGAATTGTTTGGATAGTTTATTGCCTATGGTTGAAAAATGTTTGTTCATTATATTAGCAGTATCGTTGTTGA
>CM059191.1:8341076-8382507 GCA_030323885.1 Branchipolynoe longqiensis
GTGGTGTAATAATGGACACGTCTGGATAACACGAGGACTTGTTAAGAACTGGTTTATTTACGTTCCTGTCACGTGACCTTCCCAGGTTCCCCGGTCATGTGGTGGGGTATCCCCACACGATATATATACATTACATCTCCCCTTCTTATATATACAAACATGAACACTTAGCCTAATGAAACGTACAGTTTGTACCTTGTATTTGTTATATCGTCTTACCGTAACTTTAGAATGTATGTTAGACCATTTCTAAATGTCTGTTATAAGCCTGTGTCCTGGCTGTACTACCCGACCGTACCGATTGACTTAATTTGAGTTATCCGTGTCTGGACCACCACCTTGCGATACATGCCCATACGGCCTTCCGCTGTTGGGTGTCTTTGTGGATGTGCCTGCTGTCTGTTTTGTTTGTCCATTTGGAACCCTAACTATATGTTTCCTGTTCCTTCTTAATACATTTCCTTCTACATTTTTTATTTTATAATCTCGCGGTCCCGGTGTGTTCGTTTGCACTATCTTTCCCCGCTTCCACTTATCTTCGTGGCTTATGTACTGAACGTGGTCATTTATGTTTAATCTACTGTGTTGCCTACCGGCGTGTTTGTCGTGAGATTTCTTTTGTTTTTCCTGCAGCTTGTTGAACTCCTCCGACTTGGATTGTTGTACTATTGGTTGCAAGTGTTTTTTAGTTGCTGGTAATTTGCATCTAAGTCTTCTGCTAAGTAGCAGCTGTGCTGGGGATGCATTTATATTACTGAGGGGTGTATTTCTGTAATTTAACAGACCAATATTGTAATCTTGGTTTTCTGTCGATGATTTTTTTATGATTCGCTTAACTGTTTGCACGTACCTTTCAGCTAGGCCATTACCTTGTGCGTGTAGTGGATTAGAAAATACTGGCCGAAATCCGAACTCTCTGGCAAACTCTTTGTACTTTGAACTTTGGAACTGCGGACCATTGTCCGACACAACGACCTCGGGTATTCCAAAAGACAAAAAATTTGTTTTAATGCCATGATTGTGTTCTCACTGGTTGTCGAAGTTAATTCTACTACTTCTGGATATTTCGAATAATAGTCAACTGTAACCATAAAATTCTTTTCATGTATTTGAAACAGATCAACAGCTATCCGTTGGAATGGCAGTTGAGGTACTTCATGGCATATCAATGGTTCCGAATGGAGTTTGTTTCGCAATACTTGGCATTTTGTACACCGCGATATCATATCCTCTATTTGTTTTGACATTCCTGGCCAAAAGATATTATCACGTGCCAACTCCTTACACTTTACGATACCCAAGTGTGATTCGTGTAACAGTCTCAACATTTCATGTTGAAGTGTAGAAGGTATTATTATTTGGTTATCTTTAAAGAGTAAACCGTCTACATATGTTATGTTTTCTTTAAACGTGGCAAATGGTTTTGCTAATACATGCACTCTTTTATTATTGTCCGGCCAACCTTTTTGTGTGAGTTGAATAACCCCGAGTAAAGTTTCGTCGGTTTGTGTACTGTTCGCAATATGCTGCATCAAGTGCGGGGCCACCTCGATTTCAGCAACCTCTAGAGCTGAGTCGAATAAATTATTCGGGTGAACGGTAGTTGAGTGAGCACGCGATAGGGCATCTGCAAAATACATGTTTATACCTTTAACATATATTAATACAATGTTGTAATTTTGCAGACGAAGCCTCATTCGCTGCATCCGAGCAGATAGCATGTGAATTGGTTTAGTCATTATAGCAATTAATGGTTCATGATCAGTTTGTACCGTGATTTGTTGGCCAAAAATATACTGATGGAACTTTATACAACCGAAACATATCGCTAAGAGTTCCTTCTCAATTACTGCATAGCTCGACTGCGCTCGGTCTAACGATTTTGATGCCATGGTGACTGGGCGATTATTCTGAAATAATACTGCTCCCAATCCCATCTTGGAAGCGTCCACTTGTAGGGTTTTTGGTTTCTTTACATTATAAAACTGCAAGACTGGTGCGGTCATTAATAATTTTTTTAACAATGAAAACGCTTCTATTTGCTCATGTTGCCAGTGCCATTCGACGTTCTTTTCTAATAATGCTCGCAGTGGCTTAGCTACTTCTGACATGTTGGGAATAAATTTACCGATGTACCCAATCATTCCCAGAAACCTTTGTACCCCTGCTTTATCTGTTGGGGGCGGCATGTCCACAATGGCTTGGATTCTTTCTTTGGTTGGTTTTACTCCTGACTCTGTTAATGTATGTCCTACCTATTCAACTTCTTTTCTGCATATTTTAGACTTAGCCGGGTTAAATTTCAAGTTTACTTCCCTTGCTTTTTTTTAAACCGCTTCTAAGCGGGCATTATGTTGCTCCACTGTTGAACCATACACTAATATGTCGTCTGTGACAACATTGACTCCTGGCAAACCGTATAGAATTTGGTTCATTTCATGTATGAATATGTCACCGGTCGTTTTTATGCCGAACGGCAGCCTCGTGAACCGGTTCCGACCCCATGGTGTATTGAATATACACAATTTACTACTTTTGTTATCTAGCTCTATTTGCCAATATCCGCTATTTGCATCAATGACGGAAAAAAAATTAGCTTCTGAAGTATGAGCAATAACTTCTTTTATAGTTCTCGTGGGATACGGTCTACTAAGTATGGCTTTATTTAATTTTGTTGGGTCTAAACAAATGCGGATTTTATTAGGTTTTTTAACTATAGTTATTGAATTAACCCATGGGGTGGGTTCTGTTTCTTCAATGATTACCCCTAACCGGATCATTTTCTTTAACTCATCTTTTACTTGATCTGCTACGGCATGCGGTATTCGCCTAGGTGGGTCAATACATGGGGATACAGTATCATCGATATGGATAACAGCGTTGCTTTTGATTTTTCCTAACCCTTCAAAAATGTCAGAATATTTGTTTACCAGGAGTTGAGCATTGGGTTCGTCTGTCCCGGTAGTTACTGTCTGCTGCACTGGAGTCTTGTGTCTTGTTAACATGTCGACGCGTCGTATTAGCTTCAGTTTGCTGCACGCCTCAGTTCCCAATATCGTGCAGCCGGTTGCCGTAAGTTGGTATCTCAGCCGTTCGCCGTTTGTGATGATTTGTGCCTCTCCTTCCGGACGAATTCATTCTCCGGGGAACGTAACCAGAGTACACTTTGTCGGTTCCAGTACTACATTCCTCAGCTTGTTATAGATGCTTTTGGGGATAATATTTGCTTGTGAACCCGTATCTAATTTAAATTTCACTTGTTCGTCACCTAGTGACACCGTGGCAAACCATAGTTTTGCCTCACTTGCCTCGGGCGCTGCTATGTATCCGACAAACAAATCGTTGTCGTCGTCGTCAAAGTCACTTTCGACAGGTGTCGGAGGTGGATTATTTTCGTCCACTTGAAGCAAATTTAGACTTGCATAATTTGGCCTCTTCGTCTTACATACTTTAGAGAAATGCCCTAGTAGATGGCATTTCGAGCACTGTTTTCCTTTTGCCGGACACTGACCTTGTATATGCACGTAGCCACACCTACCACACTGTGTGCGGCCGCTGCCTGGCCTTGACGATGCGCATTGACCTGCCCATGCTGGTGTATGTGGCATCACAGGGGCGGGTGTCACAGGGCGCACATTGACAGCATCGACTTGCTCCTCATCTGTAGTTTTTGTCGCCTCTGATAATAATCCTGAGCGGTGCTCACTTAGACGGCATGTTTCTATACAATGTTCTAGAGACAAATTCGGTGTTTGCAACAAACAGTCTCTCAACTTGGCGTCTTTGACGCCGCACACTAGTCTGTCACATAACATTGAATCAGTCAGCTCACCATAATTGCAATACGCTATTCGATATTGCAGCTCTCTTATGTATGTGTCCATTGACTGTGTTGTCTGCTGCAGCGAATTGAAGTTATACCGAATAACTGTTATGTTTGTTTTACCTTTGCAATATTCTTTGAACACTGCCACTAACGGTTAAATTTTGTCGACGATGTTTGTGTCTTTTTTCAGTGTTCTGTACACTTTCTGAGCCTCGGCTCCTGCTACGTGCAAGAACACCGCACACTGCGTCTTTTCCGGCTTGTTATGAACTCCAGCTGCTGCGGCATAAAATTTGTAGGAGTCGTACCATGTTTCCCAATTTAGGGCCATATTATCCTCTAGGTTCAGAGGGCCTGGTGGTTTCAGACCCGTGAGCACCATCCTGAGTTCTTTGTATCTGACACCATGTATCTGACTTCGAATCAGAAGATTGCGAGTTCGAGTCTCATCATGGTCGCCATTTTGTAAAGTTGCCGGCTGGTGGTGTGGGTGGTGTGGACAAGCCAAATGAAAGCACTACAGGTAATGAAGGAAAACAGGTTAAGAGTGAAAAGTAAGAGAGTGAGACTCTTCAATTTATTGATTTATATAGGTTTTCTAGAATCCAAGATGGCAGTGGTCACATGCTTCAATCCATCAATCAGAGTACAATGCAGTGGTCACATGACTCAATCCTCCAATCAGAGTACAATGCAGTGGTCAATGATCCATAAACAACACCATGGGGGGGAGGGGGCATGTGAGGTGACTCTTCCAAAGAGTGTTCCTAGCAAATCCCGGAAGTGACACTCCCTCCAAAGACTATTCAATTATACAATTTCTATACCTAATGAATAATAGTTTACCAATTTCACACATCCTCCATATGCCTTTGGGTTTTTATATATTAACTTTTATCATTATATAGACAGTTTGCAATTTATTATAGTAATTTCACCTCGGTCTTCATGTATTATATCGGACAATTTTACAACTGGACACGTCTGGATAACACGAGGACTTGTTAAGAACTCCTTTATTTACGTTCCTCTCACGTGACCCCCGGAGGTTCCCCTGTCACGTGGTTGGGTATCCCCACTCTATATATATATATACATCACAGTCGGTGTCGAGGGCAGGACAGGCCTTCCACCCGGCATGCACTGACAGTGGTCGGTGTCGAGGGCAGGGCAGGCCTTCCACCTGGCATGCACTGACAGTGGTCAATGTCAAAGGCTGGAGGGCACCTTGCATACGGCATGCACTGACAGTGGTCGGTGTGTCAAAAGCAAGACGGGCCTTCCACCTGGCATGCGCTGACAGTGGTCGGTGTGTCAAAGGATATTAGTAACAGACAGGATATTGTATTTGACGGCGTGGTACTGGACTCAGCTGCCGGTGGGTGCCATGGGTAGTTCCGTGGGAACAGCTTGTGTGTGTCTGGGTCGGGGTTCCCAGTGAGCGGCAGGGTGTGGGCGGGTTGAGATGTGTGTTTACAGGTGGTTAATCTAACCCATATATCTGACCTCGCATCCCTCCACACACCTGCACACTATCACCTTTTATCACTGGTCTTATCTCAGCACACCGGAATGTCCGATTCTACTGAAACAAAATTGCCGAGTTGTACAGTTTGATGTAGTTAACTGCCCCATCACTGACTGAGGGACTTAAGACCTTTGTGACTGTTGGACGGACCTGTTGGACCTGCCTCACCTGTCTGGACCTTGACCCTTGGCCAGTGAAACCTCCTGGCGTTGCCTGCGCCTCATGCCCCACGGTGAGTGGGGACGAGTGCTGGGATGATGGTAGTGTGTATTTGGAGGTATCACAAAACACCAGCCAGATTGGTGCGGTCTTTTCACAGCCACTGGCAGCAGTCGGGACATCGGGTGGCGGGTACTGTAGCCTGAATTACGTGGTGCCCCAGGCCGTGTAGAGATGACTAGATGTGTGCACAGTGATGAAGATTAATAAGGCTATTACACAACTAATGACAAATAATTAGGCAGGGTGCAGAGGGCCATGGTTTGGGACAATTACACTTACAATACGGACGGGTTCATCGGGAAGTCACTGATCGCTTTTCACAACACGACGTTTGCAAACCATAGCAGCCTTCTTTTATCTATATTTATTTTTTCTCTAAAAACAACGATTTTTGTAGGATCTGAAGATCTGGAGATATTTTGTGAAGCAATAATCCATTGTGAGTATACACAGTCCAATGATTATAAATTTATGCCATGTTTAAAAAAATATATATATATATTAGGTTTAGTTTGAATTAACTTTCATTTCACATTGAAAACATTTAAATATTCTAAAGCAGGTAACATTGAGACATTTGAAGTGTAAATATGCCTAACAGGTAACATTATAGATATTTTAAGTGTCAACATGCCACATCAATTTGGCATGCACGCCGATTTGGCATGCACACCGAAATGCTTGTGTCACTTAAAGGCTCTATTAAATTGACTTAATATTCATTCCATGCAAGATCAGTGCATCAGTATCTAAGTTGGATATGTAGGCTTAAATCTAATTAAGCATTTTAGATTTGAAATGTGATGCTCTCGTCAGACTACATAAGCAGCTTCATGCTAGGTACACACCTACCGTTTATGACTCGCGCACTAAAACTCGCGACCCGACCCAACCCGACCCGACCCGCTTAAAACTGAAAACGGGCCGATTCATTTTTCGAATTGCAATCGTAAGGAAGCACTTTTAGCCCTAAAATTGAGTTTTAAGTCGCGAATCGCAATCGGTAGGTGTGCTAGGGGAGTGCACACCTCAATACTTTTGGGCAATTTTAGATCGAATACGGTAGGTGGGTGCGGAAAAATGGTAGGTGTGTGCCTAGCATTAGGGCAGACTCAGCACTAAGAAAAATGGCGGCTGGCCGAGGTGGCGCAGATTGCACACCGGGTGTCTAAGCAAAGCGCGCCGCACCTCTGCGCTTATATGTGTGAGTGTGTGTGGGTGTGTTGGAGTGTGTGGGTGTCTGTGTGTGAGTATCTGTGTGGGTGTGTTGGTGTATGTGTGTGGGTGTGCGAGTGTGTGGGTCGGTGTATGTGAGTGTGTGGGTGTCTGTGTGGGTGTGTTGGTGTATGTGCGTATTTATGTTAGTGTGTGGGTGGGGGTATGTATGAGTGTGTGGGTGTCAGTGTGTGGGTGTGTTGGTGTATGTGCATATGTATGTGAGTGTGTGGGTCGGTGTATGTGAGTGTGGGGGTGTCAGTGTCATGTCTGTATACCGTGTGTGACAGGGTGTGAATGTCTTCAAGTGTGTGAGTGTGTGTATGTGAGTCGGAGTGTGTTTGTACGTGTCTGTATGTATGCTCCTGAGTGTGGGTGTATGTCTGTATGTGAGAGTGGGCGTATTGGTGTGGGTGTGGAGCTGTCTATATGCGAGTGTGCGTGTGTGATGTGTGAATGTCCGAGTATACGTGAGTATATGTGTGAGTGTACGTAAGTGGCCATGTGTGTGGACGTGTGAGTGTGTTTGTTCGTGTATGTCTCTGTAGGTGTGTGTATGTGAGTGTCGGTGGATGTGTAGGTGTCTGAGTCTATGCGACTGTCTGTGTTTGTGAGTGAATGTAATAATAATGCTTCATCAAGCAGTCTACATTTCTAGTTGATTCCTAAACACGGGAGACCCACAAAACATGATTCGAGTCCAAATTCAGCTATGATTATTATTAAGTGTAGGGGAGGCTAAAATAGTATTATATTATGGTATTGACTGCCCCGTCCTGATATGACCTTAGATGTTGCTAGGACGTAAAACAACAACAAACAAACAAACAAACTGAAACGACAATTAAGGGAGGTATGTGATTGTCTTGTCATGTATGTATGTGTATTTGAAGTGTCAGGTAGATCAACATTTCTGTTTGTTGATAGATGACATTGATGTTTTATAGATGAGATCACCGTTCCGACTACGCATGTGCCAAAAACGGCGTTGGCAGCAAAGCGAATGTCTAGAGCCATTGAGTTAGCCGATACGCATAGGGACAAACATCACTTTAATTCAAAATTAATAGAAATATATAAGAATTTGGCATAAACATGTGTGCACACATGCAATATAATGATCTGATGAATATTTCTAAGACAAAACTAGCCATAGTTAAACATTTTGAGCTAAGAAATCTACAATTCCACACAAAGCAATCAGTCACTTTAAGACTGCTATCCACATCACCATTATTAATTCTTGTTGTAAATATTAAAATGCCAAATGTGTCAACATACACTTGTTTCAGAGAAATTTATAACCAATATCTGATTAACCCTACTCATTTTCTAGTTCTACATATGTCATTAACCATAGGATATAAATAAAAACATGAATAAAATAAGTTAAACTGACTCTGGCTATGGCTCTAACACTACACCCAGATTTGTCTAAATCTAAATGCACCTGGCATATGATGTGCTGATTATATTGATGTAAATGCAATGCTGGATAAAAGATTAATATCTTAATTTATTAT
Organism: Branchipolynoe longqiensis; assembly: GCA_030323885.1. Lineage (NCBI taxonomy): Eukaryota > Metazoa > Annelida > Polychaeta > Phyllodocida > Polynoidae > Branchipolynoe > Branchipolynoe longqiensis. The sequence continues at coordinate 8,349,391 of CM059191.1, forward strand.
ATATATTTTTTTAATTGGTATTCTATGTTTCAAAGAAGAGCTGAGATGAGCTGAAACTAGCACATTTCATAGCTGCACCCAGTGTATTAGCATTAGGTTTGTTTTTCTTCCACACATCCCACAATGCACCGCGCGGCTCCTTTTACTCTTATTATGTACTGGTGTTTATTACACTAGATGGCGCCCCTCACTGAACCAGCTGCTTATGTAATGTATCCATGTATCATGTGTGTATCTGACTTTGTATCCACTTATCCATGATGTGACATGTATGTAGTGCTGAACCACCCATGTCTGACACTGCCTCCCAACGCTATCCTGTGTTAAAGCTGCATAGTTGGATTATTTTTAGTTTCTCTGTCATTTTCTGAGATAAATATATTAGGTTGATCGTTATAATCTGTGTTACTTTATATGAAGTAACTTTGCTTTACAGTTACTAACTTAGGAGATACTTGAAGCGCAAACATGCCAATTTAATCTTAATTTGTCTGTCAAAACTCTGACCCCATAGGCTTCAGCAGTAACAGGTTATATTAATGTGACTATGTAGCAACAGTTACTTAATAAGTGCACTGGTATGTAAGTTGCGCACATAGGTTCAAATCTAGATAAGTGTTTTGCTTTTCAAAATTGTATGCTTTTACCAAAGTGTACAACTTTAATATACACTGGATGCAGTGGCCAATATGGTCGAGCACAAGTTTCCCGTGTGGAAGGTCGGGGGTTCTAATCCCAGCCGAGTCAAACCTATGACTTGCAAAATTGATACTTATTGCAACCTAGCCTGGCACTTAGCATTAGTAGGATACGGCAAAGACTAGTTAGCTCAGTATCAGGCTATTGTGACTGAGTGGGAAATCAGGTCATGGTACTGGCGGCCTGGTTTCCCAATGGGGCAGCACTATAAAGTCGCCATGAGTGCGCACTGTCACAAATCGGTGCCCGTCCTGACATGACCTAATACCCCTGTCACACTATGACATAACTCCCGAACGTGAGCCGACGTAGATGAATTTTGGTCATTACGTTGACGTACGTCAGGTTACGTTACTCATACGTTAGGCCTTCATCGAGTTACGTCGAGTTACGTTATGTTACGTTATGTTACGTTGACACTCATCAAGGTTTTGGGTATACCCAAAACTTTCTACGTACGACAACGTAAGACAATGTGTGGCTTATTTGTTAGCATACGATATGTATACGTGAGACATATGTCGAGTACGCTAGACATATGTTACATGTATGTTATACAAACATTGAACTACATTGAACTATGGCAGGCGTAAGTCAAGCCAGCAGAAATGTACAGTCTGCATATTGACAACATATTGAAACCATATTGATAACATATGTCTAATGTATGTTTAATGTGCGTTTGGAATTTCTCCACCATGTTTTGACATATTTAACGTATAAGGCATACTTCTGGCGATCAAATAACGTATATAACGTTCACCGGCATTCTGTGAGCATTCCGTGAGCGTTTTTTTAATGTTCTCAGGCGTTAACATGCGTTACCACTATGTTGGATCAACGTTTCGCCTACATCCACTACGTTGCACTGATGTCCAACTTGGCCCTGAAATGCCGAGAATTTCTACGTATCTCAACATAAATAAGTGCTTTTTACTTTGCTCACCCGCTGGCCTGTTACATCGTAGTGTCACAGGCGTATTAGATGTTGCCAGGACGTAAAACTCCAACAACCAACCAACTACTTGTACATGTGGATTCTCCACACACCCACCCTGTGCTGCGGGCGGGGCCGTATCGATGCGGAGTGGCGGAGTGCCCGTGCCCGCCGTCATTAGGGCGGCGCACCCTCCGCACGTAACCCGCGCATCTGTCACATGACGGCTCGCGACGCATGCCCGCCGTGGAGCTAATTGCTGCCGCTGGGTGTTTTCCTTTACTATATTGTCGAGGCTTTTCAACAAGCCTGAGGATCTCATGTCTACATGAATGAATGTCAACGGAACAGCTGGGAATGTGGACAGGACGGCCTGACAGACTTGTCAGATAGCTTCACCAACGTGTCCATGTTGAGAAAACAGATGCACTACTTGAAGTGAATGAGAGACGCCGCTCATTTCACAATATACTAATATTGGTCGTCATTCCTTTTGGATTTCTAAGAAGATTTCAGTAAAAGAAATGGTTTACAAATCTGATCTATGACTAATCGTTAAACTGTTGCAGCCTGTCCACACTAACTCAGTTTTCATTTCGAGTCCAAACTAGAAACAACGCTTTATGCGGTGCGCTTCAACTGATCTTGTATCGGGTGATCTGTATGGATTTCTGAAGCAGCTTTACGACCATTAAAAAACACAATCACCTCAAAACACTGTCAAATTAAAAGTTATCATGGACATCTTCATTGGGAGTCTGCAAAATTTGACGCATTTGACAAATCGCTGGTGTTATACAGGCTGTGAATTCATGACGATTTATTTGCCATTTTTACGTTAATTGTTTGGGGTATCCTGGGCGTGAGATGGTTTTACTAACAGTTTAATGACCATGTCTGCAAAACTTGTTATATCTATGCACCAATAACATTTATTACAGTCAGATATTGTGCGCGCACACGACCGAAATTACAGTGAAACCTCTAAATCGACTTTAAATGGTTTAGTTAGGGAGGTGGTCGGTTTAGCGAGTTTTTTTTTATCGTTACAATGGTATTGTATGGGCGATCGTTTGTGACCCAAATAAAGCGCTCGATATAGGGGAATGGTCATTATGTGGGGGTGGTCGGTTAGAGAGGTTTTACTGTATAGTTGTTGAGATATTGAGCTGCGATTTGTTTGAGTCAGCCCTGACCCTGGAGATTGTTCGAACCTCGCAGTGAACCGAGCTGGTCGGGTGTCTTTAAGACTCACTGGGCTCACCCCTTAAATTACTTCTCATTGGCCGCCACCAAGAATGGCGCCAGAACCGATGTCTCCAGGGCGCCATTTTCAATAAAGCCTTGTCTTTTCTTCTCCACCGGCGGTTTAGTTTTACCTGTTAGCGCCATCTATGACCCCTTTCGTCTATCTCCCCTATCTCTACACAGTGCCCTGTTCTATCTTCTCCCCTGTTACCAACACACCGCCCTGTTCCAACCACACCACCCTGTTCTAGCCTCCTCCCTGTTCCCACCACACTGCCCTGTTCCCACCAGACCACCCTATTCCCGACACACTGCCATGTTCCCACCACACCGCCCTCTTCCCACCACACCGCCATGTTCCCACCACTCCCCCCTCTTCCCAATACCCCGCCCTGTTCGCACCACACCGCCTTGTTCCCGACACACTGCCCTGTTCCCACCACACCGTCCTGTTCCCATCACCCCCTGTTCTAGCCTCCTCCCTGTTCCCACCACACTGCCCTGTTCCCACCAGACCACCCTATTCCCGACACACTGCCATGTTCCCACCACACCGCCCTCTTCCCACCACACCGCCATGTTCCCACCACTCCCCCCTCTTCCCAATACCCCGCCCTGTTCGCACCACACCGCCTTGTTCCCGACACACTGCCCTGTTCCCACCACACCGTCCTGTTCCCATCACACCCCCTATTTCCACCACACCGCCCTGTTCCCAATAACCCGCCCTGTTTGCACCACACCGCCCTGTGCCTGACACACCGCCCTGTTCCCACCACACCGCCCTGTTCCCACCACACTGCCCTGTTCCCATCACACCCCCTATTTCCACCACACCACCATGTTCCCATTACCCCGCCATGTTCTCACCACACCACCCTGTTCCCACCACACCACCATTTTCCCACCACACCGCCATGTTCTTACCACACCACCATGTTCTCACCATGCCGCCCTGTTCTCACCACACCACCCTGTTCACACCACACCACCCTGTTCACACCACACCACCATGTTCACGCCACACCACCCTGTTCCCGCCATACCACCCTGTTCCCAGCATACTACCCTGTTCCTACCACACCACCCTGTTCCTACCACACCACCCTGTTCCTACTACCCCACCCTGTTCCCACCACACCACCCTCTTCTCACCACACTGCCCTGTTCCCAGCAGGCCTTGCTCCGCGCCCACCTCTGCTTTCCCGGGCCGCCTTCCGCTCCTTCCGTTTATGCAGTTTCCCTGCGAGCCCATCATCATTTCCCCTTGTGAGAGGTGCGCCGTTTTAGACCTACGCGTGATGTATCGGGGCGCCGTTTTAGACCTGTGCGTGATGTATCGGGCGCCGTTTTAGACCTGCGCGTGATGTATCGGGCGCCGTTTTAGACCTGTGCGTCATGTATCGGGGTGCCGTTTTAGACCTGCGCGTGATGTATCGGGGCGCTGTTTTAGACCTGCACGTCATGTATCGGGGCGCCGTTTTAGACCTGCACGTCATGTATCGGGGCGCCGTTTTAGACCTGCGCGTCATGTATTGGGGCGTCGTTTTAGACCTGCGCGTCATGTATCGGGCGCCGTTTTAGACCTGCACGTCATGTATCGGGGCGCCGTTTTAGACCTGCGCGTCATGTATCGGGGCGCCGTTTTAGACCTGCGTGTGATGTATCGGGGCACCGTTTTAGACCTGCACGTCATGTATCGGGGCGCCGTTTTAGACCTGCGCGTGATGTATCGGGGCGCCGTTTTAGACCTGCGCGTCATGTATCGGGGCACCGTTTTAGACCTGCACGTCATGTATCGGGGCGCCGTTTTAGACCTGCACGTCATGTATCGGGGCGCCGTTTTAGACCTGCGCGTGATGTATCGGGGCGCCGCACGAGGCGCTCGCCGTGTTTTGTTTGCACTCCGTCGACGGTGCGAGAAATTGTCGCTTTGAGGCTGTCGGCTCCTGTCATTAAATGTTGAATTTTGAGGAGAGAAAAAGTCCTAAAATGGCGCGTGTTTGACTGAATAGGGTTGTAATGATTTAAATTAATGTTGACGGTAACTACCGGTAAGGGGTGGGGTGAGACACTTCATGAGGCGACTCCAGGCGCCTCAGACATGCGCCCGGCTACATCGACTATTGCCGACTCCTTCCCGCTTGCTGCCACTTTCTACTCGCGCTGCATAAAACCAAAGCGAGGCGCTAACTTAACTCTGTTAAGGCTTATATGATTTGTACAGTGGTCTATTTGAGCGGTTGTTTGTTTGTGAATATGAACCGCAAGGCATGCCGGGTAGCGTGGAGCCATCATGTCAACGCGTCCCTTACGTTTTGTGACCTAATGTGACGTAAACTAAAGCTACGCTAATCTGAATTAAGTTTAATTGGGATTTAGGATTAAGTCAATTTCATGAGCCACCAACCTGAATCGACTGCCTGCTAATTTTGCTATGGGCATACTGGTAGGGTAAAAATGGGTGTATACACAACGCGCACACAACACACATAACGTATGCAGAACATAGCTCTGACGTATTGCTAGCTTAGGAGTGCGTTCATGTGCTCGCAAAACATTCACAAAATGTTTGCAAAACTCTCGCATATGCTCACGGAACGCTGACCAACATTACATACATTACTCCATCGCTAGAAGTACATCGTATACGTTAAATACGCTGGAGATACGGCAGGCATACGTTCAAAGTACATTAGGAGTACGTAATGCATCGTTGGCACGCGGACTGTACGTGGACTGTATGTGGACTGGACGCGGACTGCATGTTCCCACTGGCTGAACGTACGGCCACACGTTGACACACGTTGGACATTTTGAGCATGCACAATATTTTTTCGGAGCCTTGACGCACGGCGACGTATAACAACATATCCGGAACATACCCGACGTATGCCCATCATATACGTAACATATGACGACATACGCTGAAGTGTTGGTCGAAAATCACATACGTCGGCATACGCTAAGGCTATACATAGTAGTGTGACAGGCCCTTAAAAAGGTCGAACGTTGTGGACACAAAGCCTCGTTTTAAGGGAACGCCGATGGGGAGTCTGAGGACGTGGGAGTAGTGTGGGTATGTGGCAGCGGAAGGACGATTTGTTTGTGAAACCCGCCCTGAATGCACAATGCGCGGCACGTGTGTGTTTGGGGTGCCGCGTGCCGTGATATATACGGGGTGATATGTACGTGGTGATATATACACCCGGCATGTACTGGAGGAATAAGGGTCGGACGAGACACCCAGGAGAGATGCCCTCAGACACACAGGCACACAGACACATGCTGTCGAGCAGTCAGGTTGGAGTGTTTACAGTGTGTATGTGTTGCTAATTTAATATAGACAATCCATCACCAAACCAAAGGGGCGCTCTGCCAGAAACAGATAAATAAGGCTGTCACTGAGAGTGACCGTCAGTGAAGCCTGATCCCAGTGAGGGGCTGTGGTGAGAGGCTGCCCACTGACAGCTCACCTAGTGTACAGAGCTGCACTGCCCGGTGAGTGACCGTCAGTGGAGCCTGGTCCCAGTGAGGGGCTGTGCTGAGAGGTTGTCTACTGACACTGACAGCCCGCCCGGTGTACAGAACTGCACTGTCCGGTGAGTGACCGTCATTGGAGCCTGGCCCCAGTGAGGGGCTGTGGTGAGAGGCTGACACTGACAGCCCACCAGGTGTACAGAGCTGCACTGCCCGGTGAGTGACCGTCAGTGAAGCCTGGTCCCAGTGAGGGCTGTGGGGAGAGGTTGTCCACTGACACTGACAGCCCGTCTGGTGTACAGAGCTGCACTGCCTGGTGAGTGACCGTCAGTGGAGCCTGGTCCCAGTGAGGGACTGTGGTAAGAGGTTGTCTACTGACATTGACAGCCCACCCGGTGTACAGAGCTGCACTCTCCGGTGAGTGAACGTCAGTGGAGCCTGGTCCCAGTGAGGGGCTGTGTTGAGAGGCTGACACTGACAGCTCGCTTGGTGTACAGAGCCGCACTGCCTGGTGAATTACCGTCAGTGGAGCCTGGTCCCACTGAGGGGCTGTGGTGAGAGGTTGTTTACTGACACTGACAAGCCGCCCGGTGTACAGAGCTGCACTGCCTGGTGAGTGACCGTCAGTGGAGCCTGGTCCCAGTGAGGGGCTGTGGTGAGAGGTTGTCCACTGACGCTGACAGCCCGCCAAGTGTACAGAGCCGCACTGCCTGGTGAGTGACCGTCAGTAGAGCCTGGTCCCAGTGAGGGGCTGTGTTGAGAGGCTGACACTGACAGCTCGCCTGGTGTACAGAGCCGCACTGCCCGGTGAGTTACCGTCAGTGGAGCCTGGTCCCAGTGAGGGGCTATGGTGAGAGGTTGTCCACTGACACTGACAGCCTCCCAGTGAACAGAGCCGCACTGCCCGCAGTCCTGCCCGCAGTGATTCTGTGATAGATGCACTCCGGGAAGGCCCTGTGATGGAGCTACATTTGAAAAAGACTGGCTGGAGAAATAAGGCGCTAGCTTATGGTGCTGTCACATTACTACGCTTCTCGCCAGCGCGCTGCCAACACGCAAAGTCACTTTTAATCGTCGAGACACGCAACGTATTGGTAGCGTGCGGCCGCCGTTGTGGTAACGTATATCGACGTGTGAGAAAAAAAATCTACGTATCTCAACGTAAATAACGTCGCAATAATGTTGGCATCCACGCGTTGTCGCACGTCGAAAGTTTGGTGCAAGCACACAACTTCACCGATACCCTGACGCGCATCGCCGACCATCACCGTAGATCAACGAATACCAATGCGCGCCTAACGCGCGCGTAACGCTTCCTGACGTATCCCGACGTTGCGCCAAAAAATCACATACATTGGCGAGAAGCGTCATAATCTGACAGCACCATTAGCGTGGAGACCGGCTGGTCCTTTAAATGATGACTCAAACAGCAGCCCTTTCCGGCGTTGGTCGTTGCATTCATCCAAGGGTGCAATGTAGTTCTGTAAGTAGACCTGCAATTAAAACCCGGAGGCATGCATCCGAACTATACAATTGCCATGCCACGAAAGCCACTAACACTATTTTCACTGCCAGTACCTCCAACCCATCACCACCACTACAAGCACAACCACCACTACAAGCACAACCACCACTACAACCACAACTACAACCACAACCACCACTACAACCACCACTACAACCACCACCACAACTACAACCAAAACTACAACCACAACCACCACTACAACCACAACCAAAACCACCACCACAACCACCACTACAACCACTACAACCACTACAACCACAACCACTACAACCACCACTACAACCACAACCACAACCACCAACACCATCACCACCACCACCACCACCATCACCACCATCACCACCACCACACCGCCACCAGTCCACCGCCACTACCCGCCTTGTCCCTGTGCGGGCGGCGTTCCGCAGCACCCTGCAGCGTACTTGCCAAGGAAGATGAAGTAGCCTTCTTTTCCATTAAAGCGGCCGGGAGACGCCGTGCACTGGAGGCTACACTAACTCTGTCAATATCCCAGCTCCATAACTCAATTTGCGGCGAGCATAACCAAGAATTTCTCCAATGACGAGTGGCACTTAAAAAAAGTATTGTTGGCGGCCGACGAGAACTGCTCAGGCCATTGTGGACTAGCTGCTAGGAGCAGCTCGGAGCCGCCTGATCGCAGTTAGCCGGGCCGGGACGCGGGGCGGCGTATTAAAATACCGGCCGCGAAATGATTATCATCATTTAATGGGGCGAGGTGTGAAATTATATCTTTAAGTGTAACAATTATAAAAATTCGATATGCGTGGGAAAAAGTGCTTGATGGGATTAGTGGGCGAAGACTGTACCCCCGGCGGCACCTGGTACGACAGATTGATTTAGGCACGCCAAGGGAGACGCAGGCAGACAGCGCCTCCTCCCGGCCGACCCCGCTCCACTGCTCCCCCGGCCACCCTCCCACCGGGGCCGTCTTACCAACCCTCACACCCCGCACCGGGTGAAATTGGCGTTGCTGTAAAGTGTTTGAGTTAATGCACCATCATGGATGCACCGGAGAACCACGCGGGTGCGTGATGGTGCGTGATGGTGCATGACGGCGCGCGGAGGGCGGGTCGCAGTGCCCAGTTGGCGGACACACTGCCTGTGCTGTTATTTTGGTGGCAGGCCGGCAACTAATTAACAGCCGTGGACGCTGCGTGCCCTGCCGCCACCCACACCGCCGCCCCCGCCTTCCCCTTACTTCCGGTTACTAGCGCCTCCTGGCGGTGGCGCCATCTTGGTATCATCTCACATCATCTTTGTGCTTTCCACTCACTAGGATGCTGCACCATGAAAATTTGATGGGGTTTTGCATAAAACTGCTTTACTAAAAAAAATACTTTCGAGTAGCTTTTACCAACTGAACGCGCGCATTTAGTGCGATTTCCTCACTGAGCCGCCTCGTGAATTTTACTAAGCTTTCAAAGTTGCATGAATCTCCATTGTTTTTCCATTGTAGAACCCATTTCTGAAGGAAATAATTTCCTGTCAAATTTTTTGTTTGTCGGTTTGATAATTAATTTACATTTCAAGATGAACATCTTGTTCGGTCCATAATTCACGGGGACCAGTTTGAGCGGAGGTCGAGCACTGTTACGTGTCTCTTTTCTGGTAAATGTAATAAATTACCTATATCTGATTCCACTTCCTATTAATAAGAGTATTTATGAAGATCTCAAAGATGTGTAATCTTAAAAAGTGGCCTTTGTTAATCTTGTAATTTATCTGACTGATGAAAGTGGCTCTGTGTGGTATGTCTAGATTTTTAGGAATCCCAATCCTCAGGGTTTTCATGGTTATCAGAACTACTCACACATTTCCTGATGTATGTCCAAAATCTGTTAGTGGTATACAAATAAATGTGGGGTGGTCTTGCAAGTCAACAAATGTCCTGTCTGCTCTAGTATTTGTCTATTGTGTGTTGTCTTATTATTTATGAGGTTGTTTGTTGCCCCCAGACTTTCTTTGAAGATTTTTCTGGACTAAAAGCATGTTGTAGTCTATTGATCACATGTAGCTTTGTTGGTTCCATTGAAAGGGGTCATTCTGTAAGCCATGTTCTCCAACAGTGGGAAATATATATACCCGTGGCGAAACATTTACTGATTAGCGACACAATTGTAAAGCAGATATATCCTTTAATGGGAGTGCTGGTCCCCCCCATTGCCCCCTTTGCTTGCACCAGTCAGTTCACCTGGTACCAGGTGGGTAAAACGTGGCTTGTTCCCGGCTGACTCCCGGCAGCTTGGCTCTCTCCACCAGCCTCGGTTTGGAATCAAACGCCGCCCGCAGCTTGCCAGCTTTCTGCACATGCCCCAGGGCTTTGCGCCTAACGCCCCTCCACTATTGCAACAGGGATCCGCCTTAATTAACGCCATAGAAAATTAATTAGGTTAATTACCCTGATGAAGGAACCAATAGTCACTTGGTAGTGTGGGGCGACTTGGCGCCAATTCCGCCCTGTCCCACCCCAAAAAAACGCTGTGAGTGGGCACGTGTGGTGGTGTCAGGTGAGCGCTGTGAGTGGGCACGTGTGATGGTGTCAGGTGAGCGCTGTGAGTGGGCATGTGTGGTGGTGTCAGGTGAGCGCTGTGAGTGAGCATGTGTGGTGGTATCAGGCGAGTGCTGTGAGTGGGCACATGTGATGGTGTCAGGTGAGCGCTGTGAGTGGGCATGTGTGATGGTGTCAGGTGAGCGCTGTGAGTGGGCACGTGTGATGGTGTCAGGTGAGCGCTGTGAGTGGGCATGTGTGGTGGTGTCAGGTGAGCGCTGTGAGTGGGCATGTGTGGTGGTGTCAGGTGAGCGCTGTGAGTGAGCATGTGTGGTGGTATCAGGCGAGTGCTGTGAGTGGACATGTGTGATGGTGTCAGGTGAGCGCTGTGAGTGGGCATGTGTGGTGGTGTCAGGTGAGCGCTGTGAGTGGGCACCTGTGGTGGTGTCAGGTGACGCTGTGAGGGGCATGTGTGGTGGTGTCAGGTGAGCGCTGTGAGTGGGCACCTGTGATGGTGTCAGGTGAGCGCTGTGAGTGGGCACCTGTGATGGTGTCAGGTGAGCGCTGTGAGTGGGCATGTGTGGTGGTGTCAGGTGAGCGCTGTGAGTGGGCATGTGTGATGGTGTCAGGTGAGCGCTGTGAGTGGGCACGTGTGATGGTGTCAGGTGAGCGCTGTGAGTGGGCACCTGTGGTGGTGTCAGGTGAGCGCTGTGAGTGGGCACGTGTGGTGGTGTCAGGTGAGCGCTGCGCTGGAAACAGTCGGCGAGCCGTTGGTATAACAACGCCCACAAAAAGCGAGGCGGCGGCGGGAAGGAAGGCGCGGCGCAAAGTGACATGGAGCGGGGAGCAGCTCCCGGGAACCAGTGAGCAGATGACATCCCGCCGTAATGCCCATGAGGGGATCAGAATTAAGATCACCAATCAGATTACCACCCGCCGCCAATGGGATAATCGCCATTTCTTTAAGAAGCTGATGACGCCTTTTTTTTTCTAGCGGGGGTTGGGATTAACCGTGGCGCGGCTGGCTGCGGGGCGTGGGAGGGGCGGGGTGAGCGGTTCGCCGTCTCAGGGCTGCTGGCCGACAATGGGATGTTGGTCGCGGCGGGGTGCGGGTTAAGAAGTGTGTGTGGGCTGCTAATTGGAGTGAGTGATTATGAGTAGTTGACTGGTGAGACCCGCTCGCCCGCTTCCGGTTGATATTCTGTGAGCAGTTGTCGGAGAAGCACAGCGCATTGCACGATGGGAGTTGAGTTTGAGTGAGTCACTCCGCGCTGGTAATTGAAGGGAGTGAATGCGAGTAGGTGTAAGCGGGCGGCGGGGTGGTGGTTCTTGTCTGGAAGGGAACGGCAAGGGTTTACTTTGGGGTTGAGTTGTTGTGCAATGAGTGCTTATTTAATTAAAGTGAGTGGCTGCACCTTCTGTGGTAATGACTGTGGGTGGGTGTTGTTTTAGTGTGAGGTCAGTTCAAGTGCGCACTTGTAGGCAATACCTTCGCATCAGTCTTGCGCGCGTGTGTGTGTGTGTGTGTGTGTGAGCGAGGCCCTGTGAGTTGAGAAGTGGTGTTGAGAGGTGAGAACTCTAATAATATGGTAATAATGTCGCCCGGACTGAGATGTCCCGTCTGTGAGTGCCCTTGTGATTAGAGTCGTTGTGGGTAGCAGCTCGAGTCATACAAAGTGCCCTAGTAATTAAAGTTGTCGCGGGTAGCAGCTCAAGTCATACAAAGCACCCTTGCGATTACAGTCATTGCAGGTAGCAGCTTGAGTCGTACAAAGCGCCCTTGTGATTAAAGTTGTTGCGGGTAGCAGCTCGAGTCGAAAAAGCACCCTTGTGGTTACAATCATTGCGGGTAGCAGCTCGAGTCACACATAGCTCCCTCGGGATTAGTCGGTATGAGTAGCAGCTTGAGTCATACAAAGTGCCCTTGTGATTACAGTCCTTGCAGGTAGCAGCTCGAGTCATACAAAGCACCCTTGTGATTGCAGTCATGATGGTTAGCAGCTCGAGTCATACAAAGCACCCTTGTGATTAGTCATGGCGGGTAGCAGCTTGAGTTATACAAAGAACTCCTGTGATTACAGTCATTGCGGGTAGCAGATTGAGTCATACAAAGCGCCCTTGTGATTACAGTCATTGCAGGTAGCAGCTCGAGTCGTACAAAGCACCCTTGTGATTACAGTTGTTGCTGGTAGCAGCTCGAGTCGTACAAAGCGGCCTTGTGATTACAGTTGTTGCTGGTAGCAGCTCGAGTTGTACAAAACGGCCTTGTGATTACAGTCATTGCGGGTAGCAGATTGAGTCATACAAAGCGCCCTTGTGATTACAGTCATTGCGGGTAGCAGATTGAGTCATACAAAGCGCCCTTGTGATTATAGTCATTGCGGGTAACAGATTGAGTCGTACAAAGCGCCCTTGTGATTACAGTCGTTGTGGGTTGCCGCTTGAGTGGTACAAAGCGCCCTCTGTGAGCGCCGTGAGTTGGGAGCTGCTCAAAGTGACCAGGTGTAACGCGAGTCCCTCAAAGCAGCAGTCAGAGCACGCCTTGACTGAAGGGGAGTAGCCCCGAGCAGCAGCCAGAGCACACCCTGGCCATAATCGATTAACACGACCCGGGCGACTCGGGTCACCCGAGTCGTCAGAATTTCAAATCGAACACCGCGAGTGGATTCGAGAAATACTCGTGCCGTGTGCAAAACGATCCGACCCCAGTAACCCACCTCTTGGCTGGGGTTTGCTAGGAGCGATGATGTCACATCTGTGCTGGTACCTAACAGCTACGTGTTGTTTTAATAAAAAAATGTAATAACCCAGATTTTCAGCTTCTACAATCATAAAATACTTTAGATCCTATTTTGCCGTACTTCTATCAGTTATTGAAAACAAATATTAAGTTTCAGATTAAGCCACCATTTTGTCCACCCCGAGCGTATTCGTTTATTCAACCCGAGTGTGTAGGATGTGCGCATGCGCCAAAAAGTGGCTCGGGTGACCCGAGTTGATTAATCGATTACGCCCCCTGAGTGAAGGCCAGTCGCCACGAGCAGCAGCCAGAGCACACCCCGAGTGAAGGCAAGTTGCCCTGAGCAGCACCCAGAGCTCACCGTGAGTGAAGGCAAGTTGCCCCGATCAGCAGCCAGAGCACACCGTGAGTGAAGGCCAGTAACCCCGAACAGGAGCCAGAGCACAACGTGAGTGAAGGCGAGTCGCCCCTAGCAGCAGCCAGAGCACACCATGAGTGAAGGCGAATCACCCTGAGCAGCAGCCAGAGCACACCATGAGTGAAAGCGAGTCGCCCCGAGCAGCAGCCGGAGCACACCGTGAGTGCAGGCGAGTCGCCCCGAGCAGCAGCCGGAGCACATCGTGAGTGAAGGCGAGTCGCCCTGAGCAGCAGCCAGAGCACACCGTGAGTGAAGGCGAGTCGCCCCGACCAGCAGCCAGAGCACACCGTGAGTGTAGGCGAGTCGCCGTGAGTCACTCACTTAGTAGCTGGCCCCGGCAGGACGACGAGGAATTAATTAGGCGGGCCGAGATGCGGCGCGCAGAATGGGGCCGGTGTGGCGTTTTCAGCCGTGCACCGTGTTCAGCCGTGCGCATAGACTCAAACTCAAGGCATTGTCAATGGTCGTGAGCAATCTTCATACAGAAAATACCGAAAAAGTGAAATATCTCTAAAACCACACCACCTATTAACAAATCGCTTGGTACACATATAGAAAACATCTTTACCAAAAAGATTATATTACATTTATAAGGTTAGTGTTCTTGATTTCTATTAATTTTGAATAAAACTAATGTTTTGCACTGCACATACCGTCAAACACAAGGCATTGTCAATGGTGGTGAGCAATCTTCATACAGAAAATCCAGGAAAAGTGAAATATCTCTAAAACCACACCACCTAGAAAAAAATCGGTTGGTACACATATAGAAAACATCTTTACCAAAAACATTATATTAAATTTATAAGGTTAGTGACTCACGTCCATTGACAATGCCTTGAGTTTGGGTCTATGCGCACGGCTGAACACGGCGCACGGCTGAAAACGCCACACCGGGCGAACAGCGGGGGTGGGGTGGGGGGATGGGGGGGTCTGAGTGTGGCAAGACTCGGAGACATCATGCCCGAGTAATATCCTGTTTAAAATACTTGATCTGTCGATTGGTCCCGTTCTTATAATTGACAATAGTAACGCCTTTGGGGTGAGGGGGTGAAACACTCACTGAGAGGCTGCAGCTTTAATTAACTAACAACTAGTTGAAGGTTGCTGCAGGCTGACATTTGTTCAGTGCGGCGTGGGTTCTCCGGCGCCTTTTCAGCCCCTTTGTCTTGCAGTAAACACGTGACCCACTTCGGCCACCAGCGTCACGCCCCGCGCATGGCCGCGCCTGCAACTTTCCAAAGAAACCGGTCTGCTTGTAATGCTGTCTCTGTTGCATGTCCTTTCAGATTGCGCAGTGTCACTACAGACAGCCATCGTGCCGCCTAACGCATGCGCACAGCGACACGCGCAGCTGCGCGCCAGCGCACTAACACGCCGCACTCAGAATGCACAACCCACGACGCCGTCTGGGTTCAACTGGGGCCCACTTGCCTAACGAGTCGCTGAGGTCGGGTGCAGGGGGCCGGGCGGGTAGTGGAGACAACACTGGCCTACACTAGCGCACATTCAGCGGAAACTGTCGGCGACCTGCTACTGCTAGGGACACGCGGCCTGCCATCGGGGATTTGTGAAAAGGTCAATGGGGAGGATAAGGTTTGATGTTGTTTTTGGGTGGTGGGACACGCGGCGCCGGCACGCGGGTGGTAAAGATGCTATAAATCACGTTTACAAAATCTATAGCGGCAAATCCTGATAGGATGCTCGTAGATGTGGCTGTGCAATTCGATTTCTTCTGCGAGTCGATTGATTATGAGCGGCTGGGAAGTGTCGCTGGGAGGACGGCGCCCGAAGTGGGCGGCGGGTGAAGAACCGACACCGGGGGTTGGGTGAATGCGGCGCGGCACTGCCACTATCAAACTTTCATAGCAGCGCCCGCCCCGCTGCGCCGCTATTAATACAGGCGCCACCTGCCGACGTAGGTCGTCAATAACGCGCATTGTCCCACATCACGTGACGTCACCCGGGCATGCCCTCCTCCAGGGGAACCCCCCGTGAGCACCTGGCAGCGGCCAGTTTGTTCACTCATTTATTCATGTATGTATTTGTATGTTTTTTTATGTCTTTATTGATGTCTTTATATATTTAATTATGTATTTATTTATGTATGTATTTGTACATTTATTTATGTCTTTATTTATTTATTTCTATATTTATTATGTATTTATTTAGGTATTTGTATATTCATTGATGTCTTTATTTATGTCTTTATATATTCATTTATGTATGTATTTATTTATTTAAGCTTTTTTAGTCATGTATTTGTTAATTGCCTATGTTTTTAGTTATGCATTTATATATCTTTCTGGTTATTTGTTTTTAGTTATTCATTTATTTAATTTGAGGATCAGGTGTGACATCGAGGTGCTCTGGTTGTGGTGGTTGTGCGCACATGCGAACACAACACGATACAGAACACACAGACACAGAACACACAGAACACAGAACACATAGACACAGAACACACAAACACAGTACACGCGCACACAAGTAAACAGTTGTACTATGGCGCTGAATGGACCACCCTGTGTGGGCGGGTGGCGGGCAGGTTGGTAGACGTGTGCGCATGCGCAGCCGTTCTCCTATTTCATTATGTCCCGCCATTGGCACCCTATCACCCCTTTATCTGCTATATCCCAGCCCGCCACCAACACAAATTGTTCACACCCCGCGCCATCTTGTGGCAGTGCGTATTACTAACGCACGGCACGTGCGCACGCACACGCACATAAACAAGCAGCTTAACGCGCTATATATGTGGCCTGCCGCTGACCACCCGAGTCAGTCTAAGCGTGGCCGGCGAACTGTGCGCCTTTACACTTACAGTGGGCGCGTCATCTCGTCAGAACTGGTCAGCGATGTGTTGGCACATCCCGGCCTGGTATTACGAAGGCTGATTGTGTTAGGTGCGAATCTTTCCCTTCCTAGTCCATCCTCCAAATCCCATTCTATAAGTATTATTAGAGCTGATCATGTTTGGGCAGGGCATTTTTCATATTCCATTGGCGGGTGGAGAGAGAAAGGGCGGGGTGATTAGGTTAGCCCTGGGGCCGGCTTACTAACGAGTCATTCATAACGGCTACTTCCATATTGTGTGCGTCTGTCTTGGCGTTCTGTTAGTCACTAAGTTAGAACACACGCGCGTTTTACTTGGAATTAAAAAGGTATATGTGAACGGAATTGCGATGTTATTCATCGTAAAAGTGTAATCTGCACAAACACTGATTGGCGTGACTAGTGTGTGTTGGTGAGCCTGCGTGGCCGGTCATTGCCAGTGCTGCTGATAGTGGTCTAGTATTGCCTCGGCCACTGAACACTTCTGAGCAGTTCATCACGCGGCATATTCAATCAGCGAGCTGCTCGTGGAGCTGCTCGTGGCGACAGATCGCCCACAAAGCCGCCCGCTGTATGGCCCACTGCAGGAGGGCGGGGGGAAGCGCTTCGCCGAGGCTTTTCTCCTTTTAAACATGGCCACCAGGGGGCTGCTGTTTGGCTCTGTTCATGCTCGATTGTCTCCCAAAGTTTCCGATATGTGGCCATATGAGTTAGATAGAATATGTGATATTCTTTGGCTGTAGTGCCATCGCTGATGGCGTTATGCATTGTTAATTGGTGAAGGGCTTAGTGAGCGGGTGCCGGCCCCGCCCCCAGCGGCCTGTCCACTGTCTGTCCCTCTGCAAGCTCTTCTCCCACCTTGAGCTGCTCCCCTACTGTGAGTGTGAGTGAGTGTGAGTTGTTCATTTCCCTTACCTTGAGCTCCCCAAACTAGGAGATTCACACCATGAACCCTTCCACACCTTAGCATGAGCTCCTGCGTCTGCATTACTGGGATAAGACAATGAGTGGTTGGCTCAGCAGTGGGATAATATGACTAAGTGGGATATCGGGTCATGGTGCTGGTACCACTTATCCCAGTGGAGCAACACTAAAATCCGCCATGAGTGCGCACTTCCACAAACCGCTCATCTTCCTGATACAAACTTAGGAAATCAAAATGCTGTTTTGGTTGGACTGCCTAACCCAGTCGTACATTTAAAGTAGGATTTGTATTGATTCTCATACCAATTTATCGTTCATTACCTTGAATTTGTTAGAAGCAAACATGTAGATTTTCTTTTACCAAACATGTTGTTTATACTAGGAAGCCACACCTTGAATGAGTATCCTACTTGGAGAGACTACGCATTGTGATATATGCGTAAGAGACGTCTAGATGGCTAGACACGTCTGTAATATATGCAAATGAGATGACGTCACATGACTAAGTGTGCCAGAGGTCTAGACCCCTGACGGGGAATAAAGCATTCAGTATCCAGAAGTCAAAGTGTTCAGACGTTGTACTTTCACATGGTGTCAGATGAGGAAGAATGCCGCCCACGAATACACTGCCGGGTTTGCAGCCGCCTGGTCAGCTTGTCCTCAGCAACAACGCAAGATCGAACTGGAAAACGTGGATCAGAGCATATGACATACACGCCACTGCTGCAGGTGTCATATTGAAGACAGAACGAGTGCAATGCTGCATCTTTCTTCACGTCACTGGCAAAGAAGCACAAAAAGTTTTCGCCAATATGTCCATCGCGCTCGCTGACCGAGACGGGATCGGACCACTCACAGAAGCATTCCATACATATTGTGTAGGCAATGGTGCTCTTAGGCCCATTGCTTCAGGCTACCAACAAAGACAGTGTCGTGTAGCTGTGGTTCACCAGGCAGCAACTCCCTGGTAACCAAATGTGAGTTTGCTCTACCACAGACAAGCAAGCAGAACGCCAAATCTGAATAGACAGATTGGAGGACAGGGCCCTAAGTGATGGCCCACAAATGCACGGATGCCTAGAGGCACAGACACGACTGCACGGATGCCAAGAAGCACAGATGCACAGATCGTCGACAGAGACGAACGGCTGTAATGAAAACGGCCAGGATGAAGACGCGCAGAACGTCAGGCCAGCTAAGCAACAGGTGAGGCAGCGAGCAGTGAACACGGAGCATCGAGATGCAAGCATCGGATGCCAGGCCACTGATATTGATATATAATTCCATCATAATATTGCTATGGACTAGTTATTAGTGATGGTAATTGTTTTGTCAATGGAAAGAAAATACAACTGAATATGTATTTTTATTGTGTCATTATGGACAATGTGTTTTGTGGAGGCTAAGCAGCCGGACAGTTCAAGGGACTTCAGTGCCATAGTGCGCTCGGACACTCGCTAAACCTGTGGTTTAAGTTAATTCCTTACTTACTTACGCCTACTCGCTTAAGTTAAGTGCTTGTATATTTTATTGTATTACTGTATGATGAATGAGTAAACCTGGTATGTTTTGTGGGCATTTTGAAACATTTCATGTCTCAGAAATACTTTGAGGGGGGGATGTGATATATGTGTAAGAGACGTCTAGATGGCTAGACGTCTAGACACATCTGTAATATATGCAAATGAGATGACGTCACATGACTAAGTGTGCCAGAGGTCTAGACCCCTGACGGGGAATAAAGCATTCAGTATCCAGAAGTCAAAGTGTTCAGATGTTGTACTTTCACATGCATCATTCAATTTCTATCATCTGCATTCTTGGTAAATTATTGTGGTTTAAACAAAATAATCTCCTTTGGTATTTTTTTATTATATCACTTTCTAATTAGTTATATGCATGTACCTATTTCAACATTTAACTGCTCAAAACAAAGCAGTAGTATTGATTGTGGCCAGTCAAGCATCTGTCATCTGTCATTATTGCAATCGCTATTGCCATAGAAAATGTGTTAGCAGAAACTTGTAGTTACCTGGTAGTGGTTAGACAGCCACATCCCATGCGGGAGGTTGTCGCTTGGCTCCCCTGCTGAATCCAAATATTTATCAAATTGATACATGTTGTTACAATGGTTAGCACTTGGCAATATTAGGTAGGGAAAATACTGGTTGGCTCAGTGAAAAGGTTTCGTTTTTATTATTTTTTAATTAAGCAGGGGAAATTCCAGTAGTGGACAATCAATCTTCTGAGTGGGATATCGTATTATAGTGCAATAGACTATTGTTTGTGCACACTCTCACAACTTGGTATCTATCCTGATATGACCACAGATAATAATGATGTATACGCCATATCAACTAAAGGCATTTATTATATATATACTACAGATGACATTGCAACTCCCGTCCTGATATGACCGTTGATGTTGCCAGGACCTAAAACTCCAACAACCAACCAACCAACTTGGCAACCAGTATTTATTATATATATATATACTGGTGCCAAGTCATCTGTGGTATGTTTGTAATATATATTATACATATATATACACACACTGGTATTGTGCGCTAAATTTGATGGACAACACTAATATGACGATTCGAATAGCCAATGTCCACCCAACTCGCCTGGTTGAAGTTGAAGAAGACTACAATCGCATTTTATTGTTCAATTAACCTTTGGTCACATACCAAGCGTACATCATATTGGCCTCAAATATGAGGCAAGTTTATTAGTTTTGAATGATGACATCATTACAAAAAACACTAAATCAATTGACCAAAGTCCATTATTGTGTGCAGAGGGGAAGTGATGATGGTAGAGGTGGCAACTGTGGTAGTCATTAGTGAGGGTGGTGGTGGTATGAAGCTGGTAGTTGTGGTGTGAATGGTTTGGTGTTGTATTAATTCTCATGATCATTATGTTAGTGATGGTGGTGGTGGTGGTATTACTGGAACTGGTAGTTGTGGCGTGAGTGGTGATAGTGGTGCCAGTACTGTCAGTAGTAATAGCAGTAGTGGTGATAGTAGCAGTAGTAGCCTTTAAATTAGTGTTGATTGTGGTGGTGATGGTAGTAGTGATTGTGGTGGTGGTAGAGGTAGTATTCGTGGTAGTGGTGGTTGTAGGGTGGTAGTAGTGATGGTGATGATGGTAGTAGTGATAATAGTAGTAGCGATGATAGTAGTGGTGGTAGTATTGATGGTGGTGGTGATGGTAGTAGTATTAGAGATGGTGGTGGTGGTCATGGTAATAGTAGTGGTGGTTGTAGTAGTAGTAGTGAGGGTGATCATAGTGATGGTCGTAGTGATGGTGGTAGAGATGGTAGTAGTGATTATGGTGGTGGTAGTAGTGGTGGCTGTGGTAATTGTAGTGATGGTGGGTGCGGTGGTTGTAGTAGTGGTGGTAATAGCTAGAGAGCTAAATGGAGAGCGGCAGTCAAGTAATGAAAGCAGTCTTTGTCACATCGCGACCGACAGCATGATGATGATGGTAATAGTATTAATAGTGATGGTGGTAGTAGTAGTGATGATGGTGGTAGTACTAGTAGTTATGATGGTGGTGGTAGTAGTAGTGATGGTGGTAATAGTAGAGTGGTTAGAGTGTCTGACTTTTTTCTAGGTCGGACTCCTAATCTGAAGGTTGGTGGTTCGATTCCCCGTGCCTCCACCTCTGCCAATTTGGATTTCCACCGCTGTGCATAACTTACAGCGTCATCAAAGGCCGGTTGCTCTCATACCATGTCTATGTGGTGTGGGAGGTTAAAAATCCCTTGGGTCGGTAAAAGTGTAGGCTCGGGCTTTCTATCGACAAACTGT
Organism: Branchipolynoe longqiensis; assembly: GCA_030323885.1. NCBI lineage: Eukaryota > Metazoa > Annelida > Polychaeta > Phyllodocida > Polynoidae > Branchipolynoe > Branchipolynoe longqiensis. The sequence continues at coordinate 8,370,524 of CM059191.1, forward strand.
CTAATGGTGAAAACAAGTCTATTCACACTTATCCATGATAGACAGTATAAATCTTCAAGAAAAAAAGAAGAAGAAAAAAGTAGTAGTGATGGTGGTGGTAGTAGTAGTGGTGGTGGTAGTGGTGGAGCTAGTAGTAGTACTTGTAACTGCAGGGGTAGTGGAAAAGTGGCAGTGGAGGTAGTTTTAGGCCAGAGTGGCGGTAGTGGCACTATTACGGGTAGTTGCAGTAGTGGTGGTCGTGGCAATGGTGGGGTAGCAGCACTATTATGAGTAGTAGCACTATTATGGATAGTTACAGTAGTGGTGGTAGTGGTGGTAGTGGCAGTGAGGGTAGAGGCAGTCGCAATAGTGCTGGAGGTCGGCTAGCGGAGGGAATCTTGCTTGCCCGCCCCCCGTGTCCAACAGCCCACGCCCACACTGTGCCACTGGATCATTCTTACTTAGACCCAGATGACAGCTGATTCAAACTGGGCTTGTTTGCCCCATGTTGACTTGATGGTGTGCGCCGGCACGTGGAGCTATTACTAGTATTAGTTCGCTTCCTCGCCGTTTAAACTGCGGCTCCTTTCGCTAGGTGGCGCAGCGTGGGGAAGCAGTGTTATGATGCGGTCAGTGTGAGCTGATGGCAGCTAGATGCTACCAACAGCAACAGCTCCCTTTAAGCGGGATGCTGTGGGCAGTAGACGGCGGCACATTGGGTGGGGGGGGGTGCGGGGAGCGGAGCGGGGGGGGGGGATTTATTGCGATGGGACAGTATTCGGTAGGGGGCGCTGCGGACAGGACACAATGCGCTATGGCAGTGGGCAGGGTTGTGTGTGGGGGGGGGGGGGGGGGGGGGGGGGGGGGGGGGGGGAGGTGTCGGCAGTGGCAGTGGCAGTGGGTGTGAGGCCTTGCAGTGACCAGCATGGAGAGTTCTAGTTGATTTCAACGAGAAGAAACACCCCCCATGCCTTGAACATAGTTGTGATTCATCAGCATTTCGTATATAATAATAAGTTATAATCCATAGTAGTTTACTCAATCTTTAGGAGGCAGTTAATCTGCGCGTCCAGTAACGTGTACTGATTAATCAATACCCTGAGTGCGTTATGTCGCCCGGCTGCAGTAGTTAGATTGGCTGTGCTCCTGCTGGATCTGAGGCAGCCCGGGTGTACTGCTCCTTGTGTGACGGACCCGGCACAGATGAGCTGCTCTTCTCCGTATGTGCCCGCCTCCATCCCGCCCCACCCCGCTCGCCCGCCGCCTCTTCTCGCCGCCTCTGCCCGCCCCCACCAACCGCCTCTGCCCGCCCCCACTCCGCCCGCCGCTCCTCCCCAGCCGACCCGCGCGGCCTGCGGCCACCAGTCGAGAAGGCGATGGCCAGTGTTTTGCTTCATAAATGAATTAGTTTTCTGACCAAGCCCGCCTCCAGAGCGTAATGTCATTTGCCTCCCCTTGTCACGTCCACTCAGCCTGCATTGCCGCCAACAATCCCCCCCCCCCCCCCACCACCACACACCCCTCCTCCTTACCCAGCCCCCTCCAGCCCCACTACAAGTACAACGCTCCTTCATCCATGGAAATCTTCGCTCCTGCTCGCTACCCTCTGAGATGTCATAGTTCTTCTACGTGTGAGCTTCCACGTAATTGTACCCGATCTGTACTTCTGACCTTGGTGTCGGAATCCTCCAGATGAAGTCAACGATCCAGCGTAGTGCTGGTCGCAATTTAAATAAACAACCCCCAACAATTTGGACATGGTTTATGTATGAAATTTGAATATGTGCGAAAAAAGACCGGCTTGTCCATGATAGTATTAGTATAATAGTAGTAACCTTTCTTCCTTTTTTAATCTTAAATAACTTTTTTAATGAGGTGTACTGGCTGATAGGCTATTGCGTGCATCCTCCCTACTCTCTCTGCCCGCCCGCCCGCTCGGCCCGGTGCGTTTTCAGGGCTCCGTCCCGTGGTTAATTCATCTGGTAAGCGGCCTGCTGCAGCCTCAGCACGTGCTCGGGTGGGCGCCAATGCCTCTTCTCATAGCAGTGTTCGGTAGATGGTGAGCCCGGAGGCGGGTGGGCGGGTGTCGGGTGGGCTCAGGATTGGTGGGCTTGGGAGGGCGAGCTATGGGTGTGTGAGTGGGTGGGCGGGGAGGGGGGGGAGGCGGGGGGGAGGGCTTGCCGGGCGACAGAATATGCATCGCCTCTGCTTTTGGGCGATAATCAACATCCCCCCTCCAACCCACGCCCCCTCCACACGCTTGGTCGTATAGTCGTCTGCCCCGCCCCTTCCTTCCATCACTACCTCCGTACCGCCATCCTCTTTCTTTTTGTCCTTTCTATTCGCTTCCACCACGCTGTACCCTTTGCTCCTCTCCTCCATCCCATCTCCATCTCCCTCTCCTCCTTCCACCTCCTCTCCCTTGTCACCTTCTCCTCCCCCAAACCACCTTCTCCTCTCCCTTGTCACCCTCTCCTCCCCATTGTCACCCTCCCCTCCCCGTGTCCACCTTCCAGCTCTTCCCATCTCCTCTCCCTTGTCACACTGTCCTCTCCCTTGTCACCCTCTCTTCTCCCCAATCACCCTCTCCTCTCCCCTGTCACCATCTCTCCTCCCTTGTCACCCGATAATCTCCCTTGTTACCCTCTCCCCTGTCACCCTCATCTCCTCTATCACCCTCATCTCCTCTGTCACCATTTCCTCTCCTGTCACCCTTTCCTCTCCCCTGTCACCATTTCCTCTCCCCTGTCACCCTCTCCTCCCCTGTCACCCTCTCCTTCCCCCTGTCACCCTTCCTCCCCTGTCACCTCTCCTCTACCCTTCACCCTCTTCCTCTCCCCTGTCACCTCTCCTCTCCTGTCACCTCTCCTCTCCCCTGTCACCACTCTCTCTCCCCTGTCACCTCTCCTCCCCTGTCACCCTCTCCTCCCTGTCACCCTCTCCTTCCCCCTTTCACCCACTGAACTTTCCTCTCCTTCCCCCTCTTCTCTCTCCTCTCCTCCCTCCTTCGCCCTCTCCTCCCTCTCCATCTTATCGCTTTACACCCTTCGTGTCCATCCCTTCCTTTACACACACCCCCTTTACCACCCCTCCTCTCCCACCTCCCCTTCTCCCCCTCCCACTCCCCCCTCCGCCTTCCCTGCCCCTGTGCCTCTGCCCTCCTAGCGGCGTGGCGTCGCCGCGTGCCGGCGCGTGGCGCTGCGGGCGGCGGCGCGAGATGACGTCCCCGGTGACGTGCGCCCTCTCCCGGGATGACGCAGCTCTCCCAGAACCAGCGCCCCCCCCCCGTCACGCGGGCCACCAGCGCGGTGGGCAGGGCGAGGGGGTGTACAAGAGCTGTTATTAAGTCTGCCGGTATGAATCGATTCTGCGTCAATTAGAAATATTAACGCGCGTTGCGGGGTGTGGTTGTCGGCTGGCGCTTCCCGGGAGCTGCGGCCGGCAGGTGAGGCGTCTACAGAAGGAGCCAAGGAAACTGACCACCGTCACCAGCGGCCCAGTCCTCCCGGCCAGTCAGCGTGTCAACTGTGTCACTAACGTGGGTGTAGGCCGCAGTAGCCGGACCTGACTGCTGGTGGACCAACCCTCAGTAGCCCCCCCCCCCCCACCCCACCCCACCTTCCTACTCCCCCAGCCTTGTCTTCGTGCCGCTTGCTGGACGGCACATTCCGACACACTTATAGAAAAGATTGCTTATGGTCTGTTGGTTTACATAATTAACCGTCAGTGAAATAATTAATGGTTTACCAGCTAATGCACCCGATCTGTGGTGTAATTCAAGTGGACATGACCCAGTCATGGCACACACATTTAAAATCAAATATGACATCTTTTAGCCCACTTTGGGCTCCTGGGTATTTTGGTGATTGTTCAAGAGAGATCATAAACATCTCTGTTGTACGACAGCTCTCTAGTCTTAGCTTAGTGTTTGCTCTATAGCTTACAGTGTTCACGGTGTTTACAGTGTTTAAGTGGTTACATTGTTTACAGTATGGTGTGCCCCCCCCCCCCCTCCAAACACACACACCTCCCCCACGTCGTTGTGGCTGACTGAATGGGATAACCAGTTGGTTCGCGCATCCGCCTACCGTGTGGTGCTGGTGGTGCTGGTGGTGCCTTCCCTGGCGCTTGCTGGCAGTAATATGGCAGTAGGGGGCGAGCTATGGCTCGATAATGTGGGATTGGTATCTTCTCAGACAACACTATAACGCTGCTATGAGTGTGCAGTAATATGACCTCAGATGATAGGTGATATGACCTCAGATGTTGCTAGGGTGTAAAGCACCTGAATGAGTGAATTCTGACCGGGATTTTGCCATTGACAGCTGGTCAGCTAAGAACAGTAAATGTTAATGCACCAGACGCGGTGGCCGAATCGGTAGAGCACAGGCTTCCCGTGCGGAAGTTAAATTCCCGATCAAGTCAAACCAATGACTTAAAAAATTGATACTTATCACTACCTAGCCTGGCGCTCAGCATTATTAGGATAGGGCAAGAATTGGCTAGCTCTGTATCAGGATAATGTGACTGAAGAGAAAGTCGGGTTTTGTTGCCAATGACCTGTCCTTCCGGTGGGGCACCATGAGTGAATTGTGTCACAAATCGGTTCCCATCCTGATATGACCTTAGATGTTGCTAGGACGTAAAACAACAAACAAAGGTGTCACCTGGTTTCGTCATGAGTCAGCAGGCTTTAGTTGTGGTCAGCTGACAATCGACACGCCTGTGCCCTCCTTTACAATGACACATGGCCCCGTGCATTAAGCATTGATAGCCGGGCCGCCACACCCCGCTCATCCCGCCCTCACCCCGGGCCGCTCTCCCGACGTTTCACCACCGTCTCCGCACACAGCGCCACCAGCGTGTGTGCCGTGATGTTACCCACACGCGCAGTTCTATTCCCTGGCAAACAGGGTGTGCATGTGTATATTTTAAAAAGTATCAATATTTCATTCAAGTTTGTCGAAGCTGATTGTGTATTTTTAAACCAATCTCTTCTTCTTCTTCTTCTTCTTCTTCTGCTTCTTTTGCTTCTTTTTTCTCACTTTCCCTGTCCCCGTATCTCTATCTGTCTGCTTTGTATGTCTTTCTCTCGCTCTCCCTGTCCTCTTCCTCTCTATCTCCCTCCTACTGTATCCCGCCTTCCTCCCTCCCCCTCCCTCCCTCCTTCCCTCTGCTGTTCCCTCCCTCTCCTCTCCCCTTTCTCCTCTCTGCTGTCTCGTCTCTCCCATCTCCCTTTCCCTTCCCCCTTCCCTCTCCCTCTCTCTCCCTCCGTCCTTCCTTCCCCCTCCCCTCCTTCTCCTCCCATCTCCCTCCGTCCTCTCTTCCCGCCCACCCTCTTCCCCTCCCTCCCCTCTCCTCTCCCTCTCCCTCCCCTCCCATCTCTTCTTCCGCCTCGCCTCTCCTCCTCCCTCTCCTCTCTCCCCTCTTCCTCTCTCCCCCTCCCCCCTCTCCCCTCTCCTCTCCCCTCTCCTCTCTCTCCTCTCCCCTCCCCACTCTCCTCCCTCTCCTCCCCCTCCTCCCCCTCCTCTCCACTCTCCACTCTCCCTCTCTCCCTCTCTTGTTCCTTTCGCACCGACATTATATGTGCATTACGGATGCGGTGACTGAATCAGAGCTACTAGTAGGTTAAGCTACTACTAGTACTAGTAGTAGTACTAGTACTAATACTACTACTAGTACTAGTGGTAGTACTACTACTACTAGAAACTGGGCTGTGGGAATAACTACTATTATCCCCTTCCAGAAGTTAAACCTCTAAGCAGATGAACATTAAAGCTGCATAGTCTGATGAAATATCAAATTTTCAAAACCAAGCCAATTATCTAGATTTGATTTGACATATCTAACTTAGATACTGATGCACTTATTAAGCATTTGTTTCTGTGTAGAAGGCAACACTGAGTCAATTTAACTGAACCTGTTACTGCATAAGTCTATAGCCCTGTTTACACGGGCGATTTAAAACGCTTCATATGAAACCACTTGCCTAGATCGACTCACATTTGGCGTGTAAACGCGACTCTGAGGCGTTTTAGGGCTGAATCGATTCATATGAAACGGTTCATCTATACCACCTCGCGAGGTAGTATAGATGAAGCGTTCAGCTGGTTCCCGGCAGTGTTAGGGCCCGATTAGGCCGAAATCTAGTGAATGCGATCATATTTAACAGAATTTCATACTCAAATAATGAAATTTAATTAAATTAACCTTAAATTCCAAGCGATATTAACGTAGCAGCTACATCTGAGTCGAATCGACGAGTGTAAACTAAACACATAGCAGTGCTCGTCGGCTACAGGCGCACCACAGGCTGCTGGTTCCCTGCACCAAAACACTTTTTAAACTCTGTCCGTGTAAACGCGCCTCAAAAACGCCTCATATAAATCGCTTTGTCTAGATCGTTTCACAATTCCCCGTGTAAACACGGCTTATGGTGTCAGAGTTTTGGCAAGCTTGCAAAAACTAATTTTCCATGTTTGAACTCAAAATATCTAAGAATTTACCATTTAAAATAAAAGTGATTTGAACTAATGTAAAGTAGGTACTAGTGATCGATCTAATATATTTATCTCAGAAAAAATACAGAAATTCAAAACAATCGGACTATGCAACTTTAGCTGCCAACAGTGGAAGTCAACAGAAGCAAACCTGAAACTGGTCTCTCCAATTAACAGCTTCAGCAATAATCTTCTGTGCGGAAGGTCGAGAGTTCGAATCCCGCTGGAGTCAAACCAATTACGTACAAAATTCCTACATGTTGCTACTTAGCCTGGCGCACAGGATAGGATGGGGCAATGACTGGTTAGTGCAGTGTCCTGATAATGTGACTGAGTGGAATTTCAGGTTATGGTGTTGGCGGCCTGTTATCCCAGTGGGGCAGCACTATAAAGTTGTGCACTGTCACAAGTCGGTACCCATCCTGACATGACCTTAGATGTGGCCAGGACGTAAAACTGCAACAATCAAAAAGCAAACGGCATTACCCCTGCATACATATCCGCACTCACGCACAACCCACAACCCTCGCCCTCGCCCCGCCCCACCCCCTCACACCCTACACACACTATGCCCACCAACACATTACGTGCCGTTTTCTTCTCAAATTTGATTGCTATTATTGGGCAGCGGCTGGAGTGCCCCCACTGATTGTGTTGGTTTGTTTCACCAAAATACATCTGCTTCAGAATGCGCAAGTCAGGTGGCTGCCGACTTCCGGCAGGTAGAATACTTCTAGTCAGGTGGCTGCTCGTTCCTGGAATGTAGGAGACGTCTGGTCAGGCAGCTGCTGGTTCCTGGTGGGTGGGATACTTCGGGTCAGGTGGCTGCTGGTTCCTGATGGGTGGGATGCTTCTGGTCAGGCAGATGCTGGATCTGGTGGGTGGGATACTTCTGGTCAGGTGACTGCTGGTTCCTGGTAGGTGGGATACTTCTGGTCAGGTGGCTGCTTGTTCCTGGTGGGTTGGATATTTCTGGTCAGACAGCTGCTGGTTCCTGGTGGGTGGGATACTTCTGGTCAGGTGGCTGCTGGTTCCTGGTGGGTGGGATACTTCTGGTCAGGCGGCTGCTGGTTCCTGGTGGGTGGGATACTTCTGGTCAGGCGGCTGCTGGTTCCTGGTGGGTGGGATACTTCTGGTCAGGCTCTGTTGATTCCTGGTGGGTGGGATACTTCTGGTCAGGCAGCTGCTGGTGGCTGGGATACTTCTGGTCAGGCAGCTGATGGTTTCCAGTGGGTGGGATACTTCTGGTCAGGCAGCTGCTGGTTCCTGGTGGGTGGGATACTTCTGGTCAGGCGGCTGATGGTTTCCAGCGGGTGGGGTACTTCTGGGGGTTCGTGGTTTGTGAAACTCGTCAGGGGGCGATGCGCGAGACAAAGATCAATATTAGTGACGGACGGGGAGGCGGGAGGGAGCGTCCTGGAATGTGTACTGTGAAGCATGTGTCCGCATAGCGCACCAGTTTTATCAACGCGCATGCGCCCCGCTTTGCGCGCCACCTACGGGCGGCTGCAGCACCCAGCTAGCACGGCAACAGCGGGAAGGAGGGCGGCACCTCGGTCCTTCTGGCGCCCTTTTTGTGTGGTGTTACAGAAACTGCTAATTGCGCCTTCAGGATTAATGGCGCGCCACTTGTGGTTACTACTCGGCGCTTCTTGTCTAGCGCACTTTTTATAATTAGTCTGGAAGCAGTGAATTAAACATAAAGCACTGGTTTTTAGGTAGGGCTTCATTTTTTATGTTTATTTGATTGCACTAATTCTATTTTAGCATCGTAAAATGGCAACAACGACAAAAGTAACGCGAATGCAATGACCTCGCACACGTTTGTTGACTCTCAAACCTGCCACTTCAAAATAGGCAGTGAGCCCGCACCGGAAATGGGAATAGATGGAGCGGGGCTCCTGGAAAAGGCACCCTGCTCAACAGTTACCGGTCATCGAGCAGTGGAGGTGAATAGGGCCTTTTGTACACGCAGGTGGAGTGTGTGGGAGCCTATTCTGCAACTGTGTGTATGTGGAAGGGGGGACGGGGGGTAGTGGAAGCCACAGCAGTCAGCCTGTGCTGGTTGGTAAGGCTTTGTGGTGCTGCTAACACAGGCTCGTGCCTTGTGGAGAGGTAGGCTGATTTAATGGAGGGCTGTCCGCATTGACTAACAGTCGTAGGAAACTATACAGGTAACTTATACTTTGTTAATATATATTGTTATATTTATATATATATATTCGAGGGAGCACCCGACCGGTTCGCGGAGCCAATACGTCATGGTTACATTGGTAATTCATGGCATGAAACCGAGGCCTTGAGTACATTATTCCAGGCCTTCACGGGTGTCACCCGGCCAGGAAGCCACAAGGCGCATAACTCAGTGTATTGGTTTATGGGTAAAATAGCACCTCCGTCACTCGCACTTCTCAGGCTGAAATATTAAAGACCGCCAAGTACGGGCATAGATAATATTCACCAACTTGTTTCTGATCAGAAGTATTCGTGTTATATATGTATATATAATCTGTGATGTATAGGGTATTATGTGAGTATAACTATAAAGGCGCAAAAGGGATTTGCTTGGTTTATATACGTACCGATTATTCTATATATTGCTTCGTTGACCTGACGCTTGTGACTGGTGGAGCTACCACTAGTACCAGCGGCCTTGCTAGTCTCTAACTGACGCGCCATATTGTCAGCTGCACCGTAGGATTCTTTCAGAAAATATATTCTCATCCCACTGTATTCTTGTGTTAGTTGTTCTGTAGCTGCTCCATTAAATATACAGTAAAACCTCTCTAACCGACCACCTCCACAGACCGACCACTCCCCTATATCGATCGCTTTATTTGGGTCCCAACAATACCAGGATATTCTAACTCCCTAAACCCACCATCTCCCTAAATGGACCACTTAAAGTCGGTCCCCTGGTGGGTCGATTTAGAGAGGTTTTACTCTGTGTGTGTCTGTGTGTGTGTGTCTGTGTCTGTGTCTGTGTCTGTGTGTGTCTGTGTCTGTGTGTGTGTATGTCTGTCTGTCTGTGTGTGTCTGTGTGTGTGTCGGGGAAGATGTGGAGATATCAGCTAAAGTCCCATATGTGACTTATATTTTCAGGTTATGTATAATGCCATACGGTGATACCTGCACCACGAAATGTCAATTTAATTGTGCTCTTGAAAATAAGTTGGGGTGTCACAATATACAAAAGAAAAGGAAAATAGCAGTCTTCGAGATTTTGTCACATGAGAAACTGGTAACGTAATAATCTTCCAAAATGTCAAACCTTCCATCAATTTGTAAAATGGATGCATGTTTGCCTTTCCTATTCCTGTCCCATTCCTTTCCCATTCCTTTCCCATTCCTTTGCTATTCCTTTACTATTTATTCCTTTCCTATTCCTTTCCTATTCCTTTACTATTCCTTTACTATTCCTTTACTATTCCTTTCCTATTCCTTTACTATTCCTTTCCTATTCCTTTACTATCCTTTCCTATTCCTTTCCTATTCCTTTCCTATTCCTTTACTATTCCTTTCCTATTCCTTTACTATTCCTTTCCTATTCCTTTACTATTCCTTTACTATTCCTTTACTATTCCTTTACTATTCCTTTCCTATTCCTTTACTATTCCTTTACTATTCCTTTACTATTCCTTTACTATTCCTTTACTATTCCTTTCCTATTCCTTTACTATTCCTTTACTATTCCTTTCCTATTCCTTTCCCATTCCTTTACTATTCCTTTACTATTCCTTTACTATTCCTTTACTATTCTTTCCTATTCCTTTCCTATTCCTTTACATTCCTTTCCTATTCCTTACTATTCCTTTCCTATTCCTTTACTATTCCTTTACTATTCCTTTACTATTCCTTTACTATTCCTTTACTATTCCTTTCCCATTCCTTTACCATTCCTTTACTATTCCTTTACTATTCCTTTACTATTCCTTTACTATTCCTTTCCTATTCCTGTCCTATTCCTTTACTATTCCGCTCCTTTTCCTGTCCTATTCCTGTCCTATTCCTGTCCTATTCCTGTCCTATTACTTTACTATTCCTTTACTATTCCTTTACTATTCCTTTCCTATTCCTTTCCTATTCCTTTACTATTCCTTTCCTATTCCTTTCCTATTCCTGTCCTTTTCCTGTCCTATTCCTTTCCTATTCCTTTCCTATTCCTTTCCTATTACTTTACTATTCCTTTCCCATTCCTTTACTATTCCTTTACTATTCCTTTACTATTCCTTTACTATTCCTTTCCTATTCCTGTCCTTTTCCTGTCCTATTCCTTTCCTATTCCTTTCCTATTACTTTACTATTCCTTTGCTATTCCTTTACTATTCCTTTACTATTCCTTTACTATTCCTTTCCTATTCCTTTCCTATTCCTTTACTATTACTTTCCTATTCCTTTCCTTTTCCTGTCCTATTCCTGTCCTATTCCTTTCCTATTACTTTACTATTCCTTTACTATTCCTTTACTATTCCTTTCCTATTCCTTTCCTATTCCTTTACTATTCCTTTCCTATTCCTTTCCTATTCCTGTCCTTTTCCTGTCCTATTCCTTTCCTATTCCTTTCCTATTCCTTTCCTATTCCTTTACTATTCCTTCTATTCCTTTACTATTCCTTTACTATTCCTTTCCTATTCCTTTACTATTCCTTTCCTATTCCTTTACTATTCCTTTACTATTCCTTTCCTATTCCTTTCCTATTCCTTTACTATTCCTTTACTATTCCTTTCCTATTCCTTTCCTATTCCTTTACTATTCCTTTCCTATTCCTTTCCTATTCCTTTACTATTCCTTTACTATTCCTTTACTATTCCTTTACTATTCCTTTCCTATTCCTTTACTATTCCTTTACTATTCCTTTACTATTCCTTTCCTATTCCTTTACTATTCCTTTCCTATTCCTTTACTATCCTTTCCTATTCCTTTACTATTCCTTTACTATTCCTTTACTATTCCTTTACTATTCCTTTACTATTCCTTTACTATTCCTTTCCTATTCCTTATTCCTTCTATTCCTTTACTATTCCTTTCCTATTCCTTTACTATTCCTTTACTATTCCTTTACCATTCCTTCCTATTCCTTTACTATCCTTTCCTATTCCTTTCCTATTCCTTTCTTCTTCTATTCCTTTACTATTCCTTTACTATTCCTTTACTATTCCTTTACTATTCCTTTACTATTCCTTTACTATTCCTTTACTATTCCTTTACTATTCCTTTACTATTCCTTTACTATTCCTTTCCTATTCCTTTCCTATTCCTTTACTATTCCTTTCCTATTCCTTTACTATTCCTTTACTATTCCTTTACTATTCCTTTACTATTCCTTTACTATTCCTTTACTATTCCTTTACTATTCCTTTCCTATTCCTTTCCTATTCCTTTACTATTCCTTTACTATTCCTTTACTATTCCTTTACTATTCCTTTACTATTCCTTTCCTATTCCTTTCCTATTCCTTTACTATTCCTTTACTATTCCTTTACTATTCCTTTCCTATTCCTTTAC
>CM059191.1:8383004-8424978 GCA_030323885.1 Branchipolynoe longqiensis
GGGGGGAAATGGAAGACGGGGGGAATGGAAGACGGGGGGAATGGAAGACGGGGGAATGGAAGACGGGGGAATGGAAGACGGGGGAACGGAAGACGGGGGAACGGAAGATGGGGGAACGGAAGATGGGGGAACAGAAGAGGGGAGAATGGAAGAGGGGGAACGGAAGAGGGGAATGCAAGAGGGGGAACAGAAGAGGGGGAATGGAAGAGGGGGGAATGGAAGAGGGGGAATGGAAGAGGGGGATGGGGGGAATGGAAGAGGGGGAAATGTGGGGAATGGAAAAAGGGGTAAGAGAATGGAAGACTTGGACGGCAAACGGACGGCTGGTATCACACATATACTGTATTATGGCCGGTGCACACCTACCATTTACGATTCGCGCACTAAAACTCGCGACTCGACCCGACCCGCTTAAAACTGAAAACGGGCCGATTCGTTTTTCGAATCGCGAATCGCAATCGTAAACGGCCGCTTTTAGCACTAAAAACTGAGTTTTATGCGCGAATCGCAATCGGTGGGTGTGCGCGGGGGGCGCACACCTAGCGATTTTTGGGCAGTTTTAGATCGTATACGGTAGGTGTGCGCGGAAAAACGGTAGGTGTGCACCGGCCATAAGATAAGACTGACCACTCACATACCGTTCTCGAACGGCCAGATTCAAGTTTCGAATCTTATAAGATTCCAGTCTTAAGCCCTAAAACTGAGTTTTATACGCGAATCGGAAGGGGTCACACACCTAAAGACTGGAACCGACGAAAATCCGAAATGAGGAGAGTTGAGTCAAAGGACCATATCTATTTGCTCTATGGTGACCAACCAGCGAGCCATAGACACAGACAGAGTAAGAGTAGAAAGTGAAATGCCGGCGGGCTCACCCTCCTGGAACTCTTTTCAGACAACGCAGGACATTAAATCCACAGGGCCCCCAACTGCCCGACGCTGCCACCACCCGAAACCCTTGTTCGTACAGATTAGCCTCAGCTAGTTCAAGCAGTGCATTATCGCTAAGCCACTTTAGATGTCAGGAGAATCTTCTTTATATTTCCCTGAATTGAGTTTATTTATCCTGACAGTGACAGTCACTAATAATAATATTATACGAAGCGAATTTCAAAGTCAGTTAAAATACATTATGAAACTATCTCTCTCTCTCCAACGCATTGAAACCAAAATAACAGAATGCAAATAGTGTGTTTTCAATATCCACCAAAGTGTGATTATCTACAAGAAATTGTCCTCGGGAACAATGGCCGTTTCATAATCATGGCAACCATGGCAGTGTGGATTGAGGACACCCTGGTGTAAAGCCGGCGGTTTGTGAATAACTTCCAGTCGGAGACGCCTCATATACAGCGTTTTTTTTCGCGTGTGTCAATTTACACGTTTATTGTGTTTGCTCATTCCCTTTCGAACAATTATTTGACAATTCAACGCATGCAACAACAGACGGCGCGTGTAATGTCTAAACCAGGAATTAGTTTTATTCATAATGCGTTTTTGTAATTCATCTCATATTGAGTATGATGGGGTGGGTCTATACAGAATTACGCGACATCCAGAACGAGGCTTCACATTTGGAACCAACACCGCTGTGTGCAGTTTCAATGATGTCGCCACGCAAATGTCAGATAATATGGAAATGGGATACAATACACCGGAAATGAGTCTTGAGACGATGTTGAGTGGTTGAGATTTTAATGGCCATGAATAAATTAACTTTGGAGCATGAGATACTTGCTGTGTACTCATCGGAAACCTGCTCCGAGCTGGAAGCATCTACTATGTGGTCGCATGGTTACAACCACACGCCCACTGCACCCTACTGCACAGAGATGCTCATAGCCATCCTCAGTGTGTGCAGACTACATTGACTGCATGCACAGGGAGTGGGACACATGCCCTGCATAAGACACTCTTTGTGCCAATGCGATGTTGCAGATTCTACAATGATGAGGTCAAATTTAATTCACTTCGAAAAATGCAGTCATCGCTGGAACAGTCAACTGAGATGACAACACATTGAAAAGGGTTGCTGAAGACGGGTACCGCTATACTACAAAAAGTCCTCAAAATCCACTGTGTTGAATGTCGATGTGAGATATATCGAATTATATACTCCTGGAAAATGATTGGAAGCAAATAGAAGTAGGTTTACCTAACACATGACAACACATTATTCAAAAAGTATAGTATTAGTACTAGTAGATTTGGTAAGGTACCATCCATAAATACAAAAGCACCACAGTCAACAAAAACACTGCAGGAACGACTTAGTTTGTTTTTTGGTTTAAGGGGCTGTCACATTATGACATATAGCATTAGCGTATGCTGATGTATGCGATTTTCTACCAACACATCAGCATACGACATCATAGGTTACACATAGGTCGGAAATACGTTGAGTATGCTTTGCATACGGCGTCATAGGTCGGCATAGGTCGCCATAGGTCGAGCCGCACATTTTTTTTGGTGCATGTTCAAAATTTTCAACCTATGCCAGCATGTGGCTCATACGGTTCTCAAATGCTGGGCATATGTCGGCATACGTTATGCACACATTAGGGGTAGGTTGGCATAGGTTAGCCATACTTTGAACCGGCGCCCTCTACGTGTCTCTGGCATATATAGTGTATGCCTAACGTACCGGTAATGTGTGCGAGTGTGCCCCTAGCATGTGCTGGCATACCCCTAGCGTATTCCGAACATACGTCGAGCGTATGCCCAGCATGTTGCCTCTCGGTATATAAAGGCACCACCAGGCTTCTTCTGGCAGTCCTGCTCGGCTGCTCAGACAGGATGGATGTCCAGGCACTCCATCTACAGTTCCAGCATCAGTACCTAGTTGCCCTTTATCAGCATAAGCTAGGTCTCTACCTCATGGCTCTTCTGGCGGCCCGTGTCCAGAGGAGAAGAAGGAGGCAGAAGCGGACAATGTGGGTCAGACCCTGGATTGGGAGGTGGCCACAGTTTGGCTTGTACGACAAGCTTGTGGTTGAGCTCCGCAGTGAGGACACTGCGTCGTTTGTGAACTTCATGCGGATGCCTCCCCAGTTGTTTGACGAGATTGTGGTGCAAGTTGGGACCGAGGATCGCCAAAACACGCACAACATACCGGGTGCCGCTTGAGCCTGGGCTGAAGATCACCCTTACTCTGCGGCACCTGGTGTCTGGGAACAAATACTCATCCATGAAGTTTGGGTGGAGGGTCCCCCACAACACGCCAGTCGCTCATAGTGTGTGAAGTCTGTCAGGCCCTCGTCGACGAGTACCTGGACGAGGTCATGACGTGTCCGATGACTCCACAAGGATGGCGCGCCATCACCGACCAATTCCTAGAGAAGTGGAACTTCCCCCATACCTGTGGCGCTCTGGATGGGAAGCACATCGCCTGCCGGTGCCCTCCAAAGAGTGGGTCACTCTACTACAACTACAAGGGCTTTTACTCTGTGGTCCTGTTGGCACTTGTAGACACGGACTACAAGTTTATCTGGGCAGATCTTGGGATTATAGGCTCCGCATCTGATGCCCAGATCTACAACGACTCCGAGCTGAATGCGGGCACTGAAGGTGGCACCATCGGTTTTTTGCACCCTGAACCGATCATGGACGGCAGAAGGATGTGCCATATTTTCTCATCGGTGATGACGCCTTCGCCCTGCGACCGACCATTATGAAGCCATACAGCAGGGGGGTTGACAAATGAGGAGCGACTGTTCAACGACCGGCTCTCCTGAGCTAGGAGAGTGGTGGAGAATGCCTTTGGCATTCTAGCCAACCGCTTCCAAGTGCTGCTGACCACTATGCAGCACCACCCCTCCACCCTGAAGGTCATCATCACCACGTGCATGGTTCTGCATAACCTGATGAGGAAGCGCAACCCAGTGCTGCAGAACCAGCAGCTGGATCGTCCTGAGACTGGGTACAACAACTTTGTCCCCGGAGCGTGGAGTGAGGGGCAAAACCTGCCAGACATTGACATTGTACCTAGCCCCAACACCACCTCCAAGATAGGAAAGGAGCAGTGCAATCTAATTAAAGACTGGGTCATCTCGCCCACCGGAGCACTATCATGGCAAGACAGCATGATCGGATGTACCAAAACATTGTATCTATTTGTATGCACTGTGTATGTGTACTGTTATGATATATTTATGAAAACTTACATGTCCGTTATGTTGTGACATGTCTACTGTTATGAGATGGTAATATGTTTATATGTCTATTTGTACAAATAAACTATATCAGTTTTACATATCAAAACACAATTCCATGTCTGTTATATTCTTTCTATCCCGAATTAAAGTAATCTAGTTAACAATACTTTTAATTAATTTGCTCTTTTTTTATAAGAATTAAACTTTTGAAAGCATAATCTAGTTTAAAATACTGTTTTAGGTACATACTAAGAACAGGGAAAGAGAGGGGAAGAGAAAGAGACAGGGACAGAGAGGGGGAGAGATGGGGGAGAAAGAGGAATAGAGAGGGGAGAGAAAGGGGAAGATAGAGGGGGAGAAAGGGGAAGAGAGGGGGAGAGAAAGGGGAAGAGAAAAGGGAAGAGAGATGGAGGAGAAAGGGGAAGAGAGGGGGAGAGAGGGGAAGAGAGAGGGAGTAGAAAGGGGAAGAGAGGGGAGAGAAAGGGGAAGAGAGAGAGGGAGAGATGGGAAGAGAGGGTAGGGAGAGATGGGAAGAGAAGGTAGGGACTTGTGTCCTTAATATTAATAATAATTATTCTTTATTTTCAGTGGTTATTTACATATTAATTTTACTTTAATTTACAACAATTAAATGATGACATGCCACAAAAATTCTAGTTTACAACATTGTTATTTATGAAGGACATATTGACACATATATACATATATACATACAAACATAAACAATACAACATAAGAACAATTTACTTAAACCTATTACTACATATCTACACATATTTACAAATATTTACAATCACTTGTTATCGGAGCTCGGCCCAGCTGGTGACATCGGGGCTGACGAGGGGAAGAGGACCAAGTTGGAAACACCCAACACTCACGAGATCCCCGATAACCCCGACAAGTTCAATAGTCCGTCGGAGTTCGGGCTGGGCGACTCCGACAAAGTTCCTGTTGCGGGGGCGACTCGGGTGGGAGTGGAACTTGCACTCGCAACTGGAGTCGACGCACAGGGCACACTGACAGTGGCTGCACCACCTGGGCAGGGACCTGTTCCTGGAGGGGGGCATGGTGTGCCCCGCCTGCACTCCAGCCACCATTACCACTGACTTACGTTGCACAAGCTGAGGCAGGGGCGGGACTGGCTGATGACGCATGTGGAGCGGCTGTATGGGCAGAGGTTGAGGCTGAGGTTGAGGCTGAGGCTGAGGCTGAGGCTGAGGCTGAGTCTCAAGACGCGGCTGGTGTGGCTGCAGCATATATTGCTGCACATAGTCCTGGGTTTGCGATGCCCAGGGTGATGCCGGTGGTGGCTGGTGAGTCCACTGGTGCGGTTGAGGCTGGTACAACTCACTTGCAGAAGGTCCAGCCCTAGGCGCGCAAACCACAGGAGCCGGTGCAGCCACAGGAGCCGGTGCAGCCACAGGAGCCGCCACAGCCACTGCAGCCATAGGAGCCTGAGGAAGCATGCCTGCCTCACGTCGCCAATCCTCCTCCAACCCCTGCGACAAGATGTGGTTAATCCCTGCCCGTGTGTTCAGAAACCGCTCCTGACGCATTGTCATCAGCGAGTCCCGCACATAGTTCGCGAAAGCTGCACGCTCCGTCATGGCGGGTGTATGGGGCGGCTGCATGACCTTCAGCAGCTCCCCAGACTCGTCAAACCTCTTCTGTATGGCAGCCAGGAGGTTGGCGTCATCTGGGGGCTGCCCGCTTCCCCTTTCCCCGCTCTCGGACTGGAGCGGGAGGATTAGCGATAACGTCCTCCTCCATCCCCAGCTCCAGATCTCCGCAGACATTCTCGGCCGGGTCAAGATCATCCTGCGCAGCATCTAAGGCAGTGCCCACCTGCAAGACAAAATCATAAAATAACATAAGTAACATGAATGCAAATCAATGTTTCCACAAAAGACGTAAACAACAACACAAGTCAACAATAAAGAACAACAAATATATAATGATAAATGATTAAATTGATTTCTGAAGATTAATTTAGTAAATGAAGTCAATAACAAAAGTCAACAATAAAGAACAACAACAAGTATATAACGTTAAACGATTAACTTGATTTATCAAGATTAATTACGTAAATAACATATATCGATTGTCAACTTCTCCAGAATAATAAGGGTTTTATGAGAATCCGAATGCCCACACTAGCCCAATCTAGTCAGATAGATAAAAGATTTTGTACTTACAGTCCTGCAGGGCTCCGGCCGGTGACGGACGATGGACCACAGGAAACCAAACTTCTGCATGATCCACCGCTCCCTCTCAGTCAGTTTGGCCGGTCCATCCCTGCTCTTTTTTTTGTGGAGCCGCATGTTGGTGTCCCGTAGCGACTTGAACCACCCTGCAGATGGACGGATGTCCTCCCCATCCGCATCGCCTGGTCCTCCCACATCTTCCCCTTCCTGTCCGCTGTCCGACCGCCTGTAGTCCGTCATCTTGACGTTCCAGATGACTGGATTTTCCTGGAGGAGGTCCAACATCTGGTCCTCCTCGACAAGCGACAGACAACAGTCGCTTTTCTTGGCCCTCTTTTTCTTGGCAGAGGGGAAGCCGGAGGTGCTGTTGGAGGCTGAGGCTGAGGCGGAGGCCGAGGTGGTGGAGGCGATGGATGATGCACACAAGCTGCCATGAGAAGCAGGAGATGGAGAGCTGGAGCGGGGCCGTGTCTGGCTCTGCGTCTGCGTCTCCACCTCCATCTTCATCTCTTCCAATGCAGAGTGGTGTTCTGGAGAGTGGTGTTCTGGAGAGTGGTGTTCTGGAGAGTGGTGTTCCGGAGAGTGGTGTGCTGCAGAGTGGTGTTCTGGAGAGTGGTGTTCTGGAGAGTGGTGTGCTGCAGAGTGGTGTTCTGGACAGTGGTTTGGTGAGGAGGCAGGTGATGACACTGGTGATGGTGAAGATGGTGAAGTTGGCAGAATGTGCTTCTTCCTGCCTCTCCCACAGCCTAGTCCTCCACCAGTAGTGAGAGCAGCCTTGCAGGCAGGCGTAGTAGTGATGTTCCTCTTACTCTTAGCAGGCATGGTGGCAGTATGTGGAGAAACCAAAAACTCCACGTTATTTATAGCCAGGCGGCGACCGATCACGTGATCGGCGCGTGGCCTAACGGCGATAGCATACATCATCATACGCTTTGCACATGTCCCGCATAAGTTTTGAATACGTTGTGCACACGCTACTCATATGCTGGTATGCTAGGCATACGGTGGTGATATGTCAGCGGAGGTTACTCACATGCTCGACCTGTCACCTCTAACCATCAACAAAAGTCCCAGTACGCTGAGCACATGTTGTCATACACTTTGCATACGCCAATATATGCAGGGATACAGTAGCCATACGCCAGGCATATGCTATGCGTATGCTTCATATGTCGCTGGGACCACCCGCGGTGCAAAATGTTTGCCGTATCTCGACCTATTTTGATTTTCAAATTATTTCTAAACGTTACGCACACGCCGCCGCCATACGTCATAGTGTGACAGGGCCTTTAACGACCCCCCAGTACAAAAAGTAAACATCGGCCATTCAGGTTGCAGGAAGAAAGTCTCCAAGTCCAGGGAGCTCTTCAATACAATGCCAGCTTACATAAGAAACCAATAAAACTGCAGCGCACAATCATTCATAAGGCAGTTTGACAAGGTGTTAACAGCAATTCCAGATACATCTCATTTCCAGGATACACCCAGCTAACACCAACAGATTCCAATTGATTGCTGCACATGACAAAACTGAACACAAAGTCCTCACCACATGTAGTAGGCCTGGATGGTGGAGTTTCTTGTTTCGCCTCAGCATACGCCTTAAAGCTGCATAATCCGATAAAAACACCAAATTATCAAAACCAAGACAATTATCTAGATTTGATTCTACATATCTAACTTAGATACTAGTGCTCTTATTAAACATTTGTCACCAGATAGAACGGAATACTGAGGCAATTTAATAGAACATGTTACTGCAGAAGCCTATGGTTTGTTTGTTTGTTTGTTGTTGTTTTACGTCCTAGCAACATCTAAGGTCATATCAGGACGGGTACCGACTTGTGACAGTGCGCACTCATGGCGACTTTATAGTGCTGTCCCACTGGGAAACCAGGCCGCTGGCACCATGACCTGGTACCCACTCAGTCACATTATCCTGACACTGAGCACACCATTCCTTGCCCTATCCTAATAATGCCGAGCGCCTGGCTAGGAAGCAACAAGTATCAATTTTAAAGTCATTGGTTTGACTCGACCGGGACTCGAACCCACGATCCCACGATCTACCAGCATGGGAGACGGACGCTCTAACTCATTCGGCCATCCCGTCTGGTGTCACTGTCAGTGTCAGAGTTTTGGTGTGCTTACCAACATTAATTTAGCATGGTTGCACTTCAAATATCTCCAAAGTTAGCCATTTCAAATAAAAGTTTCTTCAAACTAAAGTAAGGTAGATTATACCGATCAACCTAATATATTTATCTCAGAAAATGGCCGAAACTCAAAACCATCGAACTTTGCAACTTTAAACAATCAAATCTAATATAATGTAACGCTTTTCATGCGGGCTGCAAACCTGTGTAACTCACGCCCCGGGCTGTGAGCCGGGCCTCAATCTCACATTGCACGCCGGGGGGGGGGGGGGCGCTCATTATCTCGGTACGCATCAACACTTAAACAAGGCTTATGTGTCTTTGTTTCTTGGCGGCGAGCATTGACACGGATCAACCTGACAGGAGCGGAACGCTGTGTGTGACAGGACGGCTGTCCGACATACCTCAACACTCATTAGATGTGGTAGAGCCTCACGAACAAAGCTCGTCTGGGCACATGTAGAGCCGGTGTCGCAGTTTCAGTTCCCAGCAGTTTCAGTTCCCACAATTGCTTCTGCGCATGCGTCAAAGCATTGTCTGCGCATGTGTCAACATTAGCCCGATTTAAACCATCGCCGATCGCCGCAAATCGCTGTCACTATAGTGTCAGTGTGACTAACCTTATAAATTTAATATAATCTTTTCGGTAAACATGTTTTCTATATGTGTACCAAGCGATTTGTTTCTAGGTGGTGTGGTTTTAGAGATATTTCACTTTTTCTGCATGAAGATTGCTCACGACCATTGACAATGCGTTGAGTTTGGCGGTACGCGCAGTGCAAAACATTATTCAAAATTAATAGAAATCCAGAACCCTAACCATATCAATTTAATATAATCGTGTTGGTAAACATGTTTTCTATGTGTATTCCAATCAGCTTCTTTCTAGGTGGTGTGGTTTTAGAGATATTTAACTTTTACTATATGAAGATTTCTCACGGCCATTGACAATGCACAGACGATGCCGTTCGATGTTGATGCATGCGCAGAAGCAATTGTGGGAACTTCAACTGCTGGGAACTTCAACTGCGACACCGGCAACCCGACTCACGCATTTATATGTGCAATATAATCTATTATATAAATATAAAATGGCGGGTGAGCTTATTATAATATTATTTATTATCCTATGATCTTATAATATTATTTATTATCCTACGACTTCATGATTATTTCTCTCCATTATATATATTTGCTGCGGGCCAGCACTTTTCTTGCTGCTTCCCCTCCCCCCACCTTCTACCCTGCTCACTTCTGCTGTTTGCTTGGCACACTACACACCTATTTTTACTTGGAGGAGGAAGACACAGTCTACTTGCTACCTATGTTCTTTGACTTCTCTGGAACTAACAAGAAGACAACCTGCCTACACATGTCTGCGTCGTGAGCTAAAACATTTTACTACTTTTATTGCATTATTTCATGTGGGTCGACTTGGTCTAATATATCAAGAAGAACCAAGATGGCGGACAGAGGCATAGCCGGCGGGAGTGCGGCCATGTTTGTCGATTTTTGATGTATTTGCTGAGTGGTGCTATCATACTCAACTAAGGCAGCTCGTGTGTGTCGAATACAACCGAATAATCGATTTTATTTATATTAATATGCTTCACTTACAACTAATTTTAATAAATTTGTGTCTGTCGGAGTGAAAAGTGGCCATGTTTGTCGAATTATGAGACTAAGAAGGACACAGATTGCAGGCAAACTGGATTGTCATCTTTAAACAACTAACTAAGGTCATGTTAGTCGAATTATAACGTTAAGAACAACATGAGATGGACTCTTTAACTTATATTATTGATACTTGATTTTTTAATGCAGTTTTATTTTATTACTGCCCTTAATAAGCTGCTGAACCCAGGAACTCCATGATTGTCGATGTGATAGTAAGGCCGCCATGTTGGTCTAACCGTTATGCTTGTTGAGCTGCAACTAGTACCTGAGGCCTGGTTGACTGTGTGTGTCGATTAATATTCGACAATCTGACTCTAAATCATACCGTGTGTGTCGCATAGCGTTTTAATTAACTTTACTTCATTATTAAAACCAAGCAAGATCGCGGAGGCCGTGGTGGTTACATTAAACCACTGAAGCAACTCGTGTGGGTGGAATACGACCGAAAAAACTATTTTATTTTATGACATTATTACTATGCTCATTTACAATTTACTTTGGTAATTTCGACCAATAGCCACTTTCTTGAATTATGAAGCTAAGAAGGACATGAGAGCGAACCCTTATTGAAATCTAGTCGTGTAATAACTACTTGATTGTCGATGTGACACTACAAAAAACTACAAGATTGTCGATGTGATACTAGTCGGACCCCTTGTTGGTCGATTTTACCACCAAGACAGCAGGAATTTGAGATAATACCTGCTGTAAAAAACATTATTATCGACACCGTTTTTTCTGCATAAAGCACAGCATTCCGATGCCTGTTTGTAGTGCTTGTGGGAGAAGTCACGACAAGACTAGTAGTTGTGAGAGCCCGGACGAGGACTGCGTAGTGCGTGAAACGAGAAGTTCTTCGGCGGCCAGATTATCTAAAGGCGCATCCAAGGAGGACGCGATGGCGTCGGAGACAGGTGGGGGCTTCAAGAATATGGCTGAACTACGCGAGGAGACTCTTCGGGAGATTGAAGAGCTGCGCACGGAAAAGGAGTTGGACGTCTTGCTCCAAACGAGGGATGCGCTGTTAGCGGAGAAAGCGGACCGACGACAACGACACAACATGGGCTCGACTGTCATGGCCGCTGGGGCCCTCGCTGCGGAACCTCCAAAGTTCCCGGTCGGGTCTACGTCGGCAGCCACGACAGGCGGCCATTCAACCTACGGCCGTGCGAGGAACCACTCTAGGACCGGCGCAAGGAGATGTAGACGCCACGATAGCAGCTCTTCGAGCAGCAGTGCTTCACGGAAGAGAAGAAGTAAGTGGTCTCTGAAGCGCTACACGGTTGGCAAGAAAAACGTTGAGAAATTGAACTGCCATGAATTGGTTTGCGCTACGGCTACCTGGGCATTAGACATCCCGGAGATGTCGATTGCGGATTATCGGGCCGTTCTACATCACATCAGTTTTGTTTCTCACCGTGCTAGGCATAATGACTTTTTTTATACCAGTCATGTTGAGTACGACTCTGCCATTAGGAAGTTAGCGGAAACGGAGGGTTTCGCTGCTTTCACTGAGGCACACACGGGTAAAAGTGTTTTACACTATAGTCAAGCGAATGTGCGTGAGAAAAAGCAGAAGGGCACGTCGGGTGAAAACAGGCGACGCGGGACGTTGGCAGGACCAACTGGCAGGACCAACTGGCAGCAAGCGCCCCTGTTACGCCCATAACAGTGAGCAAGGATGTGCTAAAAAGGAGGACCAGTGTCGCTTTGCGCACATATGTTCAAAATGTGGGGTAAAAGGACACAAACGCAACAGCTGCAGAGATTGAAGTGTTGGGGTGAGTGGTGGTTGTGACCCGATGGCTGATGGGGATTGCCATGCGGTTTGTGGGCGGATAGAGGCGAGGACTGCTGTGAGTGCCATGCAGGAGCCGGATGACTCGACAACCCCTATGCCATTCGTCTTTCGTGATGATGGTGATTCTGATACCTTTAGTAATGTCGACATGGTATGGGACGCTAGCCGGGGAGCCGGCATTGGGTGTCAGTTAATATCGTGTGAAATCGACAATCAGGACGTTCGCCCGGGTGGAAAAACTGACAAGGTTTCCGTGGGTTCATTTAAAATTGGATCGAAGTTAAGCTGGAATGGATTGAGAGAGAACAGCTGGTCGGACTTTATTGTGGTAGTGGAGACTGAATATGGACATTTGATGGTGTCGGTGAGGGAGACACTTGACTCCGATTTTGTCACTTTTGGAGTTTATGAAGATTGTGCATCAGGTTCCTGTGATTGTGTCTATGTATTGTCCTCTATTACATGTCAACTAAAACCATGCCGTTTTTTTGTAGAGTGTTTTTGCACGGGAAGCTGTGATGTCGACGGCCTATATATGTTACAGGGTATTGTCTTTGGCTTTAGGGTTATCGATCAAGATTGTGATGCCCATTATGATGTTAAGACTAGACGTACCAAAACATCATGGGAGGCTGATATAATCGAGTCACGCTTGTTGGCTGAAATTCATGACGGCTTTGTAACTAAGGTACTGGATCCTCCCCTTTGTGTGCATGGGCTTTTTGTGGTTCCGAAAGATAGTGGTGGTGGCCGTAGTGTAGTGGATTGCAGTAGGCCTAAGGGTAGTTCTGTGAATAACTGGACTTCTACTATTGCCCCGAAATTTAAATACAAGGTTATCGATGATGTGGTGGAATTATTGGAGAAGGGGGACTACCTGGCTTGTATCGACATTAAGGATGCTTATCGGGCTGTCCACATTCACCCGGATGATCGCTCTAGCCAGGGTCTTAAGTGGCGGTTCAAGGGAGAAAATTTCGATACTTATTTACTTGATAGCAGACTTTGTATGGGTATGTCCTCGAGTCCCTATATATTCTCCCGCATCTCGGATTTTGTGGTGCGATGTGCAGCCAGAGAGAGGGTTTGTCGTGTAGTGAACTACCTAGATGATTTCTGTATCATCGCCGGTACATTTGACCAGGCAGCTGCTTATCAGCATATAACCATCGCTATTCTTCGTCGCTTGGGTTTTTATATTAGTTATAGAAAACTTATTTCTCCATCCATGAAGGTCAGGTTCCTTGGGATAGAGGTGGATTCCGAATCTTTAGAATTATCACTCCCCCAGGATAAGTTGGATAAATTGCGGGGAAGACTTCTGAGTTTTAAGTCAAGAAGGAAGGCTTGCAGGAGGGACCTGGAGAGCCTTGCTGGCCTCCTGGCACATTGTGCAAAGGTGGTGAGGGGCAGCAGGACCTTCAGTAGAAGGGTCTACGATTTGATCGGTACTCTTCGTGAACCGGATTTTAAGGCAAGACTTAACGCAGGCTTTAGGGCTGATATTGACTGGTGGATTGAATTTGCTTCTAGTTTTAATGGCAAGGCAGGTATGTTGGGTAAATTTGCCGCTACTAAAGCTATGTACAGTGACGCCTCCGGCTGGGGCCTTGGCGCTAGTTTTGCTAATGACTGGCTGGTTGGTGCATTCAGCACCGCTGACGAGCATGTGATAGATCAGGTTTGTGATCACCATGGGGTCAGGCTGATGGACGGATTGGGTGATAAACATATTAATATTAAGGAAATGCATGCGGTATTTGAGGGCTTTCGCCGCTGGGCAGCTGACTGGTCTAATTCTGAGATTGTTTGTATAACTGATAGTGCAGTGGTTCAGGCCTCACTCAATACAGGTCGCTCCCGCTCTGCTGATATAATGGCTATCTTGCGTGAAATCTTTTGGTTGTCTGTTAGGAAGAATTTTGTGTTCCATTCAGTTTACATTAATACACGCATTAACACTGTTTGTGATGCCCTGAGCAGATTGGACGCTGGCTCCAGCTGCTCTCGAATAAGGGAGGTTGACAGTGATCGGGTTATGTGCAGCACTCACCTTTTTGATGCCCCTATCCTTTTTCCTTGCAGATCTGGTGCAGTTGCGAGCTGAACAAAAGGGATTTGAGAGCCATTCTTATGCAAAAAATTCTATTTCAACCCGTTCCGTTCAGATACGGAGGTATTTTGAATTCCTTGCTCTTTTTCTTAGTGACAGTTCTCCTTTTCCTTGTGCCTCTGAGCGAGTTGCATTATACGCAGCTTGGTTAGCTAGGTCGCTGACCTACAGGTCGGTCTTAAATTATTTGTCCGGCTTGAATTATTTTCTCAGACAGAATGGGGCATTGCCCATCCAATACGATGATTTTCTGGTTGCGTCAACCCTGAAGGGGATAAAGCGCCAAAAGGGGGATGCTCACCATCAGGCCCCCCTATCCTACCACATATGCTTTTGCACATTTTTTCTTTATTGACTAACAACCCAGGCCATATTGCCTGGCGTGCAGCTATCTTGTGCTCATTTAGAGCACTCCTTCGTAAATCACAAATCACTGACTCAGATTCTGCCCTGTGTAGGGGGGATTTTTTCTTCCACCCATGGGGAATGATAATACAGGTGCGTCGCTCGAAGACTATACAGTTTCGTGAGAGGGTCTTGGAGATACCCGTATCTCGCTGTCCCAATACAGCCCTTTGTGCAGTCTATTGGACAGAGCGCCATTTTACTGATATAACAGCCCGGGACGGGGACATGGCTTTTCGCCTTCCGGGACTGGGCAGCTCCTCTTTCCCGATGACATATTCAGCTTCTCAGGAGATGCTAGTGCTGTTCTCAAATAGGGCGGGCCTCGGTGAGGAGCATTTTACCTCGCATTCCCTTAGAAGGGGAGGTTGTACATATTTGGCTATGTCAGGAGCCTCTATTGAGGAAATTAAGGTCAGGGGTGATTGGGCCTCTGACACGGTCTACTCCTACTTAAAGACTCCATTGCAAGAAAGGATAGTAAATGACTTCCGTGTCTCGGCTTCTTTGTCAACAATTGAGGTCGGGGGGTCGGTTGGTGGGGCGGGCCCAGTTTAGCGGTCCCGTTTGGCGTTTATTGCTCGGCCAAGAGCCTTATCAATAAATTAGGCTGTTCACCAACCTTCCGTCTCTTCCTCTCCCTTTCACTTAGCCTGACTTTATGTGCAATATAATCTATTATATAAATATAAAATGGCGGGTGAGCTTATTATAATATTATTTATTATCCTATGATCTTATAATATTATTTATTATCCTACGACTTCATGATTATTTCTCTCCATTATATATATTTGCTGCGGGCCAGCACTTTTCTTGCTGCTTCCCCTCCCCCCACCTTCTACACTCCTCACTTCTGCTGTTTGCTTGGCACACTACACACCTATTTTTACTTTTAGCTTTGTATAGGTAGGGCGTTTATTGCTCGGCCAAGAGCCTTATCAATAAATTAGGCTGTTCACCAACCTTCCGTCTCATCCTCTTCCTTTCACTACCTGACTTTAATATATATATATATTCAATATATATATAAATATATATATATATATATATATATATATATATATATATATGTGTGTGCATGTGTAGAGCGATTATAGATATGATTCACCGCGCATTCATCACACTGGTAATAGGTACCGGCAGCGGCATGAAAAAGTCCAGGAATGGTGCTTTTTTCATAAATATTCACATGCTTGTAACTATTTCTGTATGTATTTGATTTTGATGAAATTGCATAACCTAGAAGATCAACATATTTTCTATCCGATGTTCTTGTTGGATTGAATATATAGTAAGTTTGTATTTAAGTAAAATCCATTTGTATGATGAGTGTATTTAGTGAATATTCCTTCATTGCTGGTGTCAATGAAAACGACTGTACATATGTACATGTGTAGAGCGATTATAGATATGATGCACCACGCATTCACCACACTAATAGTAGTAACAAATTATATACATACATATATATATATATGTATATATGGTGACCAATTATATATATATATATATATATATATATATATATATATATACACACAACATTGTATGCATACCCGTAATTATAATACAGCAAAACCTCTCTAAATTGACTGACCATGGGACCGACTTTAAATAGTCCATTTATGTAGGTGGTCGGTTTAGGGAGTTTTTCATTATACTGTATGTGTGATATTGGGACACAAATATAGCGATCGATATAGGGGAGTGGTCGATCTGTGGAGGTGGTCGGTTAGAGAGGTTTTACTGTATGTACTAGTAAAATATATTACTATTAGGAATATATATATAATAAGAATACATATATACTTGGAATATCTATATATTATTATGGATATATACATATATATGTATACAGTAGTAAATTATATATACTAGGAAACATAATAGATTAATACCATATCTCTCGTGTATATCGTCTGGTGCGACGGAGTCTTACGGAGCATAACAATCGGTAATATCAATTAATATAAATAATTAGAAACAATTCCCTTCCGTATTTTTATACTCGCATATATTATATATATATATATATATATATATATATATATATATATATATATATATTCTTAACATGGAATGCACTAGGGTAGACTATTACTAGTATAAATATATTACAAAGATGTCTTTATCTGCTGGATGATCCTTGCGTTGTTGGGGTTTGTGGACCATGTTATCCCCAGAGCCATCTGAGCGGACATTTGGCCCTGAGAGTGCCTGTCACATTCCGCAGTGTGAGAGCCGACCACCGGGCGAGGCCGGGCCATCTCCGACACACGTGACTTGGCACTTTGTAGCCGGCATCTCCGTGTGATGTAGGGCGTACAGACGCCGGCCAGAGACTGGCGGCGCACACCAAAGCGAGGCTCACCTGGTGCCGGCCACGCCGTCACAATCACAGGACTGGTGTTAATTACGGCTATGTTGTGGCGTATAACTAGTTACGCGAATACTATTCAGCAAAGTGTAAGTTACTTGTTGGTAACACGGGCCGGTGGGTCTGTGTAACCTAGGTGTGTATGCAGCAATGTGCTGCTTTGAAGTCGGGCCTGCCTACTGGGCAGACCGCACCTGGCGGAGACAGCGCGCTGGGCCGATGTGCGTGTGCACGAGATCCTATCTGCCTTCAGTCGGCGAGAAAATTTGCTTCATAAATAAAACGGAAGGGCCTTTTGAGGTACCAGCCAGAGAAACTACTCATCCAACTATATATACTGGTTGTCTTGTCTTGTTTAATTGTGGTACGGCGCGTACAAATAATACCCGCTAACTACACGCGTTGAACCCAGCACCATGACACCCGCACCCTGCTGGTAGCATGCAGACTGCGCGCGCACCGAGAATATGGTATATAAATAAGCAGGGACCTGATTAACTCCCAAATCTATCTGGCGTGGCTTACATCCTAAGACAATCTCTCTGTCTGTGTGTCTCTCTGTCTCACTTTGTCTGTACGTATGTATGCGTGTCCGTCTCTCCCGCGCGCTCTCTCTCTCTCTCTATATATTATATATATGTATATATATGTATATATATATGGATAGTGATAATCCCATTATCGCATGTAATAAACTCGGTAGTGCCCCCCCTCCCCCGCTCCCGGGCTGAGGGGGGAGGGTCCGGCATGCCGGCCCCCTGCGCAAGGTGCAACTAGCCACTCGCTCGAAAAAAAAATGTCTCTCTATATCCCTGCATACATAAGAATAATTATTATATATATATTATATATATAATATATTATATTATATATATATATATATTATGTGTATGTCTGTGTTCATGGTGGCTAGTTCCCGGGGCGTCAGCTGTGTGCAGCCAATTACCATATATTTACACACACATATATATAGGCTTCATCTAAATGCAAATATAAATTTTCAGCTGTCTCCTTCTACATTGACACAAGTACTTCTCACCCAGTGAAGATCATCTTCACGAATCCGACCGGGCATCTCTTCTGGTGGCAAACAGCGCATGCGCACAGCTGGGTAAGTTGTTCAGTGTGGCGTTGTTAATGATACGCGCGCACTGGTAGTTACATAGAGCATGCTTATTTTTCAAATAAACAAATCAAACTAAACACAACAAAACTAAGACGGTCTTAGAGACAGAACGCCGGTGTGCAGTCGTCGTCAGTGCAGTAAACACTCGCCAGTCTTCCTTCTACTTTGTAACCGTTCCTTCCTTCTCGTGCATCCACCAGGGGCCATATGCATGGGGCGGTAATAGCGAGCCAAACTGCGGGTAGCGCGGGATTTCTGGTTTAGCGGGGACAATTTTCGATGCATGGAGCAGTGATAGGCAAACACCGGACGTCTAAAGTCGGAGAATTTAACCCCAGCCCACAGCAGGTTTAATATGTTTCATGGCTTTAATATGTTAAACTTAGTGGCAGCACGATGGAGTTGTTCATATATCGCAGATACTTCGCGAGGCGTTTAGTACACAGAAACCGGATTTTCCGGGATCGGACACACCCGTTCGACGAATATGATGACCACGAGATATTCAAGAAGTATCGATTCCGGCGACATGACATTTTAGCGCTCACTGACTCTGTGGCGCAGCAAATCGATCTGCCCAACCGGCTTGGATCCCTCCCCCCCCCCTGCTGCAGGTAGGGAAAATTCTGTTATTTCAACCATTGAAGCATTCATAACTATTTATTACCATTTCAAATCATTTAAATACAAAAGCTCCGCATTTGTTGACAACACTGTTGATCACAATGTTGACACTGACAAAGTGGCTGTTTACTGCTACAGCGGCATCAGTGGTAGTTGCTGGTAGATCATTGATAAACAATGTACATGTTCAGAAATTGTGGAGATAAAATGTCACATGATTCTTCTCATGTGGTTATATTTATGCAGGTTGGATGGGTTGTGTGTTGATATAAGCATACCATACGTTAATAACAGCAAAAGGCGATTTGTTTATCTCCCCCGTTCTCGTCGATTTTATTAATCAATGTCATGTAGTTGGCCTTAGTGTTACTTTGTGTTAAAAATGAGTTGTTGGCAAGCACGTTATTCTATAAAACCTCTCATATTTTAAACAATTTACTTTGATGTACAATTTGATTAGGATCTTAGACTTTCAGAAATGTCCGAAAAACACGGTCTCTCATTTAAACATAATTTCCTTTCTTATACCACGTAATTAATTATACCACGTAATTAATTAGAATGTATCGTAATTGCTCATTTCTTGCACATATCTACTTCCAGGTTATGATCGCTCTGCGATTCTACGCGTCGGGCACTTTCCAGGATGTCTGCGGGGAATTGATTGGCGTGGACCAGTCGACCGTCTCACGGACTATCCCTCGTGTGACTGAAGCACTGTTACTGCAACTCCCCCAAACGGTGAAATTGCCAAGCCAGGAAGGTGCCGAACGCACCAAGCATAAAATCTTCACCAACTTTGGGTTCCCCAATGTGTTTGGGTGCATCGACGGAACCCAGATCCGCATCCAGTCACCCGGGGAGTATGAGCATGAGTTCGTTAATCGAAAACACTACCACTCCATCAATGTGCAGGTACATGTTATTCTACATATCTGTTTTGTCTACTCCCTATATTAGACATTTCATGGCTTGAATATGTTAAACTTTTCTGTTAGGTATATTCCCTAAGTTAACTAGCGACATCTATCTAAGCCTTTCTATTTGTTTTGTTTGGTGTAAGCCACATGTTTTTTTTCAACGACGTCTATCTAAGCCTTTCCGGTTACATGTGTACCTAAATCGCCTCTATTTTATGGTAACTGCAGTACTTTATCAACTCATTGCTAACATCACCGATATCACAGTCGTCGACTTTGTGTTGTGTACTTTCTTTCATCCACCTCCCCCTTTTTTCCCCAGGTGATTTGTGATGCCGAGCTGCGCTTCATAAACTGCATCGTAAAATGGCCTGGCAGCGTTCACGATGCGCGTATACTCCGCGAATCGTACCTCTTCGAGGTGTTCGAGGGTGATGCGAAACTGGTCACGGGCCTGCTGCTGGGGGACAGTGGCTATATGCTGCGCGACTGGTTATTCACCCCTTTCCTGCAACCAGACTCACCACAACAGAGGGCATACAATACCAGCCACAAGCGAGCTAGGTGTATGGTGGAACGGTCGATAGGCTTGTTGAAACGCCGCTGGCACTGTCTGCGTCGGCTGCGGCTGGACCCAGTCAAAGCCTGCAGCGTGATCACTGCGTGTGTGATTCTGCATAACAAAGCCACAAGCCTCAACCTGGACGTGCCATCAGATTCGGACTCAGACAATGAGAATGACCCACACGGAGATGATGGAGATGAACCCTATGACCAGCGGCCCCACAACTACCGACAGTCAGAGAGGGTGCGTTCACAGGTTGGGAAAGCTGGGCGCCAGCGACTGGTCAAAAATTATTTCTGAAGGCGCCTGCAAAGCTAACTAATTTGTGCCTTATTCTGCGCTAACTACATTGCAACGTCCGTTTCCGTGAGGAAGTGATTAAACTAAATATATAGTAAATGTATCGCTATGTATGCTAATTTTGATACCATGTAAATACAATGATGTACACAAAACGTTGATACACTTATGGGGGAAGTTTTATTTTGCTTTTCTGTCAGCCACCAATGCCCAACTCCCTCTCCAACTTTGCAATTTCCAGTAATTCCCGCCGATTCTGGCTTTCTAGCAGGAGTGTCTGTGCCCTCTGGCCCTCACGCTGGTCTTCGATCAAACCCAGCTTGGCTTGGTTCTTCCGGAATCCTATTTCAAGCAGTCACATTAACGACGCACGCTCGTCGTTCGCGGTAGGCGCCTCTGTTTGTGGTGCCAGCCTCCTGCGTCTTCTCGAACGTGGGTCCCTTGAAGTCACTAGGGTTGCGCTCACCATGGAGGCCTCTGGAAAAAATAATTATATGTATGTTGCGAATATACTTTGAAATGTTAAATATATATGTAAAATATATATCCGCTCCGGGTCGCAAACCCGTGCTCGTTTTACTAATGGGTTGGTCGGCAGCCATGTGGTGTGTAAGTACGTGGTGAAAATTAGTTTCTAGGTGGACACCCACATTGGTTTATGGGAAGGGAATGGATGAATAGGGGTGGGCTGCTAATAGTGCTGCCTGTGTCTATTTAGTATGACTAAATTTAACGGTGATTAAGTTTGGTGGGAATAATGATTTAAATGATAAATTGATTGATCGAGGAGGGGTGTTGTAATGTCTGTATCAGGTAAATGCGGCATAGCACATATATTATTTACCTGTTTCTACAGGACACAGAGTGTTGGCTGAACTAGACGCAGGGCCTGTTGCCAAGGGCCATGGTTGGGTAGGCCTTGTTGGGGGCGGCGTACAGGTGACAGGTGGCGTTACGCTCGCCAGGTACGTGGTAGTCGCCTCCCCACAGTTGGGCTGGCTAAGCGTGAAGGAAGTGAGCAATGTGTCTTCTTCGCATTCAGGGACAGCCTCGCACCACCCTATCTCCACCTCAGTTTCCACTGGCAATTCCACCTGCTGATCACAAGGCCCTGCAAAAATGCAACATAGGGATTTTTAGTCTGGACGTCATGTGTACTCTGCATCGACATGGCGGGCAGTGGGGGGTGGGGTAAGAGTAACAGTAGTTAGCTGCAGGAGCCTTTGGCCTCTATCTGCAACACGCGAGTATGAAATACTACTAAATAAATAGCTATGTGTGCGATGTTAAAAATTTGGACGAACAAAATTGTTATTGGTGTATATAACCTCGTATGACAAAATGTTCGGTGAAGTTGGTTTCCAATGCGGTACAAATAGTGAAACATATGTTACAGCATTTATCGGCAACAAGCGTGTAAGAAATACTACTATGGCCATATATGGGTCATTCTCAGAAACTGTGTACCACTTGAGATAACCCAAAAATATTCGCTGAAGTTGGTAAGCAATTTCGTACACATAGTGCACTATATGTACTTACTTGCAAAGCTGTCCGGACAGGAGACTGCAATAGAGGTGGACAGAGTTAGGATCACCTAATAATTGATATTGCGATTGATGACAGCATTAAATGTTTTAATTAAGCCAAAAAGACGTGGGGAAATCTTTGGCGATAATTGTGTATGACTCACACTACATTGAGTCTTAAGAAAGAAGACGTGTGTTATTCTTTGCAGGTAATAGTGCATACCAAAAACTTGCTATAAGCGTGGGTTCATTCATAAATGATATTGCAATTGACACGGCATTAAATGTTTTAATTAAGAAAGAAGACTTGTGTTATTCTTTGCAGGTAATAGTGCATACAAAAAACTTGCCATAAGCACGGGTTCATTATTGTTACCGAGATACTCACCGGTGACCCCCTTGTAGAGGTTTGACTGCAACCCTATTATTTTTTGGACGCTCTCATCGTAGGGGAGTGGACGTGTGGGGGGCCCTCCTCCCGTCTCCATGGCCCTCCTCTGTCGGTTGAGGACCTCCGACTTCAAAGTCTTCCACTTTTCTTTCACCTCAGAGCGTGAGCGCCTAGCATTGCCACACGCGTTGATCGCATCCACAACTCTGTCCCACGCAAGGTTTTTCTCTTGGAGGGTGATGGTATTGCTGAAAGCAGAGAACAAGATGCCCCTGCCCAGCATAACCTCGTCGAGCAGTACTTGGATCTCTAGGTCCCCGTAATTGGCCTTCCTCGGGCGCTTGGTGGCATAACCTGACACCTGAAAAGCCATAGTAGCAGAAGTACGTGTAGCACTGAGTCGTAGTGAAAGTTTGGCACGGAGTCGTAGTGAGTCGTTGTGAGTGGTAGTGACAGTCTGTCTCAAGTAGATGAACGGCGGGATGGCAGTGTCAGTATGAGACTTTTTGTCAATTACAGTTGACACTTGTTGTGGTTGACACTTGTCTCTGTCTGTTATCCTCTGTCTATGAAGAAGTATTAGTGGTAGTAGCTGTAATAGCGTTTCGGTTTGATGATTCTTGTGTACGTTAACGACACATGTGTCACGCTGTTCCAAACGGATAACAACACGCGTTCACGTGACCGGCCGGCAACAAGTTACAGCAGAAAACCTAAATCACAAGCCCCCAAAAACCACTCGCATGGGGGAAATGTTGTTTTTTTGACACGGCTAAAGTTGATTTATTTCACATTCAAGGACAAAGCGAGACAATAATAACCCCTGCGAAGCCGCAAATCGACAAAATAGCACCACAAATCAAACCGATGCTTACGACGCTGCGGCACCAGCGGAAATATTGTGAAACACTCGTGCCCGCTGGGACCATGCAGAGAGGGATTCCCCAATGGTATAAATAGATTCACGTTTAGCTATCACTCACCGTCTAGGCCACCACGCATACCGCGTGACACACTTCGCGACGCCCCTGATAACCGGAGGTAGCTACCCTGTGTTACAGGGTTAGCACCAGAAGCCGCCAACACCGCCCCATGCATATGGCCCCAGGTGGTTGTTGCTCTGGGATGTAGCATTGGTCTGTTAAAAAGTTAACAATAGTTGGGGATACAAATTGTGCATAGACAACTGTTTATACCATTACCAGCAATCGGAGGTATGTTTTATACATCACACATATATATATATATATATATATATATATATATATAATATATATATATGATACCATTACCAACAGTCCAAGGTATATAGTTACACAGTAAAGTCTCTCTAAATCGACCGACCGTAGGACCGACTTTAAATGGTCCATTTAGGAAGGTGGTCAGCTTAGGGAGTTATTTTTTATCGTTACAATGGTATTGTATGGGCAATTGTTTGGGACCCAACTAATGCAATCGATATATGAGAATGGTCGGGCTGTGGATGTGGTCGGTTAGAGAGGTTTTACTGGATATATATGATATGATATCATTACCAGCAGTCCGAGGTATATATATATAATATATATATAAAATATGATACCATTACCAGCAGTCCAAGGTATATATAATATATATTTATATATAATATATATGATACCATTACCACAAATACCAGCAGTCCGAGGTATGCATATATAATATAGATGATACCATTACCAGCAGTCCGAGGTATGTATATATAATATAGATGATGCCATTACCACTAATACCAGCAGTCCGAGGTATGCATATATAATATAGATGATACCATTACCAGGAGTCCGAGGTATGTATATATAATATAGATGATACCATTACCAGCAGTCCGAGGTATGTATATATAATATAGATGATACCATTACCACTAATACCAGCAGTCCGAGGTATGCATATATAATATAGATGGTACCATTACCAGCAGTCCGAGGTATGTATATATAATATAGATGATACCATTACCAGCAGTCTGAGGTATGTATATATAATATAGATGATACCATTACCAGCAGTCCGAGGTATGTATATATAATATAGATGATACCATTACCAGCAGTCCGAGGTATGTATATATAACATAGATGATACCATTACCAGCAGTCCGAGGTATGCATATATAATATAGATGATACCATTACCACTAATACCAGCAGTCCGAGGTATGCATATATAATATAGATGGTACCATTACCAGCAGTCCGAGGTATGCATATATAATATAGATGATACCATTACCAGCAGTCCGAGGTATGCATATATAATATAGATGATACCATTACCAGCAGCCAGACATAGCCTACTGGAGCCGGGAGTGCGATTTATTAGTCCTCGTCGGAAATATTTCGGTAAAGTCAATCACCCGTTCATTTTCTGACAAAGTTCCGGCCGGATTAATGCCTGGCGCTAACCCCAGTGGAGGTCGTCCTACCAACTGTACGCCGATTAGAT
The DNA here is from genome assembly GCA_030323885.1 of Branchipolynoe longqiensis. Classification (NCBI taxonomy): domain Eukaryota; kingdom Metazoa; phylum Annelida; class Polychaeta; order Phyllodocida; family Polynoidae; genus Branchipolynoe; species Branchipolynoe longqiensis. The sequence goes on from CM059191.1 coordinate 8,407,816, forward strand.
AATTAGCAAGCGTTCACCTCGAAAACACTGGGAATTAAATACACCATTTACTAAGTTGTCGCTAAGGCGTCATGTTGTGCACGCCATGTTAGTATAATTATTGAATATTTGTTATATTAATATATATGGAAGCAACCATAAGGACACGTTATACTAAAGTTGATCAGTGGAATGTTTGTGAAACATGCTCGCACTCCACTTTCCATCGGTCACCTCACTACACGTGCATGCAACAGTGCATACACAATCTGCTCACAGTGCATACACAAGCCGCTCACAGTGTTCACACAAGCCGCTCACAGTGCATACATAAGCCACTCACAGTGCATACACAAGCCGCTCACAGTGCATACACAAGCCGCACACAGTGTATACACAAGCTGCTCACAGTGTTCACACAAGCTGCTCACAGTGTATACACAAGCCACTCACAGTGTATACACAAGCCTCTCACAGTGTTTACACAAGCCGCTCACAGTGCATACACAAGCCGCTCACAGTGTATACACAAGCCGCTCACAGTGCATACACAAGCCGCTCACAGTGCATACACAAGCCGCTCACAGTGAATACACAAGCCACTCACAGTGTATACACAAGCCGCTCACAGTGTTTACACAAGCCGCTCACAGTGCATACACAAGCCGCTCACAGTGTATACACAAGCCACTCACAGTGTATACACAAGCCACTCACAGTGCATACACAAGCCACTCACAGTGTATACACAAGCCGCTCACAGTGCATACACAAGCCGCTCACAGTGCATACACAAGCCGCTCACAGTGCATACACAAGCCGCTCACAGTGTATACACAAGCCGCTCACAGTGTTTACACAAGCTGCTCACAGTGCATACACAAGTCGCGCACAGTGCATACACAAGCCGCTCACAGTGTATACACAAGCCGCTCACAGTGCATACACAAGCCACTCACAGTGCATACAGAAGCCACTCACAGTGTATACACAAGCCGCTCACAGTGCATACACAAGCTGCTCACAGTGTATACACAAGCCGCTCACAGTGCATACACAAGCCGCTCACAGTGTATACACAAGCCGCTCACAGTGTATACACACGCCACTCACAGTGCATACACAAGCCGCTCACAGTGTATACACAAGCCGCTCACAGTGTTTACACAAGCTACTCACAGTGTATACACAAGCCGCTCACAGTGCATACACAAGCCACTCACAGTGTATACACAAGCCACTCACAGTGCATACACAATCCGCTCACAGTGCATACACAAGCCACTCACAGTGCATACACAAGCCGCTCACAGTGTATACACAAGCCGCTCACAGTGCATACACAAGCCACTCACAGTGCATACACAAGCCGCTCACAGTCTATACACAAGCCGCTCATAGTGTATACACAAGCTGCTCACAGTGTATACACAAGCCACTCACAGTGTATACACAAGCCGCTCACAGTGTATACACAAGCCGCTCACATTGCATACACCAGCCGCTCACAGTGTATACACAAGCCGCTCACAGTGCACACACAAGCCGCTCACAGTGCATACACAAGCCGCTCACAGTGTATACACAAGCCGCTCACAGTGTTTACACAAGCTGCTCACAGTGCACACACAAGTCGCGCACAGTGCATACACAAGCCGCTCACAGTGTATACACAAGCCACTCACAGTGCATACACACGCCGCTCACAGTGCATACACAAGCCACTCACAGTGTATACACAAGCCGCTCACAGTGCATACACAAGCTGCTCACAGTGTATACACAAGCCGCTCACAGTGCATACACAAGCCGCTCACAGTGTATACACAAGCCGCTCACAGTGTATACACACGCCACTCACAGTGCATACACAAGCCGCTCACAGTGTATACACAAGCCGCTCACAGTGTTTACACAAGCTACTCACAGTGTATACACAAGCCGCTCACAGTGCATACACAAGCCACTCACAGTGTATACACAAGCCACTCACAGTGCATACACAATCCGCTCACAGTGCATACACAAGCCACTCACAGTGCATACACAAGCCGCTCACAGTGCATACACAAGCCACTCACAGTGTATACACAAGCCACTTACAGTGTATGCACAAGCCGCTCACAGTGTTCACACAAGCCACTCACAGTGTTTACACAAGCCGCTCACAGTGTATACACAAGCCGCTCACAGTGCATACACAAGCCACTCACAGTGCATACACAAGCCGCTCACAGTGTATACACAAGCCGCTCACAGTGTATACACAAGCTGCTCACAGTGTATACACAAGCCACTCACAGTGTATACACAAGCCGCTCACAGTGTATACACAAGCCGCTCACATTGCATACACCAGCCGCTCACAGTGTATACACAAGCCGCTCACAGTGCATACACAAGCTGCTCACAGTCTATACACAAGACGCTCACAGTGTATACACAAGCTGCGCACAGTGTATACACAAGCCACTCACAGTGTATACACAAGCCGCTCACAGTGTTTAAACAAGCCACTCACAATGTATACACAAGCCGCTGACAGTGCATACACAAGCCGCTGACAGTGCATGCACAATCCACTCACAGTGTATACACAAGCCGCTCACAGTGTTTACACAAGCCACTCACAGTGTATACACAAGCCACTCACAGTGCATACACAAGCCACTCACAGTGCATACACAAGCCGCTCACAGTGTATACACAAGCCACTCACAGTACATACACAAGCCGCTCACAGTGCATACACAAGCCACTCACAGTGTATACACAAGCCACTTACAGTGTATACACAAGCCGCTCAGAGTGCATACACAAGCCACTCACAGTGTATACACAAGCCGCTCACAGTGCATACAAAAGCTGCTCACAGTCTATACACAAGACGCTCACAGTGTATACACAAGCTGCTCACAGTGTATACACAAGCCACTCACAGTGTATACACAAGCCGCTCACAGTGTTTGCACAAGCCATTCACAGTGTATATACAAGCCGCTCACAATGTATACACAAGCCACTCACAGTGCATACACAAGCTGCTCACAGTGCATACACAAGCCGCTCACAGTGTATACACAAGCCGCTCACAGTGCATACACAAGCTACTCACAGTGTATACACAAGCCGCTCACAGTGCATACACAAGCCGCTCACAGTGCATACACAAGCCGCTCACAGTGCATACACAAGCTGCTCACAGTGTATACACAAGCCGCTCACAGTGCATACACAAGCCACTCACAGTGTATACACAAGCCACTTACAGTGTATACACAAGCCGCTCACAGTGTTCACACAAGCCACTGACAGTGTTTACACAAGCCACTCACAGTGTATACACAAGCCGCTCACAGTGCATACACAAGCCACTCACAGTGCATACACAAGCCGCTCACAGTGCATACACAAGCCACTCACAGTGTATACACAAGCTGCTCACAGGGCATACACAAGTCGCTCACATTGCATACACAAGCCACTCACAGTGTATACACAAGCCGCTCACAGTGTATATGCAAGCCACTCACAGTGCATACACAAGCCACTCACAGTGCATACACAAGCCACTCACAGTGTATACACAAGCCGCTCACAGTGCATACACAAGCCGCTCACAGTGCATACACAAGCCGCTCACAGTGTATACACAAGCTGCTCACAGTGTATACACAAGTCGCTCACATTGCATACACAAGCCGCTCACAGTGTATACACAAGCTGCTCACAGTGTATATGCAAGCCACTCACAGTGCATACACAAGCCACTCACAGTGCATACACAATCCACTCACAGTGTACACACAAGACGCTCACAGTGCATACACAAGCCACTCACATTGCATACACAAGCCTCTCACAGTGTATACACAAGCCGCTCACAGTGTATACACAAGCCGCTCACAGTGTATACACAAGCCGCTCACAGTGTATATGCAAGCCACTCACAGTGCATACACAAGCCGCTCACAGTGTATACACAAGTCACTCACATTGCATACACAAGCCACTCACAGTGTATATGCAAGCTGCTCACAGTGTATACACAAGCCACTCACAGTGTATACACAAGACGCTCACAGTGCATACACAAGCCACTCACAGTGCATACACAAGCCGCTCACAGGGCATACACAAACCCCTCACAGCATATACACAAGCCGCTCACAGTGCATACACAAGTCGCTCACAATGTATACACAAGCCGCTCACACCAATACAGGCTTATAATGAAACACCTCTAAATACACTAGTATTAGTAACACCAAAACTACCTGGCACGGAGAGGCAGGCACCATCTGCAACTTCGCGTACACCCAGTTGGTAAGACGGGCTTCCCCCCGGCCCCCCTGTCGCCCCGCCCGGCCCCGCCCCGCCCAGCCCCGCCCCTCCCCGCCCCGCCCCTCCCCGCCCCGCCCCGCCCCGCCCCTCCCCCCCTCGCTTCGCCGTTCGTCAGGGGCCTAAAAGGGTTCATAACCTAAGCATGTTGAACATGGACAGATTGCGCAATTTGCCATACATACCAGCGTGATGCTCACTTACCAGGCATTAGCACATCCCTCACTGTGCGTGGCGCCACCTAGCGACCACCGGCCGCCCTCCTAAAGCGTCGTTACGGAAGCCGTCGTCAGTCTCTACCCGCGCGCCGACACGCCACCCTGATGAATGCCCCACTCCCGCCACGCCCCCTGCCGGCGCTCATGTGTGCAGCGCCGCAAAACACTGCTCTCTGTCTCCATTTTAAATTAAATCATTTCCTGGGTGTTGTACACGCTAAATATTACACTGTGTCACTTCTCAGATGTTATAATAATAGCTCGTAGTTAAAAGTACGAAAACAGCCTCCAAGGCTAACACTAGTAACTGTAAAGAAATGTTAGCCTTTTGCAATTTCATGAATTTAACTGGATTTGAGCGTTTCAGAATCTCAAATTAAGCCTGCCACGAGCAGCATGATGAAGCCGCTGATGCTTCCTACACACGAGAAGTGTGCATATGTGGTCGGCTTGATTCAAAGTGCAAAAAGCTGTCATAATTGATCGCCTATCACTTAAAAGTATGATAAAGGTGCTCTTAGCACTGCTTAGGGAATATCAATAGCAGGCTGGAACGGAAGTAAACTTCAACAACAGTGCACGCACATTGTCGGGTATTGCATGCACATTGCCGGGTATTGCACGCACATTGCCGGGTATTGCACGCACATTGCTGGGTATTGCAGCACATTGCCGGGTATTGCACGTGCATTGCCAGGTATTGCACGCACATTGCTGGGTATTGCATGCACATTGCCGGGTATTGCATGCACATTGTCGGGTATTGCACGCACATTGCCAGGTATTGCACGCACATTGCCGGGTATTGCACGCACATTGCCGGGTATTGCACGTGTCGTGTTGAATCACAGCCAGCCAGATTGAGCAGTGAATGAAACAGCGTCAAGGTCGAACAGGATGAAGGGTGGTCTTACCTGAGCTAATCATAACAGATGTACTTGGAAATTAGCGAACACTTTCCAATGGAATAATCAGCTGTAATCTGTCAGAGCGTGTTTTTGACACTATTCATTTAGCTGAACGGTATTAAACCCGAATGCTGGTGTTGTATCTTGTGACGTACCGTGCTGTGAGTGACTGGGGGACACGACAGCACAGTCAAACTGTTGTTGGTCATTACATTACATGAATTTACTCTTAGAACCAGATGCTATCTTCCATAACTTCACACGCGTCTACTTCAGCTATTGCTCCACCAATAGCTGAACCTACACCGTGTGTCTGTTCTGAAGCAGCATGTACCGCACATCCACAAGTATGCATCCACAGAGAACGCTGTGGCGGCTGAACTTCTAAAGGTCCAGTCACGTGACTTAGACAATTTTGCGTATCAGGTTCCAATATGACTGTTCTAGCATGTACAGTTTGAAACTATATACTTCTCTGATCTGTTTGAAGTCTCTGAGATCGAACTGTGACCATTACTTTATTTGTGGCAGTCAGCCCTAATGACATTGCTCGGCTACCTGGAGTAACGTACGTATGGAAACACCCACACATGCTGATGGAGTTCCTTTATGAACTATTACTGAGACCTGTTTAGGTCAAGGATTATAAAGAGGAGTTAAAGAGGCAGTCCTTTGCAACACAACAGTACCGTAAGCCTCCATAGCGAAAACATCTGCTTTGACTCCACCCTACAGTTGACCTGATCCATTTATTCCTTTCCCACCTGCATGAAGTCAGAGAACATGGTTAATTAAGCCCCCCCCCCCCCCAAGGGGGCGGGTCCTTCCAGGAGCATTAGAACAAGCATCCGAAATGTATCTGTATACGCAGTCAAAAGAAAAGTTGGGAAGTCCAGATAGTGTACGAGATTACCTGTTACAGAAAGTTTGGTCCACGAATGTGAATCCAACTCTCACTACAATGGACACACATGTCCGCTTTAAAGATGCATAGTCCGATGGTGTTGAGTTTCTCTCATTTTCTGAGATAAACATATTGGGTTGTTCATTATAAGCTACCTTACTTTAGTTTGAAGTAACTTTTATTTTAAATCGCTAACTTTTGAGATATTTGAAATTGAAACATGCTAAATAAATTGTTGCAAGCTTGCCAAAACTCTAACACCATAGGCTTCTACAGTAACAGGTTATATTAATTGACTCAGTATCCCCTTATATGTGCTGACAAATGTTTAATAACTGCACTAGCATCTAAGTTAGATATGTAGAATCAAATCAAGATAATTGTTTTGGTTTTGACAATTTTATGTTTTCATCGGACTATGCAGCTTTAATCACACCATTCACAACTTGCATATTGCTTGTTTGTTCGCAAAGTCTAAATTTCGGGAGCGGAACAGATTGCACCATATTGGTGCAAGTAATGATGTCACGTGTCTAGAAGCCCGGAAGTCTCGCGCAGACCCAGACAGCGCGTGACCATGCCACGGACTAGTCGCAATGCGCGTCTGTTGGGCTTCACGGAGGGAGTGGTGTCTGTGGTCGGGGAGTGTGAGACGAGTCCTGCAGTCCCCTAGTTATAAGCACATCTTGTCAGCACAGGACTCGGTCTGCTTTACAAGCAGTTTGCCAAGTTTAACCACATATCGGGATGCAGCTATGTAGACTTCTATACTCGTGGTTTACAGGGCCTTGTACAGTCTATATAGTATCGCCATTCTAGTCATAGATGGATCTAAATTCTAATGCCTAGTACACACCTACCGTTTGTGCGCACCCACCTACCATATACGATCTAAAACTGTCTGTTTCATGCACAAAAATCGCTAGGTGTGCGCTCCCCGCGCACACCTAGCGATTGTGATTCGTGACTAAAAACTCAGTTTTAGGGCTAAAATGGGCCGATTACGATTGCGATTCGCGATTCGAAAAATGAATCGGCCCGTTTTCAGTTTTAAGCGGGTCGGGTCGAGTCACGAGTTTTAGTGTGCGAATCGTATATGATAGGTGTGTACCAGGCATAAGGGATTGTTTGCTTAGGGCTAGTCGGAAGACTGTTTCAATATAATGGTGTCTCATTAAGTGGCATGCTATTAGGATTGTGAAAGCTTCATATATATGAATCATTCGTTAAAACACGGAACATCCATTAGGGGAAATGAGAGGTTCACCGTTTGTAAGGAACACGAAGCATAGAGAGAGGGGCATGTATGGAGTCGTTCCGAAGTAACTCTTTTACGACAATGTCTGCAAGTTGGACAGCAGGGGCCGTATGCACCAATCGGTGTTAGGGCCGTAACCGCGGTTTGGCTAGCTCCACACGGCTAACTGTGGAAAATTCATATGCATCAATCGGTGCCAGCGCTAGCCGCCGACCGTAGCCTAGGCTAAGCTACCCCAGTTTCAAATCAGATTTAACTGCAAGCCGCGCCGGTTAGTGTGGCGGCCACCGATATATTAGAGCCAAATCTATTCAATGCAATCATATTTAACAGAATTATATACGCAATAAGTGAAATTTAATCAAATTAACCCTAAAATCGAACCGTTATTAATGCTCCCGCCACATTGGCGGCGTTATTCATATTGTCTAATCGACGAATGTAAAGTAAACAAATCGCCGCCGCCGCATCGACATTGATATCCATACTGTTGAACGTCAACTAAACATGGCCACCGCAGCCGCATCGGCGGCAATATATTAGGCCCAAATCTATTCAATGCTGTCATATTTAACAGAATTACATACGCCATAAGTGAAATTTTTATCAATTTTACCCTAAATTTGAACCGATATTAATGCCGCCGCCTCATTGGCGGCGTTATTCATATTGTCGAATCTAGGGATTTCCCAAATCTATAAATAAGTACACAGTTAGCTATCCGCCCCGGCTCGGACATTGGTGCATACCACTTGACCTATTTCTCCAACCCGCCGCTACCCGGAGGTAGCTACCCCAGAGCTAGCGCCTAGCACCAGCTAAGCCTAACACCGATTGGTGCATACGGCCCCTGGGGCCATATGCATGGAGCAGTGTTAGCGGCATGTGGTGTTAGCTATATAACACAGGGTAGCTATCACCGGTTATCAGGGGCGTCGCGAAGTATGTCACGCCATATGCATGGTGGCCTAAATGGTTCGTGTTAGCTATATGTGAATTAATTTATACATTATGGAAATCTCTCTGATCCTGTTGCCGGCAAGCACCGCTATTTCCCAATATCGCCGCCGATTCAGCGGCGGCGATTTGTTTTGCTTACATTCGTCGATTCGAAAATATTAATATCGCCACAGATTTAGCGGGGCGTTAATATCGCTTTGAAATTAGGGTTAATTTGCTGAAATTTCACTTATTGAGTATGTAATCCTGTTAAATATGATAGCATTGAGTAGATTTGGGCCTAATATATTGCCGCCGATGCGGCGGTTGCTTTCTCCACACACCGGGAACCAGCAACTCTTGTTACTGGTGAGCCTGCTGCCAGCGAGCACCGCTATTTCCCAATATCGTCGCCGATTCGGCGGCGGCGGTGGCGATTTCTTTAGTTTACATTCATCGATTTGACAATATTAATATCGCCGCCGATGTAGCTGCGGCGTTAATATCGCTTCGAATTTAGGGTTAATTTGCTGAAATTTCACTTATTGAGTATGTAATTCTGTTAAATATGATAGCATTGAATAGATTTGGCTCTAATATATCACCGCCGATGCGGCGGCGGCGGCGGGGGTGATTTGTTTTGTTTACATTCGTCGATTCGACAGTATGAATATCGGATTATATCGCCGCCGATGCAGCGGCGGTGTTAATATCGCTTTGATTTTAAGGTTAATTTCATGAAAGTTCACTTATTGCGTATGTAATTCTGTTAAATATGATAGCATTGCATAGATTTGGCCCTAACCTAACACTAAAGGCCCTGTCACATTACGGCGTATGGCGGGAGCGTATGGCGGCGTAGCCGCTTTACGTCATATACGTCGGCATACGCCGTATACGCTACTCATACGCTACTCATACGCTACTCATACGCCGTCAGGTGACGGCTTATGTGAAGCGTATGAGGCATATGCCGCCATACGCTTTCATAAATCCGTCCGTCCCCATTTTTTTGTGCATGCTCAAAAAATCTCGACCTACGGGGGCGTATGGGCCATACGCTACTCATACGCCGGCGTACGCTCCGCATACGCTCCTCGTACGCTGGGGGTACGCCGGCGTATGCTAGGGGTACGCCGGCGTACGCTACTTGTACGCTCAACTTGCGTCACGGGCGTATCAGGGGCGTATCTCGGGCGTATGCAGCGTACGCAGAACCTAGGCGTTGCGTATGAGAGCGTATGAAAAGAGTATGGGAGGCGTATGCGAAGCGTATGGCGGCGTATGCCCGACCTATGGTCTCGGTATATAAAGGCCACCCACGCCATTCCTTCAGTCATTCCTGCTCTGCTGCTCATACAGGATGGATGCCCAGGCACTGCAAGCACAGTTCCAGCTTTTCTACAGAGTTGCCCTTTATCACCATGAGCTTACTCTACTCCTCATGGTTCTTCTGGCGTCCCGTATCGAGAGACGACGGAGGAGGGAGCGGCGGCGACGATCAGTGTGGGTCAGACCCTGGATTGGGAGGCGGCCACAGTTTGGCTTGTTCGACAAGCTCATGGTCGAGCTCCGCAGCGAGGACACCGCGTAGTTTGTGAACTTCATGCGGCTGCCTCCCCAATTGTTTGACGAGATTGTGGTGCGAGTGGGACCCAGGATCGCCAAAAAACGGACCACATTCAGGGTGCCGCTCGACCCGGCGCTGAAAATAGCACTTACTCTGCGGCACCTGGCATCTGGCACAAAATACTCCTCCATGAAGTTTGGGTGGAGGGTGCCCCACAACACACAGTCGCTGATAGTGCGTGAAGTCTGCAAGGCCATCGTCGACGAGTACATGGCCGAGGTCATGACGTGTCCGACGACTCCAGAAGGGTGGCATGCCATCGCGGACCTCTTTGCAGAGAGGTGGAACTTCCCCCATAACTGTGGCGCTCTGGATGGGAAGCACATCGCCTGCCGGTGCCCTCCAAAGAGTGGGTCGCTCTACTACAACTACAAGGGCTTTTTCTCCGTGGTCCTGTTGGCGCTTGTAGATGCGGATTACAAATTTATCTGGGCAGATATTGGCGGTATGGGCTCCGCGCCCAGATTTACAACGCCTCCGAGCTGAAGGCGTGCACAGAAGGTGGCACCATCGGCTTTCCGAACCCTGAACCGCTCGTCGACGGCCAGAAGGATGTGCCGTATTTTCTGATCGGTGACGACGCCTTTGCCCTGCGGCCGACCATGATGAAGCCGTACGGCAAGAGGGGCTTGACCAATGACGAGTGACTCTTCAACTACCGGCTTTCCCGAGCTAGGAGAGTGGTGGAGAATGCCTTTGGCATTCTAGCCAACCGCTTCCAAGTGCTCCTGACGACTATGCAGCACCACCCCTCCAATGTGAAGCTCATCGTCAAGGCATGCAGGGTTCTGCACAACCTCATGAGGACACGCTACCCAGCGCTACAGAACATGCAGCTGGATCGTCCCGAGACAGCCAACAACAACTTTGTGCCTGGAGGTTGGCGAGAGGGCCACAACCTTCGTGACATTAACGTTGAACCTGTTAACCCCAACACCCCGTCCAAGCTAGGAAAGGAACAGCGCAATCTAATTAAAGACTGGGTCGTCTCACCTGCCGGAGCACTGTCATGGCAAGACAGGATGATCTGACAAAACATTTTATCAGTCTGTATGCGCTGTGTCTGTCTACTGTTTTTGCAAACATGTCTGTGATGTTGTGACATCTCTCCTGTTATATGAGATGCTAATGTTTATATGTCTAGTATAAAATAAACGATATCATTTTATAGATATGAAAACACAATTTTACATGTCTGTTACGTTCTTTCGCTCATTAATTTTAAGTCATCTAGTTAATGTAATTGTAATGAATCTCCTCTCTTTTTACATACATACTAAGAACACAGGAAAAAATAGAGTTTTAATTTTAATGTTAATTGTACTTTAATATATAACAATTAAATGATGGCATGCCTTTACTGAACACGGACACAAAAACTAAAATTGACAGTATATTTATTTATTTTAGCATCTTGACATATAAATGTATAAACAATATATATACATATATACATACAAATGTACAAAGATAAATAAAAACTTAAGACTACATATATACACATATTTACAATCACTTCTCTCCCTTGCCATTAGAAGTGGCATCAGCTGGCGACTGTGTGGCTGACGAGGGGACTAAGTCCAAATTTGCGCCCAACATGCCAGATATGCCGGACAGCCCCGACAAGTTCAATAGTCCTTCTGGGCTGGCCGACTCAGACAAGTTCACTGGGGTGGGGTCGACGTGTGTCGGAGTCACAATGTCTGCAGCAGCGCAAGTCCCCGGCAATGCCGCACCCACAGTGGGCGGAGCACCCGCACGCACCACGACTCCGGGAGAGCCCCTTGTGTGCCCCGCCATCCCTAATGTCCGTAGTTGTCCAGCAGTGTGTGACGGCCGTACCACCAGCGGAGCTGCGGGCGCCTCGTGACCTACGGAGGTTGGAGGTAGAGGCTGAGGGTGAGGCGGAAGACTTGGCAGAGGCGGCTGTGGCTGTGGCTGATGAGGAATCTGCGGCTGCCCCATCTAGTGCTGCACATACTCGTGTGTCTGTGAAGCCCATGGTGATGCCGGTGGTGGCTGGTGAGTCCACTGGTGGGGTTGAGGCTGGTATGCCTCACTTGCAGACACACGAGCAGGTCCAGGAGCAGGTGCAGGAGCAGGTGTAGGAGCAGGAGCAGCCACACAAACCACTGGGGCCACGAAGGTTCCTTCCTCCTCCTCCAGATGGTGCGACGCCATGCGGTTGAGTGCACCGCAAACCGACACAAACCGCTCCTCCGGCATCGTGAGGATCATGTCCCGCATATAGTTGGCGAATGCCACTCGCTTCGTCACCGACGGTGGATGTGGAGGTGGAGGAGGAGGCGGCTGCATTACCTTGAGGATGTCGGCAGACTCATCGAACCTCTTGTGGATGGCAGCGAGGAGGTTGTTGTCGACTGGGGCAGATCGCTTCCCTCTCCCCTTTCCCCGCTCTTGGGATGTAGCGGGAGGAGTGGGTGGAAGATCCTCGTCCATCGCCACCTCCACATCGGTCCCGACATTCTCCTCCACGCTCAGGTCGAGCTGCGGAGCCGCGACAGGACTGGCCAACTGCAAAACAAAATCATAACATAACATAAGTAACATGAATGCAAATCGATATTTCGACAAAAGACACGACAAGTCAACAGTAAATTAAAATTATATAAAGCAAAAATAATTAACGTTAAATGCAGACATGGATTTATAACGATTATATCATGATACATCTATTGTCAATAACATTAACAAATTACTAGAATATTAGATGTTGCTAGGACGTAAAACAACAACAAACAAACAAACATAAATACAACAAAAGCATAACATAACAAACTAGAATACGATACTAATGGCCGCACTTGTCAGAACGAAAAAAAGATTATGTACTTACACTCCTGCAGGGCTCCGGTCGGTGACGGACGACGGACCGCAGGAACCCGAACTTGCGCAGGATCCACTGCTCCCGCTCAGTCAGGTCAGCGGCTCCGTCCCCACTCTTTTTTTTGTGGAGCCGCGTGTTGGTGTCCCTGAGCGACTTGAACCACTTCTGGAGATGGACTGTTGTGGTCCCCAGAAGTGTCGCCTGGTCCTCCCACATCTTGGCCTTTCTGTCTGAGCGGCGGTAATCCGTGAGCTTCATGTTCCAAATGATGGGGTTCTCCTTGAGGAAGTCCAACATTTGACCCTCCTTGAAGACCGACAGAGAACAGTCGCTCTTCTTGGCCCTCCGTCTCTTTGACGTGCCGATGGCAGCGGTGCTGGTGGAGGCGGCGGAGGCGGCGGAGGCGGCGGAGGCAGCGGACGACGCCCGTGAGCTGCCCGCAGAGGCAGGAGATGGCGAGCTGGAGCGGGGACGCCAGCGTTGCGTCGTCGACCTCTCCACTTCCATCTCCAGCTCCTCCAGTGGAGAGTGGTGTTCTGGAGAGTAGTGTTGTGGAGAGTGGTGTTCTGGAGAGTGGTGTGGAGAGTGGTGTGGAGAGTGGTGAGGTGGCGAGGCAGGTGAGGAGGCTGGTGATGGAGAGCATTGTAACAAAGTCTGCCTCTTTCTGCCTCTCCCATGGCCTAGTCCTCCTCCTGTAGTAACAGCAGCTCTGGAGGCTGGTGTAGTAGCAGTAGTACTGGTAGTAGTAGTAGTAGCAGTAGCAGAAGCAGCAGCAGCAGTGGTGTTCCTCTTAGCAGGCATGGTGGCAGAGTGAGGGGAGCCTGTTGCTCCAGGCTTTATATACCCAGGAGTCACCAAGCGGTGGACCGCGGAGAGATACCATAGGTCGCGCATAGGTCGCGCATAGGTTTCGCATACGCTCCTCATACGCTCCTCATACGCTCCTCATACGCTCCTAAAATATTCATACGCTCCTCATACGCTCCTCATACGCTCCACATGCCAATCAAAACAGTCAAAAAATGTCGCAGCACGCTCCCATACGCTCCTCATACGCTCCTGATAGGTCCCCCATACGCTCAAACCCACCCGAAAGTTCACCGAAGGTCATCATAGGCCGGCACCAGCACGGCGTACGTAGGTTTTCAATACGCTCCCGCCATATGCTGTAATGTGACAGGGCCTTAACACCACTGTAAACCTGCTATGGGCTGGGGTTAGAATCTCCGAGTTTAACCTTGCGGTGTTGGCCTAACACTGCTCCATGCATAGCGACTTTTCGGTGCTAAACCAGAAATCCCGCCCGAACCGCGGTTTGGCTCGCTAACACCGCTCCATGCATATAGGCCCTGCAGTCAAACACTGGTGCATCCAGGTAGCACGTACACGCCGCTCAGCGCGGTGTGCCCGCTACGTGCACAACACCGCATTGGTTTACTTACCATGTTGTCTGCACACAGTGGGCACAGCACAGTATTAGTCTACTTACCGTGTTGTCAGGCCGGTGTGCAAAGCACAGTATTAGTCTACTTATCGTGTTGTCAGCGCAGTGTGCACAGAGTGGGCACAGCCCGGCATTAGTCTACTTACCGTGTTGTTAGCATGGTGTGCATGCAGTGGGCACAGCACAGTATTAGTCTACTTCCTGTGTTTTCAGCCCAGTGTGCATGCAGTGGGCACAGTCCAGCATTAGTCTACTTACCATGTTGTTAGCACGGTGTGCATGCAGTGGGCACAGCCCGGCATTAGTCTACTTACCATGTTGTTAGCATGGTGTGCATGCAGTGGGCACAGCACAGTATTAGTCTACTTACTGTGTTGTCAGCCCGGTGTGCATGCAGTGGGCACAGTCCAGCATTAGTCTACTTACCATGTTGTTAGCACAGTGTGCATGCAGTGGGCACAGTCCAGCATTAGTCTACTTACCATGTTGTTAGCACGGTGTGCATGCAGTGGGCACAGTCCAGCATTAGTCTACTTACCATGTTGTTAGCAGGTGTGCATGCAGTGGGCACAGCCCAGCATTAGTCTACTTACCATGTTGTTAGCACGGTGTGCATGCAGTGGGCACAGTCCAGCATTAGTCTACTTACTGTGTTGTCAGCCCGGTGTGCATGCAGTGGGCACAGTCCAGCATTAGTCTACTTACCATGTTGTACAGAAAGGTGAATATGCAGTCACAGTCCAGCATTAGTCTACTTACCATGTTGTCAGCCCGGTGTGCATGCAGTGGGCACAGCCCGCATTAGTCTACTTACCATGTTGTAACACACGGTGTGCATGCAGTGGGCACAGCACAGTATTAGTCTACTTACTGTGTTGTCAGCACGGTGTGCACACAGTGGGCACAGCACAGTATTAGTCTACTTACCGTGTTGTCAGCACGGTGTGCACACAGTGGGCACAGCACAGTATTAGTCTACTTACCGTGTTGTCAGCACGGTCTGCACACAGTGGGCACAGCACAGTATTAGTCTACTTACCGTGTTGTCAGCATGGTCTGCACACAGTGGGCACAGCACAGTATTAGTCTACTTACCATGTTGTCAGCACGGTCTGCACACAGTGGGCACAGCACAGTATTAGTCTACTTACTGTGTTGTCAGCACGGTGTGCACACAGTGGGCACAGCACAGTATTAGTCTACTTACCGTGTTGTCAGCACGGTCTGCACACAGTGGGCACAGCACAGTATTAGTCTACTTACCATGTTGTCAGCACGGTCTGCACACAGTGGGCACAGCACAGTATTAGTCTACTTACCATGTTGTCAGCACGGTGTGCATGCAGTGGGCACAGTCCAGCATTAGTCTACTTACCATGTTGTTAGCACGGTGTGCATGCAGTGGGCACAGTCCAGCATTAGTCTACTTACCATGTTGTCAGCACGGTGTGCATGCAGTGGGCACAGTCCAGCATTAGTCTACTTACCATGTTGTTAGCACGGTGTGCATGCAGTGGGCACAGCCCAGCATTAGTCTACTTACCATGTTGTCAGCCCGGTGTGCATGCAGTGGGCACAGCCCAGTATTAGTCTACTTACCATGTTGTCAGCCCGGTGTGCATGCAGTGGGCACAGTCCAGCATTAGTCTACTTACCATGTTGTTAGCACGGTGTGCATGCAGTGGGCACAGTCCAGCATTAGTCTACTTACCATGTTGTTAGCACGGTGTGCATGCAGTGGGCACAGTCCAGCATTAGTCTACTTACCATGTTGTCAGCACGGTGTGCATGCAGTGGGCACAGTCCAGCATTAGTCTACTTACCATGTTGTTAGCACGGTGTGCATGCAGTGGGCACAGTCCAGCATTAGTCTACTTACCATGTTGTTAGCACGGTGTGCATGCAGTGGGCACAGTCCAGCATTAGTCTACTTACCATGTTGTTAGCATGGTGTGCATGCAGTGGGCACAGTCCAGCATTAGTCTACTTACCATGTTGTTAGCACGGTGTGCATGCAATGGGCACAGTCCAGCATTAGTCTACTTACCATGTTGTTAGCATGGTGTGCCTGCAGTGGGCACAGTCCAGCATTAGTCTACTTACCATGTTGTCAGCCCGGTGTGCATGCAGTGGGCACAGTCCAGCATTAGTCTACTTACCATGTTGTCAGCCCGGTGTGCATGCAGTGGGCACAGCCCGGCATTAGTCTACTCACCATGTTGTTAGCACGGTGTGCATGCAGTGGGCACAGTCCAGCATTAGTCTACTTACCATGTTGTTAGGACGGTGTGCATGCAGTGGGCACAGTCCAGCATTAGTCTACTTACCATGTTGTCAGCATGGTGTGCATGCAGTGGCACATCCACATTAGTCTACTTACCATGTTGTCGCCCGGTGTGCAGCAGTGGGCACAGTCCAGGCATTAGTCTACTTACCATGTTGTCAGCACGGTGTGCATGCAGTGGGCACAGTCCAGCATTAGTCTACTTACCATGTTGTCAGCACGGTGTGCATGCAGTGGGCACAGTCCAGCATTAGTCTACTTACCATGTTGTCAGCACGGTGTGCATGCAGTGGGCACAGTCCAGCATTAGTCTACTTACCATGTTGTTAGCACGGTGTGCATGCAGTGGGCACAGCCCAGCATTAGTCTACTTACCATGTTGTCAGCCCGGTGTGCATGCAGTGGGCACA
>CM059191.1:8425478-8446594 GCA_030323885.1 Branchipolynoe longqiensis
GGAGCAGCGTCGACGATCAGTGTGGGTCCGACCCTGGATTGGGAGGCGGCCACAGTTTGGCTTGTTCGACAAGCTCATGGTCGAGCTCCGCAGCGAGGACACCGCATCGTTTGTCAACTTCATGCGGCTGCGTCCCCAATTGTTTGACGAGATTGTGGCGCGAGTCGGACCCAGGATCGCCAAAAAACGGACCACATTCAGGGTGCCGCTCGACCCGGCGCTCAAAATAGCACTTACTCTGCGGCACCTGGCATCCGGCACAAAATACTCCTCCATGAAGTTTGGGTGGAGGGTGCCCCACAACACACAGTCGCTGATAGTGCGTGAAGTCTGTAAGGCCATCGTCGACGAGTACATGGCCGAGGTCATGACGTGTCCGACGACTCCAGAAGGGTGGCGTGCCGTCGCGGACCTCTTTTCAGAGAGGTGGAACTTCCCCCATACCTGTGGTGCTCTGGATGGGAAGCACATCGCCTGCCGGTGCCCTCCAAAGAGTGGGTCGCTCTACTACAACTACAAGGTCTTTTTCTCCGTGGTCCTGTTGGCGCTTGTAGATGCGGATTACAAATTTATCTGGGCAGATATTGGCGGTATGGGCTCCGCGTCTGATGCCCAGATCTACAACGCCTCCGAGCTGAAGGCGTGCACAGAAGGTGGCACCATCGGCTTTCCGAACCCTGAACCGCTCGTCGACGGCCAGAAGGATGTGCCGTATTTCCTGATCGGTGACGACGCCTTTGCCCTGCGGCCGACCATGATGACGCCGTACGGCAAGAGGGGCTTGACCAATGATGAGCGACTCTTCAACTACCGGCTTTCCCGAGCTAGGAGAGTGGTGGAGAATGCCTTTGGCATTCTAGCCAACCGCTTCCAAGTGCTCCTGACGACTATGCAGCACCACCCCTCCAACGTGAAGCTCATCGTCAAGGCGTGCATGGTTCTGCACAACCTCATGAGGACACGCTACCCAGCGCTACAGAACATGCAGCTGGATGGTCCCGAGACAGCCAACAACAACTTTGTGCCTGGAGCTTGGCGAGAGGGACACAACCTTCCTGACATTGACGTTGTACCTGTTAACCCCAACACCGCGTCCAAGTTAGGAAAGGAACAGCGCAATCTAATTAAAGACTGGGTCGTCTCACCCGCCGGAGCACTGTCATGGCAAGACAGGATGATCTGAAAAAACATTGTCTGTCTACTGTTTTTGCAAACATGTCTGTGATGTTGTTATATATAAACATGTCTCCTGTTTTTATATGAGATGCTAATTATGTTTATATGTCTAGTATAAAATAAACGATATCATTGTATAGATATGAAAACACAATTTTACATATCTGTTACATTCTTTGGCTCCTTAATTTAAAGTTAATGTAATTGTAATGAATCTCCTCTCTTTTTACATACATACTAGAACACAGGAAAAAATAGAGTGACACAGAGAGAGGGAGGGAGGGAGGGAGGGAGGGAGGGGAGAAGAGATAGAGGGAGGGACGGAGGAAGAGAGATAGAGAGAGGGAGATAGAGAGGGAGGAAGAGAGGAAGAGAGAGAGGTAGAGAGATAGAGGAAGAGAGATAGAGAGAGAGAGGAAGAGAGATAGAAGGAGGAAAGGGAGAAAGGGGAAGGAGAAACATTATAATAAATATTTTAAATTTAAAGTTATTTATGTTTTAAATTTATTTTTAATGTTAATTGTACTTTAATATATAACAATTAAATGATGGCATGCACAGACACAAAAATTAAAAGTGACAGTCTATTTATTGACACATCTTGACATAAATGTACAAACAAACAATATATATACATATATACATAAGATAAATACGACAACATATATACATATATACACATACAATCACTTCTCTCCCTTGCCGTTGGTATCAGCTGGCGACTGGGAGGCTGAGGCGAACAAGTCCAAATTGGCCCCTAACATGCCCGATATCCCGGATAACCCCGACAAGTTTAAGAGTCCCTCTGGGCTGGCCGACTCGGACAAGTTCACTTCGGGGTCGGCGTGTGTCGGAGTCACCATGTCTGTGGCAGTGCCACGCACCACAACTGTAGGAGAGGCCCTCGTGTGCGGCACCATTCCTAAAGTCCGTACTTGTGCGGTTTGCGGTGGTGACGGCCGTACCACTGGCGGAGCTGGATGCAGAGGCTGAGGCGGAAGACTTGGCAGAGGCGGGTGTGGCACTGGCTGATGAAGACTGTGTGGCCCGCCCACATAGCGGTCCACGTACTCCAGTGTCTGCGCAGGCCACTGTTGGGGTTGAGGCTGGTATGCCTGAGTTGTATGTGCAGGAGCCAGTGCAGGAGCAGGAGCAGGAGCAGGAGCAGGAGCAGGAGCAGGAGCAGGAGCAGGAGCAGGAGCAGGAGCAGCCCCACAAACCACCGGTCCCACGAATGTTCCTTCCTCCTCCTCCAGATGGTGCGATGCCATGCGGTTCAGTGCACCGCAAACCGCCACAAACCGCTCCTCCGGCATCGTGAGGATCATGTCCCGAATATAGTTGGCGAATGCCACTCGCTTCGTCACCGCCGGTGGAGGAGGAGGAGGAGGCGGCGGCTGCATCACCTTGAGCATGTCGGCAGACTCATCGAACCTCTTGTGGATGGCAGCGAGGAGGTTGGTGTCGACTGGGGCAGATCGCTTCCCTCTCCCCTTTCCCCGCTCTTGGGATGTACCGGGAGGAGTGGGTGGATGGTCCTCGTCCATCGCCACCTCCACATCGGTCCCGACATTCTCCTCCACACTGAGATCAAGCTGCGGAGCCGCGACAGGAGTGGCCAACTGCAAAACAAAATCATAACATAACATAAGTAAACATGAATGCAAATCGATATTTCGACAAAAGACACGACAAGTCAACAGTAAATCAAATTTATATAAAGCAAAAATAATTAACGTTAAATGCAGACATGGATTTATAACAATTATATCATGATACATCTATTGTCAATATCTCGATTTAAGAACAACTACACAACAACTCAACATTAAAGAAATAAATAACATTAACAAATTACTAGAATATTAGATGTTGCTAGGATGTAAAACAACAACAAACAAACAAACAAACAAACATAAATACAACAAAAGCATAACATAACAAACTAGAATACGATACTAATGGCCGCACTTGTCAGAACGAAAAAAGTTTATGTACTTACACTCCTGCAGGGCTCCGGTCGGTGACGGACGACGGACCGCAGGAACCCCAACTTGCGCAGGATCCACTGCTCCCGCTCAGTCAGGTCAGCGGCTCCGTCCCCGCTCTTTTTTTTGTGGAGCCGCGTGTTCGTGTCCCGCAGCGACTTGAACCACTTCTGGAGATGGACTGTTGTGGTCCCCAGAAGTGTCGCCTGGTCCTGCCACATCTTGGCCTTTCTGTCTGCGCGGCGGTAATCCGTGAGCTTCATGTTCCAAATGATGGGGTTCTCCTCAAGGAAGTCCAACATTTGACCCTCCTTGAAGACCGACAGAGAACAGTCGCTCTTCTTGGCCCTCCGTCTCTTTGACATGGCGATGGCAGCGGTGCTGGCGGAGGAGGCGGCGGAGGCGGCGGAGGCAGCGGACGACGCCCGTGAGCTGCCCGCAGAGGCAGGAGATGGCGAGCTGGAGCGGGGACGCCAGCGTTGCGTCATCGGCCTCTCCACTTCCATCTCCAGCTCCTCCAGTGGAGAGTGGTGGTCTGGAGAGTAGTGTTGTGGAGAGTGGTGTTCTGGAGAGTGGTGTGGAGAGTGGTGAGGTGGCGAGGCAGGTGAGGCAGGTGAGGAGGCTGGTGATGGAGAGCATTGTAACAAAGTCTGCCTCTTTCTGCCTCTCCCACGGCCTAGTCCTCCTCCTGTAACAGCAGCTCTGGAGGCTGGTGTGGTAGCAGTAGTACTGGTGGTGGTAGTAGTAGTAGCAGTAGCAGAAGCAGCAGCAGCAGTGGTGTTCCTCTTAGCAGGCATGGTGGCAGAGTGTGAGGGGAGCCTGTTGCTGCAGGCTTTATATACCCAGGAGCCAACAAGCGGCGGACCGCGGAGAGATACCATAGGTCGCGCATAGGTCGCGCATAGGTCACGCATAGGTTTCGCATACGCTCCGCATACGCTCCCCAAATATCCATACGCTCCTCATACGCTCCTCATACGCTCCACATACACTCCACATGCCAATCAAAACTGTCAAAACATGTCACAGCACGCTCCCATACGCTCCTCATAGGTTCCCCATACGCTCAAACACCCCCGAAAGTTCACCGAAGGTCATCATAGGTCGGCATAGGTCGGCAAAAACACGGCGTACGCAGGTTTTCAATACGCTCCCGCCATACGCCGTAATGTGACAGCCCCTTAAGTGAGAACTGACTCTGGTAACACAGCTTTGTGAGCTTTTGTCTCTTTTCATTAAGGGTGTGATGGTATATTACCTTAGCCCCATAGCCCCATATCCCCCCTGCCCATTAGCGCCATAGCCTCATATCCCCTTCGCCCCTTCGCCGCTTAGCCCCTTACTGACTGAGTGGGATAGCAGCCCTGGTTTCACAATGGGGCAGCACTATAAAGTCGCCATGAGTGCGCATTGTCACACATCAGCACCCGTCCTGATATGACCTTGGAGCGTTGACATAACTTAAGTGGTAGAGTGTCCACCAGTGATGGTGTGGGTCATCCGATCGATACTGCTCACTGGACTCATTTGCAGTTTGTGCTATTTTCCATTCCAACCAGTGGTCCACAACTAATCAAAGGCATCAAAGGCGGTGGTATGTGCTGTCCTGTCTGTGGGAAAGTGCATATAAAAGACCCCTTGCTGCTTATCAGAAAGAGTAGCCTCTGTGGCAGCAGGTTTCCTCCAAAGAAATATGTCAAAATTACCATATATTTTACGTCCAATAGCCGATGATAAAAATCAATGTCCTCTAGAGCTTTATTTTTTATATGACCTTGGATGTTTCTAGGATATAAAATTCCAACAACCAACCAACTATTGTTACTAAAGATGGAGGAGAATCTGAAAGCTACTCCATGGTCACAATCCAAGTTTCGCCTGTGGATGCTTATTTCATTTTTTATTTTGCTTGTTTGTCGTTGTATTTATCTATTTATCTTGATTTGGACAGAGTAAGCCTGAGACTGGGGTGGGAGAAATGGGTTTTATTTTAGGCAGCTAAATGAGGTTACACAATGTTATGAGGGGCAAAGTGTTTTGTAGGTAGAGTTCAGTCCATGTGATCAATGTCCACTGATGGGAGAGGGAGAACCTGGGAGCCAGAGGAGGTAGGCCAGGGAGCCGACCAAAAGCACAAGGCCAAGGCTCTCGGGGCGTCCACGGGCACAACCTTGGGCACATAGGAATAGTCTGCGTCAGACTCCCAGGTCCCGTGAGCCATGATTGCGGATAGGTTGACCCCCCTGGCGGGGCATACCTGGGCGGTGCCTGTGTGAAGGCCGTGCAGGGTGTACCTGGACGCCTCCGGGACGCCGGACGACTCCAGGGCGGCTCGGAGCAGGGGGGTGATGTCATGGGTGGTTAGCGGGGTCCCGGCACAGGTGAGGAAGGCTGTCGCATTGGCAGGAGCCGGTACCAGTGCGATCGCCCGCCTCCACGTGCGCATGGGGCACATGGGCGACCTGGGAAGCATGGGGATGAAGAGCGAGACTGCCTGTGCCAGAGCAGGTTGGACTGCCTTATGAAGGTGAAGTAGGCGATGATAATGGCTGCCCAGGGGGCGACCCCGACATGCCCCAAGGAGCGCCTGTGCGCGAAGATGTGTGGCATCATCTCGGCGGTGATGGCGGGCGCCCAGCGGACTGGGACGGTGAAAAGTTTCTCCCCAACCTTCCTCACCTTCTCCGCGAACAGGGCGTCAAATGGGGCGATGTCCCAGCCTGTCCCTTGGACGCAGGCGTGGGCACCCGACAGGGCGTTCACGACCAATGCGCGGGAGAGGAGGTCACGGTGGAGGCTGGCGATGAAGTGCCCGATGTCGTAGAGGTGGGTGCCAGGTGGTCTATGCCACGCTCGAGCATGAACTGCAGGTACCTCCTTGCATGGCGATCACGGTTGCACCAGATGCGACACATGAATTTCCTGGCAGGTGGAATGCAGGTGCTGATGTTGGCGAGGTGCCCCATGAGTTGCTGGAGCGCCTTCCAGGTGACGGTTGGGCGTCCCAGCCAGATGTCACAGTCGTGAATGACGTCGTCAAGTTTCTGGTATGGGATGCAGAGGACCAGCGCCTCGAGTCGAGCTTGATCCCAAGCCATACTAACTTGACGGTGGGGGGCGCAACACTTGTCGGGGGCGAGGGCCAGACCGAAAGTGGCACAGATGTCGTGGAGGGCGTGCAAGGCGCGCATCGCCTCCAACTATGATGCCTCGCAGCCCATGAAGTCATCCACATATACTAGA
The DNA here is from genome assembly GCA_030323885.1 of Branchipolynoe longqiensis. Taxonomy (NCBI): domain Eukaryota; kingdom Metazoa; phylum Annelida; class Polychaeta; order Phyllodocida; family Polynoidae; genus Branchipolynoe; species Branchipolynoe longqiensis. The sequence goes on from CM059191.1 coordinate 8,431,886, forward strand.
CTGAAGTAGCCGCGTTGCTGCAGGATCCACGAGACCGCCGCGATCACGTGAACACAGGCCGCATCAGAGGTGCGGCAGCCGAAGGGCAGGGTGATGTCGACATACAGGCGTCCGTCGACAGTGATGCTGAAAAGAGGGTTCGACAAGGGGTCTGCTAGGAGCTGGCAGTAGGCCCAAGATACGTCCTGGACCAGCAGAAGGCTCCCCTGCCCTCCTGCACCATCCGGCCGTCAGGAGGTTGCATGCGTCAGGGCGCCCTAAGTACTCCCCCCTGTGGATGCCCGAGTTGACGCTTCGACCCGGGGGGTAGGAGAGGTCCACAATGATTCGCCGCTTTCCCGGGGGGGACTTGTGGCGCGTCATCAGGGGGAGAAGGGGGCACCGCAAAGGGGCCCAGCAGGGTGCCTCTGCAAAGCTCCTCCCCTGCATATGCCGTGATGTGGTGGTCGTGGTCGGGGTCCTCGCGGTGGTTGTGGAAGGTGGGTGTCGACAGGCCGGCAGTGGTATAGTTCGCCGGGAAGCTGAACTCCAGGTGGTCAGCCAGGAGGGAGTTGTGGTGGCCTTGGAGCATCTCCCGCCATGCAGGGATGCTGAGGTCGGACTTGACCGGGACTCGGGCAGCCAAATAATTTGCGAGGGCCGAGTGCTGGGCGGCGGTGTAAGCTGCTACATACTTGGGGTACTCGGCCCACCCCACGCCTGATATGATGGGGCAGAAACTGTCGAGGGTGCTCCTGTATTCGACTGGGGTTGGACCGCAGTCAGGGGGGTTGGGGGGGGGGGGTCGTCATAGAGTCCTGCAGCATGTGGTCGATGACCTTGCCTATCGGCTCGCTTGTGTCGATGTTGCCCTGGCCACCAGCCAGGGCTGCTCCGGTCACGTCACACAACACACAGGGGACTATGGGGCTCATCGCCTTCGAGGTGGAAGCATTGCAGTTGTTGCCGGCGTGTTCGGCGAAACTCTCATACGTGGGCGTGTGCTGGGCCGCGGTGGGGCTGCCACGCACTGTAGTGTTGTCTACCATCTGGGTGGCACGGGGCCCAGCGGCTTGCGGCGGATGTGTTTGCCCGGAACCAGCTTCATCGCTGGTACTTGAGGCGCTTTAGGCCCAGCGCATACTCTTCTCGGGTGGCCTCACCTTTCTTAATTGATTTTCCTTCATCCCCCCTGCTCGACCAGATCGTAGGGAAATAGATATTTTGTGGAAATACCTATTGTCTCGGAGGCGGTGATGCTGCCAGCGCACGATTCGTCCCGCCATCTTGCGACATGAACGAGTCGCTTGGGTCGGCTTCGGACCCTGCTATTGTCCTTTTTGTGACAGGCTTCGCTGGTCGACCCCTGGGATGTATGATTCACCGTGCCCACTGCATGTTGCTTTTTGACGTGAGTGCCTTTTAAAAAAACTGTATGTAGCTTTGTTACATGGGCATATTTGGGTGGAGATGGAGGTGTTAGTGTGATCACGAATCAGGACCCCGAATGCAGGTCAAAGGGCGTAAGGGAGGGGGGCGGGGGGAGGCGTGCTTGCACTGCTTGGTGATGTGGGCATGTCAGGCTTCCTCCGCCGGATCAAACACAATTCGGAATTATGTGCCGATGCTCCTCAGAGGAAAAAAAGATTTATCTTCGGAAAAAGAAAAAAGAAAAAATTAAATCTGCTGGAACATTCGGACGTTAAAGATGCATAGTCAAATGGTTTTGAATTTTTTCAAAAGAAAGATAAATATAGTAGGTTGATTGTTATCATTGCAGCATCGGTACACAGGACGAGGAGGCATGACGTTGGGATAACATGGCATTTATTCCGGGCGGCCCCCGGGGGCATTACATGATGTGAGCGAGCCGGAGGCTGCATGGAGCAAAGTCATGGGGTGATCGCGGTCAAATATGAGAGTGGGATGAGTGAGGCGAGACATATGAGCATAGGCGATGAACATGTGTATATAGTGGTTATTAGCGGGTAGCATAAATAACCTATTGTAATATAATATGATATGTAATTATAGTAATTGTTTAGTATAATTGTTATATTATATGGCGATATTAATTATGTGAATTGCTGGTTAATTAATAGCGATGTATGGTATAATGATAATATATATATAATTTCTTATGATTAAGTGCGGGGTGGGTGGGTGGGTAAAGAAAGTTAGGTGTGGTCAGTCCTGTTGTTGGGAGCGGAGTGACCAGTGGTGTGTGTGTTAGGGAGGAGCTGGTGTGTGTGAGTGGTTGTGTGCTCAGTGAGCAGCAGGCAGGCAGGGAGCAGTGAATGTAGGTCGAGTGAGTAGGGGGGTGGTGCAGTGAGGAGTGTGGGTACCCCCCTTTGAGTCCGCCGCCCCCCCCCCGGCCACGGGGGAGGGGGGGGGGAGAGGGGGGGTCCAACGGCCTCGCCGACCCGTGCACCCCGCAATGACCCCGAATGACCCCATGGTCATTCACCACAATGTACCGTATTTTTGTTTGAATAAACTTATATTTGAAATGGGTAATATCTGAGATATTGGAAGTGCAAACATGCCAATTTAATTTTGGCAAGCACATCAACACTCTGACACCATAGTTTTCTGAAGTAACAGGTTCCATTAAATTAATCCAGCATTACCTTCTAGGAACCAACACATAAGTGCACCAGTATCTAAGTTCGATATATAGAATCAAATCAAGATAATTGTGTTGGTTACGAAAATCTGATGCTTTCATCGGACTAGGCATATGCAGCTTTAAGGCACTGGGATGCATGCATGTTGTTAGTCCTGGGTTAACTTGGGAATTTTTAGTTGTGATAGCTGACGGTTTTGCCTACAATGGACTTTATGCACCTCCATGAATGCCACTTAGTTTAGGAACACATAAATGAGATAAGAGATAGCAAACTATGTGCTTTGTGTGCACAAATTAGGATATAAGAGGGACTAATAGTTGATTGGTTGTTGGAGTTTTACATCCTGGCAACATCTAAGGGCATATCAGGATGGAACTTTATAGTGCTGCTCCACTGGGAGACCAGGCCACCAGTACCATGACTGATATCCCACTCAGTCACATTATCCCGACACTGAGCCAACCAGTCATGATCCTATTCTAATAAAGCCGAGTGCCTGGCAAGGAAGTGACAAGTGTCAATATTTAGGTCATTGGTTTGACTAAACCAGGGTTCTAACTCATGGGTTCGAATCGCACAAACTACCAAAGGGAATAATAGAATTGAGAATGTGTCTATCCCTGAAAACAAGATGTGACAGTCCAGCTGGGCCATATGCATGGGCTGGTGCTAGGGCCTGTGAAAGTACAACGTCTGAACACTTTGACTTCTGGTTACTGAATGGTTTATTCACGGCGTAGGGCACGCTTGACCCGCCGGCTAAACTTTCCATGATGTCATCTCATTTGCATATCTCTTTGTCCCCAACTCTGCATATCATTAACATATATTACCCACAGGTCTAGACGTCTATTACGCATATATCACAGGGCCCTAACCGCAGCTATGGGGGCACCACACGGCTAACGGTGGAAAATCCGCATGCATGAGCCGGTGCCAGCACTAGCCGCCGACCGTAGCCTAGACTAAGCTACCCTGATTTCACGTTAAGTTTAACTGCTAGCCACGCCGGTTAGTGTGCGTGTGTGGGTCCCAATCTATTCAATGCTATCATATTTGACAGAATTACATATTCAATAAGTGAAATTTTATCAAATTAACCCTAAATTCGAACCGATATTAACGCCGCCACCGCATCGGCGGCGATATTCATATTGTCGAATCGACGAATGTAAACTAAACAAATTGCCACCGCCGCCACCCGCCGCAGTGCTCGCCGGCAACAGCCTCAGCAATAGCCACTGGCTGGTGCCCGGCAATGTTAGGTACCGATTAGGCCCAAATCTATTAAATGCTATCATATTTAACAGAATTACATACTCTAAAAGTGATATTTTATCAAATTAACCGCAAATTCGAACCGATAACGGCGATATTAATGCTGCCGCTACATCGGCGGTGATATTAATATTGTCGAATCGACCAACAAATAGCAGTGCTCGCCGGGAACAGGCTCAGCAATAACAAGGCTAGCTGGTGCCCGGCGGTGTTAGGTACCGATTAGGCCCAAATCTATTAAATGCTATCATATTTAACAGAATTACATACCCTAAAAGTGATATTTTATCAAATTAACCGCAAATTTGAATCGATAAAGGCGATATTAACACTGCAGCTACATCGGCGGCGATATTAATATTGTCGAATTGACGAATGTACACAAAACAAATAGCGGTGCTCGCCGGCAACAGGCTCAGAGGGATTTCCCAAATCTATAAATAAGTACATGGTTTGCTATCCGGCCCGGTTTGGGCATTGGTGCATATGGCTTGACCTGATTCACCCTCCTAGCCGCGGATAGCTACCCCAGAGCTAGTGTGTAGCACCGGCTATGCATAGCACCAGCCCGTGCATATGGCCCCAGGGGCCATATGCAGGAAACAGTGTTACGGGCATTTGGTGTTAGCTGGTAACGCCGTTTAACTATCACCACTCTCGGGAAGTGTGTCAAGCGGTATGCAGGAGCGCCTAAATGATTGGTGTTAGCTAAACGTGAATCTATTTATAGATTTGGGGAATCCCTTGCCGCCAGTTGGATATTGACGTCCATGCGGCGGCGGCGATTTGTTTTGCTTAAATTTGATGATTCGACAGTATTAATATCGCCGCCAATGCGGCGGCAGCGTTAATAACGGTTCGGATTTAGGGTTAAATTGATCAAATTTCACTTATTGCATATGTAATTCTGTTAAATATGGTCGCATTGAATAGATTTGGGCCTAATATATAGCCGCCGATTCGGCGGCGGCAGCGATGTGTGTTTTGTTGATATGCGACAGTATGGATATCGACGTCGACACGGCGGTGGCGGTGGCAGCGATTTGTTTTGTTTGCATTCGTCGATTCGACAATATGAATAACGCCGCCAATGCGGCGGTAGTGTTAATATGGGTTTGCTTTTAGGGTTAAATTGATAAAATTTCACTTATTGCGTATGTAATTCTGTTAAATATGATAGCATTGAATAGATTTGGGCTTAACCTAACCCTAACACCAACCTTAAACATGCTATGAAACAGGTTTAGTGTAGCGGACCTTAAGCGTGCGGTGTTAGCATAACACCGCCTCCCACATACACACTTTTCGCCGCTAAACTGGAAATCCCGCGCTAAACGCGTTTTGGCTCGCTAACACCGCATCCTGCATATGGCCCCAGGTGGTTTCTACTACTTCTACTTCCTGAGTATTTGGAAGCATACTATGTGCAATTCACTAGCACACTCATTTGACATTGAATCGCTTTAATTAATTAATTAATTAATTGTTATTTTGTTATCATTTGACATATTTTTGAAACTGCTAAAGGAAAAACAAAAACGCGAATATTCTGTAATTAAAACACAACAGGAATTTGAACTTTCTGTAATTTATAAGTAGAAACTTCAAATTCCTGTTGTGTTTCACTTTTCTCTTTCTTACACAATTTGTTCTCAATTAATATGACCCCACCCCCACCCCCCATATTTTCCTAATTCATCATTGCGGGACAATTTTGCTAACAAATATTTGAGACACAATCTGTGTCTGGAGACTAATAGAACTAGGCTCTGATCAGAGGGCCGTAAGAAGAATTCAACAGTGTGTAAAAATATACGGATTTTCGGTTAAGAATTATATATTGGCAGAGAGCATTATTAGTCTTGGGCGACGGAGTGGGGACTATGTTATATAACTAAAAGTAATAATATCCCACTCCCATTATGACATGATATAAGCTGTGTGAAATATATGTTCATATATTATGCCTGAGATTAATGAAGAGATGTTCCTATATAAGAGGCAGTACATGATTGTTGAAATGTTTCTCTATGCATCCATAAAGAGTGCAATTGGAGAAAAGACCATTTTAACAGAGATCTATTGTAACTGTATAACTACCTGCCCCCCCCTGCCTTGACCACTGGGCCGGTCCACCAGCCTAATTTGCATATACACACAGGGCACCACCTGCAGCTGGGTTGAGTGACAGCTACCCCTACTGGGGGAGGGTGCCACCCACCCTGACTGTGGAGGTGCCTGATTGGCTGGCTGTGGACTGCCCAGTCACCTGCATCCCATTGGCCCTCTGACCACACTAGCCTCAAACCAAGATCTTAATTCTAGACTCTGCTTCAGACCCCCTGGAGAGAGATCACTCTACTCCTGGCTCTTGAGTGAGACACACCTACTCTTGAGCAGGAACCCCAGACACTTTGTCTGATGCTATCAAAATTCATCTATTCCAATTGAGTGTGTACACAGCCATAGGACTCCTGTCCCATGGGCTGTAGGCACTGCTTTCTATACAGGCTAAAGTGGTAATGAGATATTGTGTGGCTAGAAGGCAAGGGGTGTGGATGATAGGTCACTGGTAGGTGGACAGGAGTTGGTGTTAGTAAAGCACAACTTCTCCACTGTTTATCTGTGTCTTGTCTTCATTCTTCCTTAGCATTGGTTAATGAGTTGATAGATAAGTGATATGAAGGGGAGAGTTTCTGTGGTATTATCTGGTGTCCCAAACGTGGCCGGGCATCCAGTAATATTATAAGTGCAAGTCTAACTGCATCCTTCGGCCAATGACCTCCATAAAACTTATTCTCGGTCACTGAGGTCAGCACAGGTTGGTACTGTAGTAGTCTGTACCTCACCGCCGTAGTCTTGAGGAATTTTCAATTCGGGTGGAAATGTTATACAGACTTTTTTTGACGGTTGATATGAGTTAATAATGGCCTAAGGTCATAATTTCCAAAGGGTGCGCACAATTTTGCCCAGAGGCATTTTTTGCAAATCTAAAATGTCTGCCATTTCTGACCAATATAATTAAAATGGCCATTACTCAGTCAATATTTGTGCTAGAGATGTAATTTTGGGTTCTACACCTAGGTTTGCAGCACAAAAAATTGAATGGAAGGGTTATTTATGTGATTTGACAACTGTGTCACCATTAAAAATCCAAAATGGCCACCAAACATGGTACCGGCAGAAAATCCATGGAAGATCTAGCAAGTAGTAGTGTGTGCAACAAAATGCTACATGATCGTAAAAACCTACATATAGAGCCCAACATTACATCTCTCGCACAGAACTCCCGGTGTGGCGGTTTCAGCCGTGTCCCGTGCTCAGCCGTGTCCATTGCTTCTGCGCATGCGTCAGAATCTAATAAGCATGGCCGTAATCGATTAACACTACCTGGGCGACTCGGGTCATCCGAGTGGTCAGAATTTCAAATAGAACACGGCGAGTGGAGTCGACAAATACACGCGCCGTGTGCAAAAAAAGAATAGCTTAGATTAATGAAATGGAAATATAGCTAAACTAGGCCATCATAAAATACTTTAAATCCTATTTTGCTGTAGTTTTATCGGTTATTAAAAAAAAAAGAAAAAAGTTGTCCACCCGAGCGCGGAGAAGCGTATTCGATTATTCGACGCAAGTTTGTAGGATGTGCGCATGTGCCAATAAGTGTCTCGGGTGACCCGAGTTGATGCGAAATGCGCGCATGCGCAGAAGCAAAGGTACACGTCTGAGCACGGGACACGGCTGAAACCGCCACACCGGCCTTCCGTACGCGAGGCCCGCGCTCTACCGATTGGCTCATAATTCCGAATTGTGGTTGATCCGGCGGGAAGCCCGAGGCGCCCCCTACCAGACCTTCCCCCTCCTCCTTCCCGCCATTACCTCTGACCTGCATTCGGGCCCCATCCTCACTCAATGGATTTAGTCTCAGACTCAACGGCACCGTCTCCACCCACGTCACCCACGTTAAACAGCGGAAACGCACTGAAAAAGTCACCCAAGTTAAACAGGATAATGCAGCGCTCACGTAGGACTGCAGCTCCTAGGGGCCGCCCCACTAAGCGTGCCCCAAAGAAGCGAACCGCCACGCCTCCGGCCGACCTGAGCGTGTCAACCGACTCGCAAGATGGCGGCGCCTCCCCGACGCAGGCCGTCCCACAGCCCCAGCCACCGTCCCCGACCCGCCACTCTAAGCGGGTTCGCAGGCCTACGCTGAAGGCGAGGCAGGCAGACGGGCTGGAAAAAATGCAGCTCGCCATCAACGCCATGGAGGAGCGGTGGATCACCATGCAAAAGGAGGCGGCGGAGCACAGACGGGAGGCCGCCGAGCACCGGAGCCAGCTCGCGGCTCAATCCCAAGTGCTCGCGGAAGCCACCGCCGCACTCGCCGCCGCCACTGCTGGCGCGCGCCGCCCGGAGACCCAGCCACCCCCGGCTACCGTGGCGGCACGCCGGCGCTCACCCTCGGCTACCCCCCGCACGCCCCGGCCGGAGACTCGCCCACACGCCGGCCGGGCGCGATCACACTCGCCGGCATCGCCGTCGATGGCCTACGACGGCCGAGCCAGGACCCGCACTACGTCCTACCCTGCCATCGGAGTCGACCACAGCCCGCTCAGCCCCTGGTCCTCGCCGTCACCCACGCCTCCGCGACACCGCCCCCGGCGCCGCGACGCCCCACACGCAGCCGCCCGACACACGGCACGCCACCGACAACACGACACCGACGACTACGGCCGAGGGGCACGGTCGACGGCGGAGGAGGCGGTGCGCCTGGGAGGTCAGCTCGTGTTGTCCGAGCGGCGTCTTGGTTCTAAGTGTTGGTCATCGGCGTGGCTGGAGGCGTTCTGGCCAGTTCGGCTGGCATCCGCTAGGGTTGTGAGTTCGAGTTTCATATTATAGGAGGCGCCACCAGCAGCCCGCCTCCGCGTCAGAATTACCCATGTTACAGAGCAACATGGACAATTCAAAACGCGAAGACGGGCTACTATAACATGGCATTTAATGGTATCAAGTGTCATCAAGGAACAAGGTGAAAGGACATGGGCCCTTCAGGAGAAGGCGCTATGCAATCTGTGAATATCAAGGTTATAATTAAGTGTCTAGTGTGAGTTAAGAGGCCTAGAGTAAGTCTAGCCAACCGATAAGCGTTAAGAGGAGTTATATATCTAAATGTCAGTGAACGGCTCTAGAGTAAGTCTGTCGGCCGAGTTAAGTGTCTAAATGTCGTAGTCTACCAGTCTACGTAACGTTCAGATAAGCCGGTCTAATCCAGGCACTCAACCAAACAGGGAGGAGAGTGCCTGGGGAGCCGTCGTGAAGGCCGCCTTGGGGACGTATTGGTGGACGGCCGAAGACCTCCAGTTCCCGACGTCGCAGACATCGGTGATCTGGACACCAGCCCGGGCACAGGCCTGGGCCGCCCCCCTGCGCAGACTATGCAGGGTAACCGAGGCGGCGTGCGGGCGGCCTTGGGCCACGAGCGCGAGCCTCAGGGCCTTCGTCAGCGTGCGGGCGTGGAGGGGGGCCCCGCCGGGGACCAGGAAGGCGGGGCCTGCGGGGTCGATGGCAGTGCGCCTGGCGTACCGCCTCCAAGCCCGCAAGGGGCAGCACGTTGAGCCGGGGATCCCGGGCAGTGCCACCGCGTAGCCGTCGGCTGTCGTCCTGGAAGTCTTGGTGGACCGGACCCGGACCAAGAGTGCGTCTCCCTTGTCCGCCATGTCCCTCCCGGTGATGGTGTGGCGAGCGCCCGAGCCGGGTCCAGTGACGAGTAGATTGCCCTGTCGCAGCATGGTGAAGTACCCCACCAGGAGGGCGGCGATCAAGACCCGGGCCCCAGGGCCCGCTGCACGTAGGTGTTGCACGACATCCTTGAGGTCCTGGACGGTGAGGGGTGGGGCCTGGTGCGGGACGTGTAGGGAGGCTCTGGCCACACCTCGCTTGATGATGCTGACGGGGTAGGCGTCGAATCCTTGGGTTTTCCCCATCATCAGGGACACCCAGGTCCTGGCTCCGCTGACGTAGTTGTTCACTGCTCCGGGTGATCGTAGTTTCCGTGCGAGGTGTGCGACGTATCCAAGGATGTCGTAATGTGATGGTTTCAGCGCTATGGACGCGCGGCGGCGTATGTACCTTAGGTATGTAGTGACCTGTACCGTCTTGTTTTTCCACGTGCCCTCGGCGAGTCCCGCCCTCAGGAGGGCCATGATGTCGTCGTGGTGCTCGTCCTGGGGACCTGGGAAGAGAGTGGCAAATTAATCGATCTTCCCAGTGGCTGGGTTGATGTCGAGGTGTCTTAGGTCGTGGGAGGTGCGGACTCTTCTAGAGTAAGTCTGTCGGCCGAGTTAAGTGTCTAAATGTCGTAGTCTACCAGTCTACGTAACGTTCAGATAAGCCGGTCTAATCCAGGCACTCAACCCTCCCTCACTCCGCCCTGATAGTGGGTGGGCGGGGGGGAAAATTAGTCGGGAGGTCAGCTCGTGTTGTCCGAGCGGCGTCTTGGTTCTAAGTGTTGGTCATCGGCGCGGCTGGAGGCGTTCTGGCCAGTTCGGCTGGCATCCGCTAGGGTTGTGAGTTCGAGTTTCATATGATAGGAGGCGCCACCAGCAGCCCGCCTCCGCGTCAGAATTACCCATGTTACAGAGCAACATGGACAATTCAAAACGCGAAGACGGGCTACTATAACATGGCATTTAATGGTATCAAGTGTCATCAAGGAACAAGGTGAAAGGACATGGGCCCTTCAGGAGAAGGCGCTATGCAATCTGTGAATATCAAGGTTATAATTAAGTGTCTAGTGTGAGTTAAGAGGCCTAGAGTAAGTCTAGCCAACCGATAAGCGTTAAGAGGAGTTATATATCTAAATGTCAGTGAACGGCTCTAGAGTAAGTCTGTCGGCCGAGTTAAATGACTTCGCGGCGGCGGGGAACGGCGTCCATCTCCTCCCGCCCCCCGTCCGCCCCACTTGGACCATCGAGTGCGACTCCTGCCTCACCGGCGGAGGCGCATTCTCGGCGGATGCCTGCTTCTCCGAGGCCTACGACCAAGAGATGATCGCGGCCTACCCCTCCATCCACCAACTCGAGGCCGTGAACCTCGTCATGGCGGTCCGCGCCCTCGGCCCCGGCGCCCCGGGGGGATACCGGATCGTCGTCAATACGGACAACGCCGCCTCCGCGAGCGCCCTCGAATCGGGCCGCGCCGTCGACCCGACCCTCGGAGCGTGCGCCCGCGAGCTCTGGCTACTCGCGGCGCTCGGCTCCTTCGACCTCGCCATATACCACAAGCCCGGGGTCGAGCTGGTCCTCGCGGACGCTCTCAGCCGCGCGCACTACTCCCGGGAGGCCCTCGACCTGGTAGAGAGGGAATGCCGTGGGAGGGGGATCCGTAGGGTCCGGGTCCGTCACTCCCCCGACCTGTTCACGCATAACCTTTGAATCTTTGCAGACTACGGCGCGTGCGCCCACGATCACCTGATGGCGCTCCGCCGGGCGGCCCTCGCCCCCGGGACCTGGCGCAACCGGGATCGGCACGCCAGGCGGTATCTGCAGTTCGCCGTCGAGCGGGGAGTCGACCATCTGGCTCCCGCCCCCTACGACGTCGGGCAGTTCATCGCCCACCTGCACCGCCTCTTGCCCTCGCCGGCCTCCGTCGCCAACGCCCTCTCGGGGGCGCGGGCTTGGGTCCGGGAGGCGGGGGGCGACGTCGCCCCCTTTGACGCCCCCCTTCCCTCACAGGTGAAGCGGGGCGCCCAGCGGCTCTTCGCGGCTCCGACCCGACGGGCCCCCGCCATCACCCCCGAGATGCTTCCCATCCTCTACAGACATATGCGCGCCCAGGGGCACCTCGGGGTTGCTCCTTGGGCGGCCATCATCATCGCCTATTTCAGCTTCTTGAGGCAATCGAACATCCTCTCCCCCTCCCACGCCCCGTGGGGGGGGCCTCACACACTGCGCAGGGATGACGTCCAGCCGGTTCCCGGGGGCCTCCGCCTCCGGGTCACCTCATCCAAGACCATCCGGTCCCCGGCGCAGGCCGTCTCGATCTTCGTGCCTGCCCTCGCCGGATCCCCGCTCTGTCCGGTCCGCGCATGGCGGCGCGCGGTCGACCTGCTGCCTGCGTCCGGGGCCGCCCCGGCTTTCCTCGTCCGCGCCGGCGTCCCCCTCACGCCTCGGGACGTCACCCCCCTCCTCCGCGCCGCCCTGGGCGCGGCCCTCGTGCCCCGAGCCGAGGAATTCACCCTGCACGGCCTCCGCCGAGGCGCCGCCCAGGCGTGCGCGTCGAGGGGCGTGGACCTCTCCGCCATTATGGCCCAGGGCACCTGGGAGTCTGACGCGGTGCACACGTACGTCCCCCGCCAGGTGACGTCGGCCGCCCCGAGAGCCTTGGCCTTGTGTTTTGGGTCGGCTCCCGGGCCTACCTCCTCCCAGGCCCATCCGGGCCCCTCTGCGGACGTGGACGAGGTCGACTGACCTGCCCAACAACATTTGCTGTCCTTATTTGTATTACCCTTGAGTCACACTGTTTGTCTACCTGTTTGCTGAATAAACCCCTTTTCTTTACTCCCACATCCGCCTCGGGCTTCCTCTGTCCGGATCGGCTCATAATTCCGAATTGTGGTTGATCCGGCGGGAAGCCCGAGGCGCCCCCTACCAGACCTTCCCCCTCCTCCTTCCCGCCATTACCTCTGACCTGCATTCGGGCCCCATCCTCACTCAATGGATTTACCACGCCCACCCACCCTCTTTTGCAGCCACTGCGTGGGGGTCGGCTCCCGGGCCTACCTCCTCCCAGGCCCATCCGGGCCCCTCTGCGGACGTGGACGAGGTCGACTGACCTGCCCAACAACATTTGCTGTCCTTATTTCTATTACCCTTGAGTCACACTGTTTGTCTACCTGTTTGCTGAATAAACCCCTCTTCTTTACTCCCACATCCGCCTCGGGCTTCCTCTGTCCGGATCAGGTCACCGCGCCGGGTCTGAGCAGAATAAACAAACTAACACACAAATAAATTTACAACACAGCAGGAATAACCTCACTACAGAAGGAATAACCTGAGCACTCTCCCTCTACATATTCGGTTATATACATACGGTACATTCAGTACAATTATTTTATTAATACTACAAGTTGCATGAATCAAGTACATCGGGATGATATGGAAATGACGTCACACCGTGGATAAAATATGGATTCCCCCCAGGCCGTATTCGATTAAAGGCCCATTTATACTTTTGATGGCATGTCGCGGTGCTAGACGGCGTTAGACGATGCAACACGGCGCAAGCCAATGCTCTCATTTATACTTTACGTCGACGCTTGATGGCATCAGACGGCGCAACACGGCGCAAGATTTGACCAGAGTTGAACTATGTTCAACTTTCAAGGTCACGTTGCGCACTCCCCACCGTTTTGCGCCATCACACACCGCTAACCGGTGTGGCGTTTTCAGCGCCCGGTCATGCTCAGCGGCCTGTCGTGGCTTGTGCGCATGCGCGGTTTTTAAGACATATGCAAAACACCCATGTCCTCGCCGGCTACAAGCTCAGCCACGGTACCCGGCAGTGTTAGGGACCGATTAGGCCGAAATCTATTGAATGCGATCATATTTAACAGAATTACATACTCAAATAATGAAATTTAATTAAATTAACCTTAAATTCCAAGCGATATTAACGTAGCAGCTAACAACATAGCAGTAAACAAAACAAATAGCAGTGCTCGCCGCAACGTGCGAAAATCCACGCATGCGCAGAAGCCACGACAGGCCGCTGAGCATGACCGGGCGCTGAAAACGCCACACCGGCGTCAAGTTGACGGTGTCACATGCCGTCAAAAGTATAAATGGGCCTTAACATGACCCGGGCGACTCGGGTCACCGGCCGAGTTGCTAGAATTTCAAATCGAACACTGCGACTGGAGTTGACAAAAACATTTGCGATGTGCAAAAAGCTTTGACCCCAGTAACCCACGTCTTGGCTGGGGTTGGCTAGGAATGATGACGTCACATTTTCGCTGATACCGTCCTGGGCCCGTATGCATGGAGCGGTGTTAGCGAGGCAAACCGCGGTTAGGGCGGGATTTCTGGTTTAGCACCGAATAGTCAGTATGCATGGAGCAGTGTTAGACAAACACCGCATGCTTAAACTCAGAAATTCTAACCCCCGCTCATAGCAGGTTTACAGCGGTGTTAGTGTTAGGTTAGTGTCAGGATGGACCCCAAATCTATTCAATGCTATCATATTTGACAGAATTAAATATGCAATAAGTGAAATTTCATCAAATTAACCCTACATTCGAACCGATATTAATGCTGCCGCCGCATCGGCGGAGAGATTAATATTGTCGAATCGACGAATGTAAACTAAACAAATCGCCGCCGCCGCTTCGATGTATAGATATCCATAATGTCGCACATCGACAAATCGCCATCGCCGAATCGCCATGTAAAATTGTCCGATATAATACATGTGAACCGAGGTGAAGTTACTATAATAAATTACAAACTGTCTATATAATGATAAATGTTAAAAGATAAAAACCCAAAGGCATATGAGGGATGTGTGAAATTGGTAAACTATTATTCATTGAGTATAGAATTTGTATAATTGAATAGTCTTTAGAGGGAGTGTCACTTCCGAGTTTGACTAAGAACAGTCTTTGGAAGAGTCACCTCACATGCCCCCTCCCCCCCCACATGGTATTGTTATGATCATTGACCACTGCATTGTACTCTGATTGGAGGAGTGAGTCATGTGACCACTGCATTGTACTGTGATTGATGAATAGGATCATGTGACAACGGCCATCTTGAATCTTGAGAAC
>CM059191.1:8447091-8488582 GCA_030323885.1 Branchipolynoe longqiensis
GTTGAATGCAAGCTGGGGAGGGGCACACACTTTGCCCACCTAAACTGCCAGAGTGCATCCAACAAAATCGACACAATAAAAATACACCTAAAAAGAGAAAATCTCGACATACTGGCACTGTCAGAAACATGGTTCACTGACAACCACAAAAACAACACCCTCAACATAGATGGATATAGGCTTGTACGCAATGATAGGCAGCAAAATAACACACTAAACCAAACAAAAAAGGGTGGAGGTGTTGCCCTTTACTGCAAAGACACCAAAATTCTAGATCCTGAAGCACTAATAACAGCTAACTTATCAAATGAACACATAGAACTACTATGGTGCCTAATAAAAAATGAAAAGCAAGCAAATATAGCCATAGCAAGCCTCTACAGACCTCCATCAGGGGAAATTGAACTCTTCATTGAAGCCCTAGAGAAGAGCATAAACACCATAAAAAAACTGACAAAGGCAGAAATCTTCATACTAGGAGACTTTAATGTAAATTACAACAGCAATGATAAAAACAAACTAATGCTGCAAACCACAATCAAAATCTTAGGCCTACAACAGCTCATCACTGAAAAAACAAGGCTCAGTAAAAATAGCACCACAATTGACCTAATACTAACCAACTCAAACCACGCCACTAAATGGGGCACCAGGAGCTGGGGTATAAGTGATCATGAGCTAATATATGTAACAAGGAAAAAACTAAAAAGCACAAATCACTATGAGTATAAGATGGGCAGGTCCCTAAAAAACTACTCAGAAGATGCATTAAAAAATCATCTGCACCAAAACATAAACAACATCACACAAAACAGAGATGATGTTAATATCTATTGGGGCAACATCATCGCAGAAATAAGAAAATCAGCTGACGAGATGTGCCCCATTAAGAAAATAAAAATACAAAAAAACCAGGACCCCTGGGTAGACAATGACCTGCTAACGCTCATCATAGCCAAAAGTAAACTGGGTAATAAAGCAAAGCTCACAGAAACTATAGAAGACAAACTGGCCTACCATATTGCCAGAAACCACTCTCTCAAAGCTGTGAGAACAGCAAAAAAGAAATACATAATAAAGCAGGACAGAGACTGGGGAAGCAATACAAACAGATTCTGGAAGAATGTAGACCTATTATTCCCCAAAAATAACAAAGAAGAGCACACAACCTTCCAAGATAACGAAGGGACAATACTCTCAGACAAAGATGCAGCAAACAAACTGAACACGCACTTTTCCACAATAGGACAAACGCTGTCAGGAAAATTTAAAAAAAGGTGGGAAAATAGATCAGGAACTGTGCAGAATGAAATCCCCACCTGCAAAACAGATATAATAGAAGTAAAAAAACTAATAAATGACATAGACACAAATAAACCAAGTGGAATAGACGAAATACCAACCAAAATGCTGAAAGAGGCACTCCAAGCCATCCCAGCCACTATAGTCGACCTATTCAACATCTCCTTTGAACAGGGGCATTTTATCTCAGCCTGGAAAATGGCAACCATTACCCCTATCCACAAAAGTGGAGACAAACAAAACATGGGAAACTACAGGCCAATATCGATTCTTCAAACCCCAGGCAAGCTCATTGAAAAAGTGCTACATAGACACATAAATGAACACCTGGAAAAAAACAATATACTAAACGAAAGACAAGGAGGTTTCAGGAAACTGCACTCCACATCTAAAACAATAGCTAACCTAACAAATGACATATTGGCGTCAATGAACCAAAAACAATTAGTTGGAGCAGCCTTCATTGACTTCAGCAAAGCATTCGATACAGTAGACCATAACATACTATTGGAAAAACTAGAATCCATGGGCATAAAATCCAACACTATGGACTGGATAAAATGCTACCTGAAAGACAGGCAACAGAGAACAAAAATAAACAATACACTATCAGACAACCAACCTGTCACATGTGGTGTACCCCAAGGGTCAGTGCTAGGGCCACTGCTCTTTATAATCTACATAAACGATCTTGAAAAATGGTTACAAACCGAATGCCTCCAACTATATGCAGATGACACAGTCATATATGCAAACGGCACCACAGAAGAGGAGGTAATAACTAAACTAAACAAGCTCCTACTAAAACTGGATGAGTGGTGTGAGTCCAACAAAATAACCATCAACACAAGCAAGTCAAAAACAGTTCTCTTCTCGCATAAACAAATGCCAGAAAGAAAACTACACTGTAAGCTAGGAAGCCAAACACTAGAAAATGTAGACCATTACAAATACCTAGGCCTTGAGTTGGACAGCCAACTAAACTACAACCTATGTATAAACAAAATTGTCCAAAAGGTAAACCACAAACTGTGGCTATTTGCAAAGCTAAGAGACTACATGACACAAGAAATGTCAATAAAAATCTTCAAGGGCATGGTGCTACCCTATTTTGACTATGGAGATGTAAACTACATGGGTGCAAAGAAAGAACTTCTAAAAAAACTGCAAACACTACAAAACAGAGCCCTGAAAATCTGCCTCAGAGTACACAAGCTGCACCCCACCTAAACATAGCTGCACCCCACCATACACAAAAGAACCAAAGTAAAATTGCTAGAAAATAGGAGAATAATTCATCTGAAAACATTAGCATACAGCTATAGTCAAGACAATAAACTCCTAACAAAACCACAAAGGGCAACTAGAGCAAATAATGCGCCACTACTAAAGCAGACCAGAAGCCAAATAAAAGCTCACGAGAGAAGCACGCTAGAAATGGCTGCCAAGGTGTGGAATGCCCAAACAGTAAAGGAACGACAAATTCCTGACCTAAAAACATACAAAAAATATCTGTGCAAAATAAGGCTAGGAACCCCCAACTAAGCTGCACCGCAAAGGGGCAGGTGATACATGTCACGGCCCACCAGCGAGACGCCCAATGGAAGGTAACCATACCAAAAGCACCCAGATAACACACCTCACAGCTGCGTACAAGCCTATGATATGTAAATAGGAGTAGGCTAGTCTAGAAATAAGAGTAGAAAAAATAAAGCACATATATGCCAAGAAAATCCAAAAAAATTAACATAGACTACTATAGTACTAACCAGACCAACCAAC
Organism: Branchipolynoe longqiensis; assembly: GCA_030323885.1. NCBI lineage: Eukaryota > Metazoa > Annelida > Polychaeta > Phyllodocida > Polynoidae > Branchipolynoe > Branchipolynoe longqiensis. The sequence goes on from CM059191.1 coordinate 8,450,176, forward strand.
TATCTATCTGCTACTGAAATACAGGCAATCAAATACCTTATCAGCAGCTACTGTGTGATAAGACAACACCAACACTACAGCTGGCCAGCATTGAAAACAAGCCTGAATACCCAGGCTTATATGCTATGGACAGTATAAATACAGCCTCAATAAAAAAAAAAAATAAATAAAAAAAAAAAAAATAATGAGATACCCAAACTCTTCAACTGTGTGTCAGGCACTTTGAACCAGCTAACACAGGCACTACTGTGTGTCAGGCACTTTGAACCAGCTAACATGGGCACTACTGTGTGTCAGGCACTTTGAACCAGCTAACACAGGCACTACTGTGTGTCAGGCACTTTGAACCAGCTAACAGGCACACCGTGGGTCAGGCACATACAGTCGTGGTTTGCATGTTCCAAATATACCACTTCACGCCATAGGTCGTGAACCGCATTCATTTCATACCAGAAACCCTGCAGCTGTGCGGAAATGACGCCAACGTAAATGTTGAAGTCAACCACCACAAGACAACACTCGGGCACCAGCGGCACTGCCCTGCTCGGCCAGTGTGAAGAACAACCACATTCAGCCACCAGTGGCACCGACCTGCTCGGCCAGTGTGCAGAATGACAACATTCGGCCACCAGCGGCACCGCCCTGCCAGACCAGTGTGTAGAATGACAACATTCGGCCACCAGCGGCACTGCCCTGCCCGGCCAGTGTGTAGAATGACAACATTCGGCCACCAGCAGCAGCGCCCTGCCTGGCCAGTGTGTAGAATGGCAACACTCTGCCACCAACGGCACCGCCCTGCCCGGTCAGTGTGCAGAACGACAACTCGGCCACCAACGGCACCGACCTGCTCGGCCAGTGTGCAGAACGACAACATTCGGCCATCAGCGTCACCGCCCTGCCTGGCCAGTGTGCAGAATGACAACTTTCGGCCACCAGCGGCACCGACCTGCTCGGTCAGTGTGCAGAATGACAACATCCGGCCACCACGGCACCACCCTGCCTGGCCAATGTGCAGAATGACAACATTCTGCCACCAGCGGCACCGACCTGCTCGGTCAGTGTGCAGAATGACAACATCCGGCCACCACGGCACCACCCTGCCTGGCCAGTGTGCAAAATGACAACATTCTGCCACCAGCGGCACCGACCTGCTCGGTCAGTGTGCAGAATGACAACACTCGGTCACCAGCAGCACCGCCCTGCCTGGCAAGTGTGCAGAATGACAACACTCGGTCACCAGCAGCACGGCCCAGCCTGGCCAGTGTGTAGAATGACAATACTCGGCCACCAGTGGTACCGACCAGCCTGGCCAGTGTGTAGAATGACAACACTCGGCCACCAGCCGCACCGCCCTGCCCGGCCAGTGTGTAGAACAACAACACTCGGCCACCAGCGGCACCGACCTGCTCAGCCAGTGTGCAGAATGACAACATTCGGCCACCAGCGGCACGGACCTGCCTGGCCAGTGTGCAGAACAACTCGCACAGACGGCCGTCTTGTGCTCGCCATGGCGCCCACACGTGCAGAACGTCTGGCGAACTTACAAGATGCACGATGCACGATGCACTCGCACCAGTCTGCAAACCCTCACGCCGAGTGGAGACGAACACTCGTAGCTCCTGCTCTTGCTCCCTTTATCGGCGCCTCTCACACATTGCATCAAAGGGCTGTGACGTCATTAAACGCGGGCCGTGGGATGGTTCCCGCCGACGCTGAGTCATAGTTCTCCACCTATTCAGACAGACCGAGGCCGCGCGGGGAGGGCGCAATTTGTCGAGTTTCCGGGCAGTGTGGACCGAGTTCGGCCGGCGCCCGCCAGGGGTAGGAGCGGTACCGGATAATGAGGACGCTGATAGCGCTGATGACATCCTGACGCTAATCTAAGTATGGCCGGCTGCCATCACCAGCACAGCACTCGCGTTATGCAGATGAGAGGTGCCAGCCGCGACCGGCCGAACACTGCTTAAGGAGAGAACATAACAGAAACATCATTAATGCAGCGCCACCGGGGTGTAATGACGTCAAAAGACAACTTTCGGTGGCCATATTGGATTACATACAGAAGGTTTGTAACTGCCTACACTGTGCTTATTTACTGATTTGTTGGTTTATTTGTCACTGTTTGGAGCAGTTTGGCCTCAGAAGTTGTTGCTAAAGTGCTGTAAGTAAAGACATTGGATGTAAACTGCCCAGAACCTCCCAGAACACAAGAAAACTCTGTTTTACTGCATCTGCATGCATTCACAACATGGCCAGGGAGGGTGCTCATAATCCAAGATGGCTGGCCGCTGACTGCTGAGTGATGACGTCACGTGCACTCCCTCTATAGGTGAGCATAATGTGCCAACCAGCCCCATCCGTTGTCCCCGCGCGCCACTCCCTCACATTGACTGACTTAGCTTGGTGAGCTGCTCACCCGGGTGGGGTGGTGGTGGGGGGTGGGGGGGTGCGCTCAGGGCGGCGGCGCGGGTGGATTAGCAGGCGCTGTATGCATACCGCTAACGACGTGTTGAGTTAAGCTGACATTGAGCGGCCACGTCCCAAATTGGTTATCACGGCCTGCTGGCGGCAGGCAGGGCTACACGTGCACCACCCACACACACGAACAGCCCGAGCCACGCCCAGCACGGCACACACGGGCCACGTCAGCCAACCGTCTTAACGCTACTTCTGGGCGTCTTGGGTGTGAATGTACTCATTGTGAGCTGACATTTCCAGGACAATTCAGATCTGTTACCTAAAGTGGGCTGGAGGTGGGCGTGAAGTGGGTCTAAGATGGGCCTGAAGTGGGTCTAAGGTGGGCCTGAAATGGGTCTAAGGTGGGCCTGAAGTGAGCCTGAGGTGGGCCTGAAGTGGACGTGAAGTGGGCCTGAAATGGGCCTAAAATTGGCCTGGGGTGGGCCTGGGGTGGTTCTCAGGTGGGCCTAATGTGGGTCTGAGGTTGTCCTGAGGTGGATCTGAAGTGGACCTGAGGTGGGCCTGAAGTGAGCCTGAGGTGGGCCTGAGGTGGGCCTGAAGTGGGCCTGAGGTGGGTCTGAAGTGGACCTAAGGTGGGCCTGAAATGGGCCTGAGGTGGCCCTGAAATGGGCCTGAGGTGGCCCTGAGGTTGTCCTGATGTGGGTCTGAGGTGAGCCTAAGGTGGGCCTGAGGTAGGCCTGAAGTGAGCCTAAGGTGGGCCTGAGGTGGGTCTGAAGTGAGCCTCAGGTGGGTCTGAAGTGAGCCTGAGGTGGGCCTAATGTGGGTCTGAGGTGGGTCTGAAGTGGACCTGAGGTGGGCATGAATTGGGCCTGAGGTGGGCCAGAAGTGAGCCTGAGGTGGTCCTAAAATGGGCCTGAAACAGGCCAGACATGGGTCTGAGGTGGGCCTGAAGTGGACATGAAGCGGGGCTGAAATTAGCCAGAGGTGAGCCTGACATGGGCCAGAGGTGGGCCTCATGTGGGCTTGAAATGGGCCAGAGGTGGGCCTCATGTGGGCTTGAAATGGGCCTGAGGGAGGGGGCTTGGAGGGGGCTTGAAGTGGGCCTGAGGGGGGGCCTGAAATCGGCCTGAAGTGGACCTGAAATGGGCCAGAGGTGAGGCTGAGTGGGCCTTATCTAGGTCTGAGGTGGCCTGAAGTGGGCCTGAGATAGGTTTGAAGTGGGCCTGAAATAGGCTTAAAGTGGGCCTGAGCTGGACCTGAAGTGGGCCTAGTGGGTTAGGTGGGCCTTAGGTGGGCCCGGAGTGGCGCTGGAACACAGTACAGAACACCGAAACTGGTCAGTGCCAATCAAGAGCATATGCTGCAGGTCCACGAAAGCTGCGCTAGTTCCGGCGTGCAGCCTGTTGGGGGTAATGGGGCGGCAGGTGTCCGGTGATTTACCACTGCACGGTTCAGTGCACATCCACATGTGAATCTACGTTGCTGCACGGTGACCTCCCGGAACTCGTCCTACATAATGCAGACACCGGGTTCGTAGACTGGCCCATTAATGAAACTCACTCATACAGTCATAGAAAACTTATCAATAAACCTCCTTACATTGCTCTGCAAAGACGGGATGATTAAAATAGCGGTCAGGCAGGCAGCAGGACTCATGACACGGCGGCGAACACCAGCCAATCTGGTTCGCCTACCTGCCCGCACGCGTTCAACTCATGTAGCCGCCAATCACAGTCCCTCATATCAGCACCTTACTGCTGCCGCACACCGGGGAAACGCCACGGACTGCAGGCTAAGAGTGCCGTGCGGGCGGGCCGAGTGAGCCCGGTGTACGGTCAGGGTGGCACCACGAGTGCAACACTGACACTGTCACAGGAAACAGGTGTAACAGACGGGACCAGGCAAAAGGTGTATCTACCTGGGCCACATTCAGGGTACGCCTCGGAGTCGACTCAGAGACGTCGAGGAGACGTCTTTTGGCTTATTTGCATTCAGGGTATGCTCAAAGTCATCTCAGAGATGTCTCTCTTTTCAGACTGGAGACAAAAAGCGCCTTAAAAATGGCCGTCGAATTCAGTGATTTCAGCCAATCAGAGCTCTTCTTTTCCATTGCAAATGGCTGCCCCCCTGTGGCGGTGGCCATTTTTGAAGGAACTTACTGCTTTTGCCATTCAGACTAGGGTGACATCAGGAATTTCTCCGAGACGATTCAGAGGCGTACCCTGAACGCGGGCGGCCCTGGTGTCGGTGATTTCTAAGATAACAGTCGCAGTCAGCTGGTAACCAGCGCAGAAGGCAGGCACCGGACAGCGTCGCGCCGACCGCAGACCGACGCCGCAGGCCGAGTTGGGTGATGGACAACAGCAACCCCCACCCGGTCTGCCCGGGGCACACTTTGATTTTGGGGAGAAACTTGGGATCAAAGGGTGCGTGAGGTATGGCTAATCACGGCGCTCCCTGCCGGCGTCACGGCCACCAGCTGGGGACGGCGCGCCGTGGGGCGGGGGGAGGGGGGGAGGTAGGTAGGGGCGGGGTGCACCAACTGGTGTTAACAGCTCCAACCGACCAAGCAGGGCCCATATGTATGAGCCAATTTTTAACCGTACCAGGGTTAAAGGCGGGTTCCGGGTTACCTAACCCCAGGGTTCCAAATGTGTCATGGGGGATGTATGAGTCCAAAGCGCACCCGAGTTAGCTAACTTATTAGTTATTTAGCAACTTAGGGAGCCACGGCGGCGGCGATTTGTTTACTTTATATTCGTCGATTCGACAATATGAATAACGCCGCCGATATAGCTGCTACGTTAATAATGGTTCAAATTTAGGGTTAATTTAATGAAATTTCACGATTTGACTATGTAACTCTGTTAAATATGATAGCATTGAATAGATTTGGGACTAATATATTCCCGCCGATTCGGCAGCGATGTTTAGTTGATGTTGGACAGTATGGATATCGACGTCGCTACGGCAGCGGCGATTTGTTTACTTTAAATTCGTCGATTCGAAAATATTAATATCGCCCCCGTTACGGCATCAGCGTTAATCTCGCTTCGATTTTAGGGTTAATTTAATGAAATTTCACGATTTGACTATGTAACTTTGTTAAATATGATCGCATTGAATAGATTTGGCCATAATCGGCGCCTAACCCCACCTTTAACCCTCCTTTCGCATGGGGTTAGTGCAGGCGACTTTACGCTCGTCAAGTTAGTTTAACCCGGACACATACATACGCAGTTCATGGATGGAACACGGCAGGCACACCACACACACATTGCCCACACCACACACATTGACCACACCACACACACATTGACCACACCACACACATCACACCCCACACACACATTGACCACCCCACACACATCACACACCACACACGCATTGACCACACCACACACATCACACAACACACACATTGACCACACCACACACATCACACACCACACATGCATTGACCACACCACACACATCACACACCACACACACATTGACCACACCACACGCATCACACAACACACACATTGACCACACCACACACATCACACACCACACACGCATTGACCACACCACACATCACACACCACACACACATTGACCACACCCCACACATCACACAAGACACACATTGACCACACCACACACATCACACACCAACACATGCCACACCACACACATCACCCAACACACACATGACCACACCACACACATCACACCACACACATCACATGACCCCCCCACACACATCACACAACACACACATTGACCACCCCACACACATCACACACCACACTTGCATTGACCACCACCACACACATCACACACACACATTGACCACACCACACACATCACACAACACACACATTGACCACACCACCACACATCACACATACCACACACATTGACCACACCCACACACATCACACAACACACACATTGACCACACCACACACATCACACACACACACACCATTGACCACCCCACACCATCACACCCCACACACATTGACCACACCACACACATCACACAACCCAACACACATTGACCACACCACACACATCACACACGCATTACCACACCACCACACATCACACACACACTTGACCACCCCACACACATCACACAACGCACGCATTGACCACACCACACACATCACACACGCATTGACCACACCACACACATCACACACCACACACACATTGACCACCCCACACACATCACACAACACACGCATTGACCACACCACACACATCACACACCACACACACATTGACCACACCACACACATCACACAACACACGCATTGACCACACCACACACATCACACACACAACACGCATTGACCACACCAACACATCACACACACATTGACCACACCACACCACATCACACCACACACATTGACCACCCCACACACATCACACAACACACGCATTGACCACACCACACACATCACACACCACACACACATTGACCACACCACACACATCACACAACACACACATTGACCGCATCACACACATTGACCACACCACACACATTGACCACACCACACAACACATCACACATTGACCACACCACACATCACACACATTGACCACACCACATATCACACACACATGTGACCACACCACAAACATTGACCACACCACACATCACATACATTGACCACACCACACACCACATCACACACATTGACCACACCACACATGACACACATTGACCACACCACACATCACACATTGACCACACCACACATCACACATTGACCACACCACACACATTGACCACACCACACATCACACACATTGACCACATCACACACATTGACCACACCACACACCACACAGGTTGACCACACCACACCACACAACACATCACACATTGACCACATCACACACATTGACCACACCACATATCATGCACACATGTGACCACACCACACACATTGACCACACAACAGATCACACACATTGACCATACCACACACATTGACCAGACCACACACATTGACCACACCACACAGCACAGACACCACACACATTGACCACCACACGCCACACACAGCACAACCACATACATCACACATATTCACCACACACCCGCTTCACACATACCACACTCATCCACTCATCCGCACAACCATACACCATACACATCCACCCCATGACATACCTGCATCAGACACCACATACCCACACCACACCACACGCATGCCCCGCACTACAGGGGTCTCTGGGACAACGGTTTGTACACCAAAGCATTCACCACCCGCCTGCTACCTGGCATTGTTGTTTGACACTAACTTGATGCTAACTAGACTAACTTGTAAGGCACTACGGAACAAGGAGTGAACCTTGTGTGTTAGGTAGAACACAGGGCGGAGAGTGGGGGAGCGGGTCGCACCGGCACCGTCCCACCTTCCGACTTCATCACAGATGGAGTCTGCAGGTGCACTCTACAGGTGCACACTACAGATGCAGTCTGCAGGTGCACTCTACAGGTGCATACTACAGATGCAGTCTGCAGGAGCACACCACAGATGCAGTCTGCAGGAGCACACTACAGGTGCAGTCTACAGGTGCAACCAAATGTGGACTCTGAAGGTGCACACTACAGATGCATGATGCTCTACCACACCATTGGTCTCCTTTGTGTTGCTCTACTATGCCATTGGTCTCCTTTGGGTTGCTCTACTACGCCATTGGTCTCCTTTGGGATGCTCTACTACGCCATTGGTCTCCTTTGGGATGCTCTACTACGCCATTGGTCTCCTTTGGGATGCTCTACTAGCCCTTTGGTTTCCTTTGGGATGCTCTACTCTGCCATTGGTTTCCTTTGGGATGCTCTACTACGCCATTGGTTTCCTTTGGGATGCTCTACTACGCCATTGGTCTCCTTTGGGATGCTCTGCTATGCCATTGGTCTCGTTTGGGATGCTCTACTACGCCATTGGTCTCCTTTGGGATGCTCTACTACGCCATTGGTCTCCTTTGGGATGATCCACTATGCCACTGGCCTCCTTTGGGATGCTCTACTATACCATGGGTCTCATTTGGGATGCTCTACTACGCCATTGGTCTCCTTTGGGATGCTCTACTACGCCATGGCTCTCCTTTGGAATGCTCTACTATGCCATTGGTCTCCTTTGGAATGCTCTACTATGCCATTGGTCTCCTTTGGGATGCTCTACTACACCATTGGTCTCCTTTGGGATGCTCTATTACGCCATTGGTCGCCTTTGGAATGCTCTACTATGCCATGGGTCTCCTTTGGGATGCTCTACTATGCCATTGGTCTCCTTTGGGATGCTCTACTATGCCATTGGTCTCCTTTGGGATGCTCTACTATGCCACTGGTCTCCTTTGGGATGCTCTACTCTGCCATGGGTGTCCTTTGGAATGCTCTACTACGCCATGGGTCTCCTTTGGGATGCTCTACTACGCCATGGGTGTCCTTTAGGATGCTCTACTATGCCATTGGTCTCCTTTGAAATGCTCTACTATGCCATGGGTCTCCTTTGGGATGCTCTACTATGCCATTGGTCTCCTTTGGGATGCTCTACTACACCATTGGTCTCCTTTGGGATGCTCTATTACGCCATTGGTCGCCTTTGAAATGCTCTACTACGCCATGGGTCTCCTTTGGGATGCTCTACTACGCCATGGCTCTCCTTTGGGATGCTCTACTATGCCATGGGTCTCCTTTGGGATGCTCTACTACGCCATGGCTCTCCTTTGGGATGCTCTACTATGCCATTGGTCTCCTTTGGGATGCTCTACTATGCCATTGGTCTCCTTTGGGATGCTCTACTATGCCATTGGTCTCCTTTGGGATGCTCTACTATGCCATTGGTCTCCTTTGGGATGCTCTACTATGCCACTGGTCTCCTTTGGGATGCTCTACTACGCCATGGGTCTCCTTTGGGATGCTCTACTACGCCATGGCTCTCCTTTGGGATGCTCTACTATGCCATGGGTCTCCTTTGGGATGCTCTACTACGCCATGGTCTCCTTTGGGATGCTCTACTATGCCATTGGTCTCCTTTGGGATGCTCTACTATGCCACTGGTCTCCTTTGGGATGCTCTACTCTGCCATGGGTGTCCTTTGGGATGCTCTACTCCGCCATGGGTGTCCTTTGGGATGCTCTACTCCACCATGGGTGTCCTTTAGGATGCTCTACTATGCCATGGGTCTCCTTTGAAATGCTCTACTATGCCATTCTATGCCATTGATTTATAAATCAAGACAAGATTTTCAATTCAAAGAACAATTCCTGTTTTGCATATGTTTTGCAGCTATGGCTAGTCGGATATTTAAAGAAGTGATCCATATCTAGAAAAGTGTTAAATGACAGAAAATCGCGTGATAAGTTGTGTCATGTCTCCTCCCCTCCCAACCCCCATGAGTACTTGATTCCAGCTACAGGACTGATCCAGTACCACTTCCACCTACACCTTCCAGTGCCAGCTACATGCCCTAGTCCAGCTCCATAGGTACTGCTCCAGCTACACCTAGCCCGCCTAGTACAAGCCATTGGTATCATACACACATAGACCATTCTGTAATTAGCTGCGCATTAGATATATGTACAAAATAACATTATCCAGTTGGCGGCATACATAGCATCGAAGTAGGCTAAACAGGAGAGAGCCCCGAACAGGCTGCGCGTACTTGACGGCTGGACGACACGAAGCGGAGACCCCATTAATTGGTGCAAGGCATCCACACGCGGATCGATGGCTTGTCACGGACCTCCACCGGTACAAGCAAAACCAAACCCGGCAGCAGTGTGTCGAATACACTCATCACCACGAACCAGCTCACTACCAGCAGCTCAAACCATGCACCTACGCCGGTCCACATGTACGGATTTTCATCAACATTTCCATCTCGAGTTGTTCTCCGCTCTTTGTGAGCTCGCCGAAGTCGACAGGTTGTTATTAGTACCCACTCCATTGCACCGGTAACAAAGACAACGAATTAACTAGAACCGGAAGTGCGCGTGTGTGAAATGCTATCAAGTGAACCGCTCGGCTAGGTTTACAGCTGCAGATCCATGCACGGGCGGCTCAGTGAGTGTGAGTTCTGCAAAAGGGGCTTCTTGGCATGGGAGTCATTTGAACAATAAAAGGACGTTCTTATCGACAGTCATTACTTTTGAGGCCCGTGGAAGCAGGCAGCCTGGTCAACCCTGGCGGGCAGGTGCTGGGGGACACGAGTTATCGGGGCCGGGCGTCCCCATTGATCAATGGTATACAGCACGCATCTATGTATGGGGGTGCGGGGTGCGGGGTGCGGGTGTGCGGGGTGCGGGTGTTGGGTGTGGGTGCGGGTTGAGTGGTGGGTGCGGGGTGTGGGTGTGGGTGCGGGTGGGGTGTGGTGTGGGTCGGGTGTGGGGTGTGGTGCGGGGTGTGGGTGTTGGTGTGGGTGGGGGGTGTGGGTGTGGGTGCCGGGTGTGGGTGTGGGTGTGAGTGCGGGGTGATGGGTGCTGGGTGTGGGGTGTGGGTTGCTCGGTGCTAGGTGCGGGTGTGGGTGCTGGGTGCGGGTCTGGGTGAGGGGTGCGGGGTGCAGGTGTGAGTGTGGGGTGCGGGGTGTGGGGTGTGAGTGCTGGGTCGGGTGTGGGGGTGTGTGTGTGGGGGTGCTGGGGTGGGTGTGGGGTGCTGGGTGTGGGTGCGGGTGAGCAGGTATGGGTGTGGGTGTGGGGTGCGGGTGTGGGGTGCGGGTGTGGGTGGGGGTGCTGGGTGTGGGTGTGAGTGTGGTGCGGGTGCGGGGTTGGGGGTGCGGTGTGGGTGTGGGGTGCGGGGTGGGGGTGCGGGGTGTGGATGCTGGGTGCGCGGTGTGGGTGTGGAGTGTGGGTGCGAGGTGTGGGTGCGGGGTGCTGGGTGCGAGGTGTGGGTGCGGGGTGCTGGGTGCGAGTGTGGGTGTGGGGTGCTGGGTGTCTGGTGTGGGGTGCGGGGTGTGGGTGCGGGGTGTGGGTGCGGGTGTGGGGTGTGAGTGTGGGTGTGGGGTGTGAGTGTGGGTGTGGGGTGCGGGGTGTGGGTGCGGGGTGTGAGTGTGGGGTGCGGGGTTCGGGATGCGGGATACGGGGTGATTTAGGGGCGCTTGATGAAATGTTCCTTCTGGGTGGCAAGGATCAAAGAGCACCATTAGTGACTCCCTTCCTGCAGCCTTGTCGTCGCACCTCCTCCCACCCCGCTGCCACCACTCACAGACACGTGTTCATTGCCACCACAAATAAGACCCCACGGCCCGCCCGAGGCCGGCATGAATGAGCCATTCACCATCACAGGCCGGACGGACGCTCCAGTTTACCATCTACCAGCTTGTTGTGCCTCTCAGTTAAATGAAACACACAGATAGGTATGTCAAATAAACTACGAGCACTATATATATGAGCACATGTCATGTCAATTATATTCATGGTCTATTTCAACGATGTCCACAAATATGAAAATTAATCACTGCATCTTTTATGATACACAAACGTTTCCCAATACATAATTGTGAAACGAGAGCGGGCACTACGTTTTGTTAGTGATGATACAAAAAGAGAGATGGCGTCCTTAATGCTTTAATGCTGTGCCTATGGCGCCACCTATGGAACAAGCAGGAAACCAGGTTAAGTGGACGTGCCTTGCCTCTCACAGACATGCTTAATGGATGAATATGTGGACACAAATCACAGGACTGCAATGATCGCACAGATATACATCAGTCGTAAATGTGATACTAAATGCATCATGCTTGCTGTACAACTGTCCATACATTACTCATTAATGAATTTCTCGATAGCAAACGGAAAAAGATCATGTAGGTTCATATCCAACTACTTAAACAATAGACAACAAGTCACAAAAATTAATAATACAGAATCCTCCACGAGAACTGTCAGAACAGGAGTGCCCCAAGGTTCCATTTTGGGACCGCTCCTCTTTCTGATGTTTATTAATGACCTACCATTGCTGTCTACCAGTGCTAATTTCACACTTTTTGCGGATGATGCTGTCCTCACAGTGCACAGTAAAAACATTATTCTGGCAGCTACTATGGTAAACAAGGTGTTAAAAAAGGTCAATATTTGGTGTGCTGATAACAGACTTACCTTAAACACACAAAAATCAGAATATGTGATATTTGGAACAAAATCTAGAAAATCGCACGCGCAAAATATAGAGCTATGTATAGGCAATGCAGTGCTAAGAGAAGTGAACTCGTACAAATACTTAGGAACCACACTTGACTCTACACTGAATGCGAACCAGCAACTATCGAGGCTGAACCAAATTCTAGGTATGAGAATGACAACCTTTAGAAAAATAAGATGCTACATGAGTGAGAACACAGCGCTCAAACTGTATAAGGCAACTATACTGCCAATAATAGATTATAATGATCTAATCTATGGCCTTTTAACAAAACAACAAGAAAATAAATTACAGAGAACTCAAAACCGAGCTCTTAGAACAGTATATAGGGGCAAAGTTCTCTCAGTGAATGAGATGCACACTAGATCTAATATCACATACCTGAGCCAAAGGAGAGATGCACATCTGCTATCTCTTATGTTTATCAGAGCCAAGGATGAAAACTACATAGACCATACTACCAGAGTTACCAGGCAGGGGGATGCTACACTCCTCAAAGTTCCTAAACCACTCACAAATAGACTGACAAGAGCCCCTATCTACAAAGGCAGCAAATTATGGAATGAACTCCCAGTCAGAATTAGACATGCACAAACACAACTAGAATTCAAGAACCTGGTAAGAATTCACCAAGCCAATCAGGCCCTTCTACAGGCCTAGTGATGAGGTCGCCATATTTAATTAGCTATCTATTATAAGCACCTATGGCCACCCTACCCCCTCCCACCACCCCACGCGCTCCTTTGCCTGCTGCCAACAAACCAAGTTATCCACCGTACAAATTATTTGCCCAGCAAATTCGGAAAGGTGTATCAGTCTGGTAGTATTGCTATAGACCGGGGGCCCTATGGTACTGGGACGGCTCACTCCCTATCTCTCCCATGTGATGTAAATTTTGCGGTGCCACCTTGTGGTGGGTTTGATCGACCCAGCTGCTGGTTGGTGTTTCACATGTAAACACATACGGTTATATCATGCATGAGGCGGGTAAGCGTGAATACACATCAATATCGGATTGCTATGAACAGGCACACATCATCGTCGTCCTCGTCGCCATCGTCACACAGCTTTCACATTCATATATACATTTGTGCATATATTGTGGCATCTGTTTAGCCGGGGGAACAGCCAGCGCACCAAGTGGTGGGTTTGATCATTTTGATTACACAGTACAGGCTGAGTGAGCTGTCTTGGTATTATAGGGTCTTTGTACAAACATAGACACTAATAAAGTCTGTACTAGACTACTAAATGACTGAAACATACAATCCTCCAAGCATTGTTTATCCCATCATTACTAACAACCTACTTACTCAAACTACTTCATGTAGTCAAAAAACACACCTGAGGTATTAACCTTTTAAGCATAACCCTATAAGCTAACCACACTCTATCTAACAGAATAAACAAACCATTCTACTAACACTCACTCCATCTCAAAATGTTAACTCCAACAACATGATAGTTTTGCAGTTCACAACATAGTAGGCATACAAACCTATGAAGGAAAACTATGCACCTAACCACTCCGTAATGTAAAGGTCTAATCAATACACATGTATGTATCAAGTGTGTAGGAATACAACATATAACTGCTATTTTTGTATGTGAATTGTCAAACTATACCATATGTAAGTCTTTGAATGTTTGATATTGTTATTTCAGCTGATTTGGGCTAGCTGCATATATTGTAAATAACTGTATTGTCACATGGCTGGAAGACCAGTGCCACGGCGCTGACAAAAGACTTTATTCAATGAATAAACTATATTTACAACAAACGATAGTCTGGTCTGGTCGTGAGCAGCATGTACAACAGGTCCTTTACGAAAGTAAACCCAGTTTCATTATACTGTCATTCCTTCTGTGTTACTGCAAGAACCCTGGTGGCACGGGTTCGTCGTGAATACCCAGTGGAAGCCACAGGCTGCCGCACTCTCCTCTCAACACTACATGTAGATCCAGTCTACATCCACCCGTGAACATGGGGCCAGGCCAATATTCACAGCTCTGCTTACTGAACTTATTCTGTAGTTCCATTAAAACCAGCTGCATACACAGGATCCACACTCATGCTTGGTGTGTGTTTCTTCTTTTCCGCTCATTGTGGACAGATGGCGATAAGTAACTAGGCAGGATGTGGGCAGATGACGATAAGTAACTAGGCAGGACGTGGGCAGATGGCGATAAGTAACTAGGCAGGACGTGGACAGATGGCGATAAGTAACTAGGCAGGACGTGGGCAGATGGCGATAAGTAACTAGGTAGGATGTGTGCAGATGGCCATAAGTAATTAGGCAAGATGTGGGCAGATGGATAAGTAACTAGGCAGGACATATGCATTGGGAAGCAGTACATCGCCTTCATAATTGCATCTCCTGTGTTGGGATTTTTACTTTTAAAATTCATTATGCATTTGATACTTATAAAATACATTAAAGAATATAATATTGAAGATACAAAATTAAATAAACGAAATTAAGAGATAAATATATAGCATTGTCAAAGGATTTAATAGCAAACAATGAGTTCTATTTATTCCAATAGCTATGGTAAAGTTCAAAGTTCTACAATAATTTATTACATTACATATGAACCCGTATTGCTTAAACTTTCCGTCTGATGGCTTTGAGTTTATGTCACGTATTTGAGATACATATATTAACTTGACTGTCATGATCTATCTTTGTTTACTTTGAATTAACTTTTATTATAAATGCTTATAATGCCGGGGTCCCACTGGTGATGTCACACAGTAGGTCAGCAGTCAGTTTGTTTTGCTATTTTGCTAGCGTTGCTCCCTCCACTCATCTAAAGCTAGCATTCCTTACACGCGGTATGCGGTATGTGGCATGCGGCATGCGAATGCGAATGCGAATGTGGGAAAAAATGGAAAAGCATCTAAGTGAATAGGGGTGCTTCCATGCCTCTGAATGCGAATGCGAATGTGAATGCAGCAACTGAATCGGTCCCTGTAGCCATCGGTGCAGCATGCGAATGCGAATGCTGCTGTGTTTGCCATAGAAACCAATACTGTTCCTTCACAAATTTGGAGGAAAAAACCCAACAAATGTTGGGGGTTGGCATATATCTACACCGCATATACGACATTCGCATGCCGCATGTCACATGCCACATGCCGCATACCACGTATAAGGAATCTTAGCTTTAGTGCTTGCTCTAATTTCATAAGTGGCTTTTCCCGGTGGGGTGTGGGCAAAGTCTGCTCAATTATTCATCAACACCAAGATATGACCAGATGGCCGACCTGATTGCATGAAGGCACTTTGTGCAGCGTTTGTCCTTCGTATGTACCTTTTGTGCACCTCGTGTGTGCCTTTGTGTGTCCGTTATGGGCCCCTTCTGTGTCCCTTGTGTGCCTCATGTGTGTCTATTATATATCGCTTCTGAACCGCTTGTGTTTCTCATGTGTGTAGCTCGTGTCCCCCTTGTATTTCCAGAGTTACTTGTGTGCCCCTGTGTTACTTGTGTGTCCCTTGTGTTACATGTGTGTCCCTGTGTTGCTTGTGTGTCCGTCTGTTGCTTGTGTCCTTTGTGTTACCTCTATGTTGCTTGTGTGTCATTTGTGCTGCTTGTGTGTCCATAGTGTTACTTGTGTGTCCATTGTGTTACTTGTGTGTCACTTGTGTGTCATGGGTATGTTCCTTGTGCGTCCATTCTGTGTTACTTGTGTGTCCATTGTGTGTCACTTGTGTGTTCCTTGTGTGTTCCCTCTGTATCCATTGTGTGTCACTTGTGTTACTGATAGGTCTTGGGTGCCTCATGTGTACCTCAGGGGGTCATTGCTGGTTGTCAATGACTTCCTCATGTTTGAATATGTTTTCTATATGTGTTCCAAGTGGTTTGTTTCTAGGTGGTGTGGTTTTAGAGATATTTCACTTTTTCTCTATGAAGATTGCTCAAAGCCATTGTGTTTGCAGTGTGACAGTGTCTCATCCTGCAGTGAAGCAGCGCACACTGTCCTAAATACCTATGCTGACGTCATATGAAATAGGTCAATTGAGGAGACGGCAGTGTCTCAAACAAGGCGCACACATCTATTCACGCCTCCGCCACAGCGGCTCACCACCAGAGGCCGCCACCAGAGGCCGCCAACAGGAGGCCGCCACCAGAGGCCGCCACCAGAGGCGGCCACCAGAGGCCGCCCCCAAGGGCCGCCAACGGTAGGCGGCTATCATGGGTCACCATCAGTGTCCGCCATCAGAGGCCGTCACCAGAGACGGCCACTAGGGGTCACCACAAGAGGGTACCACACCAGCACCCGGTCCCACCTCATCAATAGATCACCCACCAGACCAGGACTGCTACTGTGCGCATGTACCGATTGTGCGCATGTGACTGACATGAATGTATGCATGCAAGCCCGGTGCCTCACAGTGATCAGGGTGTTGTGGTTAAATACCAGCTAAAGCTTGTTCAAGGATGAAAGTGGTCGCCAGCAAAATACGCGGAAACGCTGATGGCGAATTTCAGCGACAACTGGGATTTCCCCCCTGAGGATTAACACTGTCAACGAATCGCAGGAAAATGCAGGAAGTCAGGTTTTAACTGTCCTTGTTGTGACTGTCCATACCTAACTCTTTGGGTTTTATGTTCGAGCAACATGTAAGGTCATATAAGAACGGGATTCGAATTAACCAATTGTTGCCATGTACATTCCGATTCCATGGCATTTTGCTTAATGTTAATCAGTAAATGTCTAAAATCGTGGTGATCCGCAAAATTGCGCGGAGATCTTTTATCGCTGCTTGTTTCAGCCAACATATCGCTCATAGGTGTATTGTTGATTGGGTAGAGCACAATTGACCCATAATCTAATGGCACATGTATACACATGCCTTTACATGACCCGATGCGGTGGCCGAATCGGTATAGCACAGACTTCCAATGCTGAAGGTCGGGAGTTCGTATCCTAGCTGAGTCGAAGCAACGACATAAAATTGATGTCTCGCTACCTAGCCTGGCGCGCGGCATTACTAGATAGGACAAGGACTGGTTAGCACAGTACGAGGATGATGTGACCGTGTGGGACATTGCTAGGATGTAAAACAACAACACACTGCCTCTGTATGACAATGGTGCCTACACACGCAGGTTAATGAACCCCTCCTTCCCACCGCACTGATTCATGGTGCTGAGGGCTGAACGCAACCCCGCCTGGTGGGCTTTAAGGGCAGAGTGTGGACTCTGGTCTATGTACTAATATAGTAGTCAGATGTAACACATAATTGGCAGTTACACTAGTTGTCGTCTGTGCACGCAGAGGCAGGCACTCCCTCAAACACCCAACTTACTGAGTGAACCAAGTCACCTCTATCAAACACATTTCAGGCAGGAAATGCTACGTCACGCCCGAGTAAGACACTTGGTCATTCTCGTTCGTTTTGTATTTCATACTAGTGCTGCCATCTGGTGCGCACCTGTCACATGATGTTTGTTGTAGTTACCAGGTTGCAACACTGGTACGAAATGTGCTTTCTACACGAAATGTGATTTCGTTCCCAAAATGGCCCCCATCCCCTCCTCCTGCCCCTCCACCCACTCTCCCTCCTCCCCCCCCCCAACCCCCCCTGCCCCATGGCTCATCCTCGGCTCCTTGGCCCTTCTCGAGAGTCCCCTCCCAAATTTGTTTCTATCCAGAGAGTATCGCTGACTGTTTTTGTCTCACTGATATTGTAATCTTGTAGCAAGGATATCATGACTAAATGATGTCGGTACTTACATATCATGAACTTGATGCAATCCTGTATACTACTACTGGTATCCTTCGTGGTTGTCCATTGGTGGTGATGATGACAGCAACTCATTATTTGCTGTGAACCTGTCGATGACCGATGAGTCCAATTTGTGCAGTCAGAGAGTGGGTGAAGGAGACAATCTTTCCTATGCTGACACTTTTGTTTAGCTTGACATGTACCATCAGTTTCAAACTGTGCCCTGCCTGTGCCTGTGCCTTTGCAGTGAACTCCTGTCCTTGGCCACTGTTTGACATGTTTCAGTGTTGAGATTACATTTCTTGAGCTTGTATAATCCTTGAACCCTTTCTTCTGACCGCCTTGATTTCTGTGTCCTTTTACAAGTTCACAGTAGAAGAGAGTTCTTGGTATTCTCTCCTCATCCATGAGGACCTGTGTTGTGCTCAATGCTGACCATTTTTGCTCTCTCTAGGACTTGAGTATCTGCGATCTTATCCTGCCACATGATATTCATAATTTTCCTGAGACAGCCTAGGTGAAATTGGCTAAAGCCAAAATAGTATCAATAACTTATATCCCGTGAAACCATGTACCATAAACAATTGACTATTAAACAAAATATCTAATAGCTAATCTATTGTTTTAACCTGGAATCTCTTAATTGAAGTATGAAAGAGAAGGGAAACATGTATGTAAGTGCCGCTTCAGATTCCTACTTATAGTGTAAATCTGCAATGCATCTGGCCAGAACACCAGTCCCTCAGCCCTGAAAAAGTGCATATTTTGATGAATATTGGTATTTCCTGAGTTCTAAGGGCTAATTTCGTGCCCATGAGTGGTCGAGTGCCGAGCAGCGCCACACTATGCTTTATTAATATTAGTGCCGAGCAGCACCACACTATGCTTTATTATTATTAGTGCCGAGCAGCACCACACTATCCTTTATTAATATTAGTGCCGAGCAGTGCCACAATATGCCTTATTATTATTAGTGCTGAGCAGTGCCACACTATGCTTTATTAATATTAGTGCCGAGCAGTGCCACACTATGCTTTATTAATATTAGTGCCGAGCAGTGCCACACTATGCTTTATTATTATTAGTGCCGAGCAGCGCCACACTATGCCTTATTATTATATGTGCCGAGCAGCGCCACACTATGCCTTATTATTATTAGTGCTGAGCAGTGCCACACTATGCTTTATTAATATTAGTGCCGAGCAGCACCACACTATGCTTTATTAATATTAGTGCCGAGCAGTGCCACAATATGCTTTATTAATATTAGTGCCGAGCAGCACCACACTATGCTTTATTAATATTAGTGCCGAGCAGCGCCACACTATGCTTTATTATTATTAGTGCCGAGCAGCGCCACACTATGCTTTATTAATATTAGTGCCGAGCAGCACCACACTATGCTTTATTATTATTAGTGCCGAGCAGCACCACACTATGCTTTATTAATATTAGTGCCGAGCAGTGCCACAATATGCCTTATTATTATTAGTGCTGAGCAGTGCCACACTATGCTTTATTAATATTAGTGCCGAGCAGTGCCACACTATGCTTTATTATTATTAGTGCCGAGCAGCGCCACAATATGCCTTATTAATATTAG
This sequence comes from Branchipolynoe longqiensis, assembly GCA_030323885.1. Taxonomy (NCBI): domain Eukaryota; kingdom Metazoa; phylum Annelida; class Polychaeta; order Phyllodocida; family Polynoidae; genus Branchipolynoe; species Branchipolynoe longqiensis. The sequence continues at coordinate 8,470,085 of CM059191.1, forward strand.
TGCCGAGCAGCACCACACTATGCTTTTTAATATGCCGAGCAGTGCCACACTATGCCTTATTATTATTAGTGCTGAGCAGTGCCACACTATGCTTTATTAATATTAGTGCCGAGCAGCACCACACTATGCTTTATTAATATTAGTGCCGAGCAGTGCCACAATATGCTTTATTAATATTAGTGCCGAGCAGCACCACACTATGCTTTATTAATATTAGTGCCGAGCAGGCCACATATGCTTTATTATTATTAGTGCGAGCAGCGCCACACTTGCTTTATTAATTATTGAGGCCAACTATGCTATTATTATTTGCGGCAGCACCACACTATGCTTTATTAATATTAGTGCTGAGCAGCGCCACAATATGCTTTATTAATATTAGTGCTGAGCAGCGCCACACTATGCTTTATTAATATTAGTGCCGAGCAGTGCCACACTATGCCTTATTATTATTAGTGCTGAGCAGCGCCACAATATGCTTTATTAATATTAGTGCCGAGCAGCACCACACTATGCTTTATTAATATTAGTGCCGAGCAGCGCCACACTATGCTTTATTAATATTAGTGCCGAGCAGCGCCACACTATGCTTTATTAATATTAGTGCCGAGCAGTGCCACACTATGCCTTATTATTATTAGTGCCGAGCAGTGCCACACTATGCTTTATTATTATTAGTGCCGAGCAGCGCCACAATATGCCTTATTAATATTAGTGCCGAGCAGCACCACACTATGCTTTATTAATATTAGTGCCGAGCAGTGCCACACTATGCCTTATTATTATTAGTGCCGAGCAGTGCCACACTATGCCTTATTATTATTAGTGCTGAGCAGCACCACACTATGCTTTATTAATATTAGTGCTGAGCAGCGCCACAAGCTTTATAATATTAGTGCCGAGCAGTGCCACACTATGCCTTATTATTATTAGTGCTGAGCAGCGCCACAATATGCTTTATTAATATTAGTGCCGAGCAGCACCACACTATGCTTTATTAATATTAGTGCCGAGCAGTGCCACAATATGCTTTATTAATATTAGTGCCGAGCAGCACCACACTATGCTTTATTATTATTAGTGCCGAGCAGCGCCACACTATGCTTTATTAATATTAGTGCCGAGCAGCACCACACTATGCTTTATTAATATTAGTGCCGAGCAGCACCACACTATGCTTTATTAATATTAGTGCCGAGCAGCACCACACTATGCTTTATTATTATTAGTGCCGAGCAGCACCACACTATGCTTTATTAATATTAGTGCCGAGCAGTGCCACACTATGCTTTATTATTATTAGTGCTGAGCAGCACCACACTATGCTTTATTAATATTAGTGCCGAGCAGTGCCACACTATGCTTTATTAATATTAGTGCCGAGCAGTGCCACACTATGCCTTATTATTATTAGTGCCGAGCAGCGCCACACTATGCCTTATTAATATTAGTGCTGAGCAGTGCCATGCTATGCCTTATTAATATCAGTGACGTTGATTCACGGGAATCAGTGCCTTTAGCCTTCTGACATCATTTCAGGTGGTGTCCGACACAATGACATTTAAAGAACAGGAACAGACAATGTCACATCTACACTAGCACAACAACATGGGAATTGTCATTGCTTTTCTAAAATACGGGATCATTAGACGTCTTGCTCGTCACAAAGTCAATATATACATTAACAATAAAGCAGTGTGTATGCAGCGCTTTTTGACAGTTTAACAAAATCCTTGTCTCTTTCAAATCTGTTCAAGTTTTGTTTACGGAGAACCGTTTATTCACATGAATCTGATTGTGTGGTGTGCGTGGTGTGGTATGGTGTGTGTGCTGTGAGAATGGGTGTAAAAGGGTCCTTCGGGGTGAGATGGAACATTACTAAAAGGGTGCCTTGTGATTTTCCATATCAGAAAAAAAAGTCAGTGGCATTGGCAGTAGTAAAATGGCGCAAAGACAATGACAGTAGTGAATGAAGTGATGACAACGGTGCTCGGCATTACTAGGACAGGGCAAGGACAAGTTAGCTTAGTATCAGGATAATGTGGGTGGGATATCGGGTCATGGTGGCAGTGACCTGACTTCCTAGTGGGGCAGCACTATAAAGTCGACATGAGTGCGCACTGTCAACTGTCACAAGTTAGTACCCGTCCTGATATGACGATGGATGGTTCTATGACGCAAAACCCGCATCAAACAACGACAGTAGTGAAATGACACAACAGCAATAGAAGTATTGCAATGGTGTGATGTCAAGGGCAGTAGTGGAATGGCACCTGCACCGTCTGCTGGTTAGAACTCCTTGGAGAGTTGCAGTTCCTTGCAATGGTGGTGGTACTTGAGTCTTGGACGCATGTACACCTTTTTTTGTCAGATATGTTAATTCAGAACTTCTTTTGTAAGCGCAGAGGCACTGGTCTTCCGACCATGCAACCAACATGTAATTATTTCCATAATTGGGTTTGCTGTGTGTTTGAGGAGCCGGTCGTCTTTATACACACTTCACCACTTCCGTGTGGACGACATAAACTGTACATATGTGAGAAGGGTGAGTTGTGATTTAATACCATATAACCACATGGCCACAGTCTCCGTATGCTTATTTCACACGTCGACAAGCACGGTTTTAACGTCAAGTAGTTACAGTGTGCTAGCTACATGGGGGATGCTGTGTGCCGGTGTGGACGCCCAGTCTGAGAGTGAACGACCTGTGTTTGCTGGGCCGTGTGTCGCCACGACCATCAGTCAGGCCGGGGACGCCACCATGAAGCCATGTCAACGTGTGTGGTCCGGCACCCAAGCACCTCACAGACCGCCTCGGCCCACTTGAGGCCTTCATGTACCGTGACCTGAAGGCCCATATTTACTTATCTCTGGCGACTGTTTTTAACAGGAAACTACCGCAGCGCACACAGCCGATGCTGATAAGGATGCGGCCGCACCTACATCGGCCCACACTTTGACCTTTGACCGGACCAGGCCTCCACGCAGAGGCAACTTGGAACCGCCAACATGCACGTGTCTGGGTGAAAACTGCGCACACTTCAAAGGCGTGCAACTGGATGTTATCTGGCAATAAGTGCATCTTAGTACCACACATGCACCACCCGTTTTAACTTGTGCACTGCACAGTGAGGGAGTGCTTTCTTTAAAACTAGCAGTGTTTCGCAGAGGGCCTTCGAAATTAACTAGTTATTCAGATTGATATTCGTATCCTTTTATGAGGAACAAGTCGAAACTAACTAAAATTAAAACAGATTTATGGGGTGAATTTATACTGTGCATAGCATATAAGCCCGGGTACCCAGGCTTCTTTTCAATGCTGGCCAGTTGTAGTGTTGGTGCTATCTTACCACACAGTAGCTGCTGATAAGTTATTTGATTGCCTGCATTTCAGTAGCAGATAGATAATTGGTTGGTATGGTTAGTAGCCTATGTTAGTCTTTTTGGATTATCTTGGCATATGTGTATTTTATTTTGTTTTACTCTTATTACTAGACTAGGCTACTCCTATTTACATATCATAGGCTTGTACATAGCTGTGTGGTGTGTTATCTGGCTACTCTTGGCATGGTTACCTTCCATTGGGCATCCCGCCGGTGGGCCTTGACATATCACACGCCCCTTTGCAGTGCAGCTTAGTGGGGGTTTCCTAGCCTAGTTTGCACAGATATTTTTTGTAAGTTTTTAGGTCAGGAATTTGTCGTTCCTTTACCGATTGGGCATTCCACACCTTGGCAGCCATTTCCAGCGTGCTTCTCTCGTGAGCTTTTATTTGGTCTGCTTCAGTAGTGGCGCATTATTTGCTCTAGTAGCCCTTTGCGGTTTTGCTAGGAGTTTATTGTTTTGACTATAGCTATATGCTAATGTTTTCAAATGAATTATTCTCCTATTTTCTAGTAATTTCACTTTGGTTCATTTGTGTATGTCATAGTTGGGGTGGAGCTTGTCTACTCTTAGACAGATTTTTAGGCCTCTGTTCCGCAGTATTTGCAGTTCTTTTAGTAGTTCTTTTCTCGCACCCATGTAGTTTACATCTCCATAGTCAAAATAGGGGAGCACCATGCCCTTGAAGATTTTTATTGACATTTCTTGTGTCATGTAGTCTCTTAGCTTTGCAAATAGCCACAGTTTGTGGTTTACTTTCTGGATAATTTTATTTATACATAGGTTGTAGTTTAGTTTGGCTGTCCAACTCAAGGACTAGGTATTTGTAATGGTCTACATTTTCTAATGTTTGGTTTCCTAACTTACAGTGTAGTTTTCTTTCTGGCATTTGTTTATGCGAGAAGAGTACTGTTTTTGATCTGCTTGTGTTGATGGTTATTTTGTTGGACTCACACCACTCGTCTAGTTTTAGTAGGAGTTTATTTAGTTTAGTTATTACCTCCTCTTCTGTGGTGCCATTTGCGTATATGACTGTGTCATCTGCATATAGTTGGAGGCACTCAGTTTGCAACCATTTTTCTAGATCGTTTATATAGATTATAAAGAGTAGTGGCCCTAACACTGACCCTTGGGGTACACCACATGTGACAGGTTGGTTGTCTGATAGTGTATTGTTTATTTTTGTTTTCTGTTGCCTGTAGCATTTTATCCAATCCATAGTGTTGGATTTTATGCCCATGGTTTTTAGTTTTTCCAATAGTATTTTATGGTCTACTGTGTCAAATGCTTTGCTGAAGTCAATGAAGGCTGCTCCAACTAATTGTTTTTGGTTCATTGATGCCAGTATGTCATTTGTTAGGTTAGCTATTGTTTTTGATGTGGAGTGCAGTTTCCTGAAGCCCCCTTGTCTTTCGTTTAGTATATTGGTTTTTTCCAGGTGTTCATTTATGTGTCTATGTAACACTTTTTCAATGAGCTTGCCTGGGGTTTGAAGAATTGATATTGGCCTGTAGTTTCCCATGTTTTGTTTGTCTCCACTTTTGTGAATCGGGGTGATGGTTGCCATTTTCCAAGCTGAGATAAAACGCCCCTTCTCAAAGGAGATGTTGAATAGGTCTACAATAGTGGCCGGGATGGCTTGGAGTGCCTCTTTCATATTTTGATTGGTATTTCATCTATTCCACTTGGCTTATTCGTGTCTGTGTCATTTATTAATTTTGTTACTTCTATCATATCTGTTTTGCAGGTGGGGATTTCGTTGTGCACAGTTCCTGATCTGTTTTCCCATCTTTTTAAAAGAAATTCTGACAGCTTTTGCCCTATTGTGGCAAAGTGTGTGTTCAGTTTGTTTGCTGCATCTTTTTCTGTGAGCATTGCCCCTTCGTTATCTTGGAAGTTTGTATGCTCTTCTTTGTTATTTATTTGGAATAATAGGTTTACAATTTTCCAGAATTTGTTTGTGTTGCTTCCCCAGTCTTTGTCCTGCTTTATTATGTATTTCTTTTTTGCTGTTCTCACAGCTTTGAGAGAGTTGTTTCTGGCGACATGGTAGGCCAGTTTGTCTTCTATTGTTTCTGTGCGCTTTGCTTTATCACCCAGTTTACTTTTGGTTGTGATGAGTGTTAGCAGGTCTTTGTCTACCCAAGGGTCTTGGTTTTTTGTATTTTTATTTTCTTTATGGGGCACATCTCATCAGTTGATTTTCTTATTTCTGTGATGATGTTGTCCCAATAGATATCAACATCATCTCTGTTTTGTGTGATGTTGTTTATGTTTTGGTGTAGATGATTTGTTAATGTATCTTCTGAGTAGTTTTTTAGGGACCTGCCCATTTTGTATTCATAGTGATTTGTGCGTTTGAGCTTTTTCCTGGTTACATATACTAGTTTGTGGTCGCTTCTCCCCCAGATTCTAGGGCACCATTTTGTGGCATGGTTTGAGTTGGTTAGTATTAGGTCTATTGTTGAGCTATTGTTGCTTAGCCTTGTGCTTTCAGTGATGAGCTGCTGCAGGCCTAAGATTTTGATGGTGGTTTGCAGCATTAGTTTATTTTTTTGATTGCTGCTGTAATTCACATTGAAGTCCCCTAGCACAAAAAATTCTGCATTTGTTGATTTTTTTACAGTGTTTATGCTCTTTTCTAGTTCTTCAAGGAATACTTCAATTTCACCTGACGGTGGCCTATAGAGGCTCGTTATGGCTACGTTTGCTTGTTTTTCATTTTTTATTAGGCACCATAGTAGTTCTATGTGCTCATTTGAGAGATTTGTTGATTTTAGCTTTTCAGTGTCTAGGTTTTTGGTGGCTTTGCAGTAAATGGCAACACCTCCACATTTCTTTGTTTGGTCCATTGCATTAATGTGTTGTCTGTCATTACGTACAAGCTTATATCCGTCTATATTGAGGGTGTTGTTTTGGTGTTTGTCAGTGAACCATGTCTCTGATAACGTTAGTACATCTAGATTGTCTTTTTTAAGATGCATTTTTATTATGTCTATTTTATTGGATCCGCTCTGGCAGTTTAGGTGAGCGAAGTGTGTGCCCCTTCCCAGTTTGCATTCAATCTCTTCTACCATATTTATTTACTTACTTTAAATAATATTGTTAGGATAGTGGTTGCTTGATTTCGCGAGTTTTTGATTTTGTTTTGACTTTATTTTAGTTTAGTGATTGATGGATTCGGAGCGTATGTGCTGGTGCATACAGCACACAAGGCCCCTTTTAATAGATAGTCATGTGTACCTCCGTTACTTTTATTTTTTACCTGTGTGCATGGAGGAAGGCATGAACATTACAGCGTGTATTAGTTGTACCTGATTATACTGATTGTACTTGAGATGGTGCACAGGTAGGCAAACCCCCTATGAGTCACTGCCGAGCTAGTGCGAGCACAAATATGCACCTTACTCCCGTTCAAGTTCAAATTAACTAAAATTAGAACAAATTCATGGGTGATTCGATAGCGCCATCACCGCGTGAACTGCGGAGGAACAGATCTATTTAAATGAGGGTGATTCACAAAACACTCACTTTCACCCAAACAATGGCTGGCGGCTGGATCGTGAACTACACACAGTGCACCCCACCACACCAACAGCCCCGGCCAGCTGTGGCGACGAGGCAGTGTTAGTGAAAGGAGCCCGTGTATCGGCGATGTGCCGGATGTATAAAGCCTATGGAGGCCGGCAACAAGCTGCCATCTATCATCGCGTCAGGCCTGTGTAAGCAGGACCAGCTCAGCAGCCTCAGTGTCCCCTCGACGGGCCCCACTCACCAACACTCAACCGAGCAACACTCAGCGCATACTTGGTGAAAGGGGGCAAGTCGCAATTGTGACACGGAAAGGGCATTTCTAAAGAAGTTGAAGGCATTTAATGTCATTAATCTGCATTGTCGACTTCTGATATAGGCACTGCTTCATTTTCAATTCACTTTCAAACTTCTGTCGCCCAAAGGGTCATTGTGCGCTGATAGTTGTGTTGAAATGCGGCAGATTACAAGCAGGGATACACAGGCTGCTGACTAGGAAGCAAACAAAGAAGGTTCGCTTGTCCTTGCAGATGGCCGCAGCGATGTGGTAGTACGGCGTTGACAGGCACCCAGCGGGCAGGGCCAAAGTCTCATCGGACCAGCGCCACCACCACCACCACCACCACCACCACCAGTGGCGCCACCACCACCACAAGCACCACCACCACAAGCACCACCACCACCACCACCACAAGCACCACCACCTGCAACACCACCACCACAAGCACCAGCAGCAGCAACACCACCACCACCACCAGCACCACTACCACACCAGCAACACCACCACACCAGCTGCACCACCGCACCACCAGCACCACCACACCACCAGCACCATACCACCACCACACCACCACCACCACAATCACCACCACCCGCAACACCACCACCACAATCACCAGCAGCAGCACCAGCATCACCACCACCACCACCACCACCACCCCCCCAGCAGCAACAAACCCACCGCAACACCACCACCCAATCACCAGCACAGCAGCACCAGCACAGCAGCGCACTAGCACAGCACCAGCAGCACCCCACCACCAACACCACCACCACCAGCAGCACCACCACTACCACCATCACCAGTGCCACCACCACCACCCACAACACCACCACCACAAGCACCAGCAACACCACCACTACCACCAACAGTACCATCAGCGCCAACACCACCACTGTAATGTATGTGAATCACCCGATGACACGAGAGTAACAAGATAACCAAAGAACGTTGCCTGACAACCCGTCAAGTAAATAAATCCAGTCATGAACTAGAACTTGATGTGTTGACTCGTATCTTACATGGTGTCAGATGTGGAAGACTAGCCAAGTACTATGGCGCTATCAGGATTAAAACCCCTGGCACCACTAAACTTGGAAGGTAATTTGGCATTGAAATGGAGTCAATCGCAGCATGCATATGAAATTTATGCCACCACGGCAGGAGTTGCAGGCAAGTCTGAAAAAGTGCAATGCCGTGTGTTTCTTCATGTGGCAGGGACAGAAGCACAGAAAGTTCACCGAACACTCAAAATCGACATCAGTGACCACGATCACAAGATCACGCCATTAGTAGAAGCTTTTCATGTTTATTGTGAGGGAAAAGCAAACATAACTGTCGTCCGATATCAATTTAACTCGTTTAATCAGTCAAACGAGAGCATGGAAACATATATACGTGAACTTCGAAACCGCATATTCCACTGTAACTACGGTGAGATTGAAGACTCTTTATTGTGCAACAGGTTGGTGTGCGGCGTTAAAGACAACAGTCTCAGAGATCGGTTATTACAAACGCAAAACTTATCGTTGGAACAATGTTTAACAATGTGCCGTGTAAGTGAACATAATGCAGCACAACTGACTGACAGTGGCAGCATGAAAACCGATGAACACATCGACGTGATATCCAAGTTTGACCGCAGTGTGACGTCACAACGTCAGTTACCACCATGGAAACGACTGTCACAACAATACCGATCTAATGGTTCAAGATTCAGATGCTCAAATTGTGGTTAGATGCATAACAAGGGACAGTGCCCAGCAAAAGATAAACAATGCTCTGGATGCAGGAAGTTACGACATTTCGTGAAGATGTGTAGAAGTCATGGGCAAAGAACGTCAGCAGTGAATGAAATAAATATGGGACGTCACTACGAACCCGAGGAGTGGATACGCCCATACACAAATGAAGAAAGTGATCACGATTTGTTTGTTGGAGCGCTACATGAAGATGATAGTGAAGGAAAGGAACTGTGGGACACAGATGTCATGGTAGGGAAGTGCTTGATAAAATTTAAGCTCGACACAGGATCGGAGGCGAACATCATTCCCAGAGCGGTGTACGAACAACTGAACGACATAACACTGACTCCACCACGATGCCATCTCATCACATACACAGGGCAACGAGTAAAGCCATAAGGAGAGACGATCATCACGATCCGTCGGCATCAATTAAGGTTTCAAGTCACCGAGATGGGTAGCCCCCTTCTAGGAAAAAATGTGTGTGAAGACTGAAGGATGACGCAGAGAGACGATCATCACGATCCGTCGGCATCAATTAAGGTTTCAAGTCACCGAGATGGGTAGCCCCCTTCTAGGAAAAAATGTGTGTGTCAGACTGAAGCTGATCGCACGTGTGGGCACTATAAGCAGCACACAAAAGGCCGACAAAAGTGCTAAAAAATTGGTAAATATATATGCTGATGTTTTTAAAGGTCTCGGTAAAATAAAAGTAAATGCCCGTATCCATGTCGATAAAAATATAACACCGGTAATTGACGCCCCTAGACGAATACCACATGCTATAATCAATGATGTACGTAGAGAACTGGATAGAATGTTAAGCCTAGAGGTAATCGTAAAACAGATTGAACCAACTCCATGGGTGAGCTCGATCACTATTGTAAGAAAACCTAGGAAAATCAGAATATGTTTAGACCCCACTAAATTAAACATGGCCATATTGAGAGGGCCATATCCAACACATACAATTGAAGAAGTAGTAGCAAAAAGATGTAGGGTGAAGTATTTTTTGGTAATAGATGCCAACAGTGGATATTGGCAAATTCAACTAGATGAGAGCTCAAAATTGTGCACTTTCAATACACCATGGGGTAGATATCGATACACACGATTACCGTCTGGCATAAAAACAGCCGGAGATATTTTTATCCAAGAAATGAATAACATATTAGGTGACTTAGAAGGCATCGATGTTATCACAGATGACATTCTAGTATATGGTAACACAGTTGAGGAACACAACACTCGACTGAAAAGAGTATTACAGAGAGCTAAAGACATAAATTTAAAACTAAACCCATAAAAATCTAAAATTTGTCAGTCACAAGTAAATTATGTTGGACACCTACTAACTCAAGAGGGACTGCTACCTAACAAAGATCGTATACAAGCAATATTGGATATGCCCACACCAAATGATAAAAAGGCAATCCAAAGGTTTCTAGGTATGATTGGGTACGTTAGTACATTCATCCCTAACATGGCCAAATTAACAAAGCCATTACGGCTAGTTCTCCAAAAAGATGTAGCATGGCATTGGCAAGATGAACAAAACACATCTTTTAACAAACTAAAAGAGTTATTAACAAAAGCTCCCATTCTAAAATATTTTGATGTCAACAAGGACATTATCCTACAGGTTGACGCATCAAAATCTGGCCAACACTATTTCAAGAAAACAAACCAGTTGCCATGGCATCAAAAGCTTTAGATAGAATACAATCAAATTATGCCGTGATAGAAAAGGAGCTTTTAGCCATTTGTTTTGGATGCAAAACATTTCATGAGTACAAATATGGAAAGGAGGTAACGATCAGACTGACCATAAACCACTTGTGTCAATAATGACTAAACCTATACATAAACTCTCCGCAAGGATGCAACTGATGAGAATGAGATTACAAAATTACAACCTGACAGTCTTACATGTTAAGGGCACACTCATGTATTTTGCGTATGCACTCTCCAGAGCTCATACCAAACAGACATCACTAAGTGACTTAATCGACACAGAAATCACAGTTGCTGCAGTCAGATTATCAGAAGACAGTGTAACACGACTGATACAGGAGACGGCAAAAGATGAGACACTAAAACAAGTCATATCCTTAACAAAAAATGGTTGGCCCAAACATAGTAAAGGTCTAAAACCTGAAGTCAAACCATATTTTACATACAGACATGATATCAGACTTCAAGACGACGTATTGTTAAAAGACAACCGTATTATAATACCAAAAACATTACAAAAACAAATGCTAGAAAAAATACATGAGTCACATTTAGGAGTAGTCAAATGCAAACAGTTAGCAAGGGATAACATTTTTTGGCCTGGCATCAGTAGTCAAATAGAAGATAAAATATCACGATGTCAAATTTGCCAGGAATCACGGAATAAACAGCAGTCAGAGCCACTAATAAACCACCAGATAGCTAGTATCCAATATTACAAAGTAGGAATTGACCTATTTTATGTTGAACATACTACATTTCTGTTAATAATTGATTATTACACAAAATTTCCGGAAATAGTAGAATTGAACACAACCACAAGCCAGGCAATAATATACGCCTTTAAACAAATGTTCTGCAGATACGGGATTCCTAAGATAGTCAGACAACAGACCGCAATTTAGCAGTGGTGAATATTGACAATTTGCAGAAGACTATATGACTTTATGCCAGTACTTTCAAACCCAATGTTCCCACAGAGTAATGGACAGGTAGAAAGATATGTACAGACAGTAAAACTTATGATCAAGAAATCTATATTAGACAAGAAAGATCAAAATATTGCATGGCTAAATTACCGTAATACCACAATACAGGGACTAGGAGCCTCACCGGCACAATTATTAATGTCCTGTAAACTAAGGTCGAAAATACCAACTTTGACTAAACAATTAAAACCGAAGATACAAACATCAAAAAGAAGCGAAATACATAAAATACAACAAAACGAAAAGAAATATTTTGATGAACATGTAGGACATGCCCACCCAAAGTTGAACACGGGCGATGAGATACGGTACTTGGACCACAAAGGTGCGTGGGCCACAGGGAAAATAATCAAAGCACAGATACCAGGTCCGCAAGATTACACTATACTGAACTCGCAAAACAACACGATCAAAAGAAATCAAAAACACATTTTCAAGTCCAATAAAAGTACCATAGTAGGACAGTGCAAACTGGCGACAAATTATAACGAACAGCCCACGCCAGTCAAAAACATGACTTATACAACACTATACGGCTGAGTTATTCGCCCAGTGAACAGACTAGGTTTTCCAACAATAAGATAACAAAGTACCAAACACACAAATAAGACAAAATGACCTGTACATATGTAACAACGTTTACATCGTCATGAGATAAGATCATGTTGTATTTACGCTGTTAAATTGTTAATTATAAGGATTTATCATATTTACACATGTTTAAATACAGTCTGTAACTGCTACATATTTAGTGTCATGCATTGTTAAGAATTTATCATATTTAAGGATTTGTCATAATTAAACATTTTGTAATTACAGTCTGTAAATATAAAATCAGTCATCCCACACATATATTACACAGTTAGATAGAGCATCACCACATTGTATTATTACAAATAAGGCATGCTAGATATTTAAATACACATAGTGAATACATCACATTGCTAGCCATATTAAGACATGTGTTGACGTGAATAAGTAAGTTTTAACAACACCTAACGTTAAGACCAATTTAATTAATGAATTATTAATAAAAACATAGCAGAAGGAGATGTGGAGTAGATAATTATGGTATTTATGTAATTATTGTATTTATTGTATCTATTGTATCTTTTGTATCTATTGTATCTATTGTATCTATTGTATTTATTGTATATATTGTATTTATTGTATTTATCGTATTTATTGTATTAATAAAACTAATGAAAGGGAGATGTAATGTATGTGAATCATCCGATGACATGAGAGTAACAAGATAACCAAGGAACATTGCCTGACAACGCGTCGAGTAAATAAAGCCAGTCATGAACTAGAACTTGATGTGTTGACTCGTATCTTACAACGACCACCACCAGCGCCACAACCACCACCCACAACACCACCACCACAAGCACCAGCAGCAGCAACACCATCACTACCACTACCAGTACCACCAGCACCAACACCAGCACCACCACCACACCACCACCACCACCACACCAGCAACAACACCACCACACCAGCAACACCACCACCACATCAGTAACACCACCACCACACCACCAGCAACACCACCACCACCCCAGCAACACCACCACCACACCAGCAACACCACCACCACACCAGCAACACCACCACCACACCAGCACCACATCAGCCACACCACCACCACCAGCACTACACCAGCACCACCACACCAGCAACACCACCACCCCAAGAACATCACCACCACACCAACACCACCACCCCAACAACATCACCACCACACCAGCACCACCACCATACCAGCACCACAAGCACCACCAACACACCAGCAACACCACCACACCAGCAACACCACCACACCAGCACCACACCAGCACCAGCACCACACCAGCACCACCAGCCGTCCGCGCACCACTTTGCTACCACCAGCGGGGTCGGTGCTGCAGGGGGAGGGGCATTGTGTCGCCAGCTTCTAAACCAGTGGCCTAATTATTGGACATTTAACCGGCAGACAAGTACTTTCATTGTTTATCAGGATACTTATCTCTGTTAAGACTTCGAACTAATAAACACTTGTTTGTTCTTGCTATCAGTACGATTGTTTTAGTTGTTTATTTATAACCTTCATGACCCACCGCACAGTATTTTAACGCTTTTTGGTTTTGCACAAATATGAGGAACATTAAAACATATATGGATGTTATTGTTAACAAACTTATATTATATATATATATTCTTGTGTGTGTTCTTTTCTCAAACAAGTGCAATACAACAGGACGATTTAAAATATATTTAAAATGTTGGCCAAGACCTGTTTAAATGCAACCTTTAAAATACAGATGTGCATGAGGGCCGGGACAAGAGCTGCTCTAAAAGTCTCATATCCGTGTTTCTTGTTTTGCGTCCTAGCAACATCTAAGGTCATATCAGGACGGGTCTAAAATCTTCAGCTAACATTTGTATTTAAAGAAGGGCAATAGTGTTTGCATATTCTATTGTTACAGTTAACACAACTTAACCCAGTAAAATAGTATACTCATCCGTGTAACTTGGCGAGTTCACATGGAGCACAGGCACTCACCTAAAACAAGAAGGTGTAAGATCAGATAAAAGAACAAAAATGGAACAAACATTTAAACCCATTTAATGATGACTAATTCAAAACAGGTTGCTTAGACTGAATCTGGAGGCACCTTGTCCCCTTGTGCAGCAGCTCCTTTGGTGGGCGCGGCGGGCACTAGCAGACACGGGCACAGGTACGGTTACCGGGGTTGTCAGGGTTGCTGAGGTTGTTAGGGTTGCTGGGGTTGTCAGGGTTGCTGGGGTTGTCAGGGGTGTTGGCCTTGTCAGGGTTGACAGGGTTGCTGGGGTTATCAGTGCTGCTGTTTTCTGGGGAGGTTGCCAGGTTTGCTGGGGTTGTCAGGGTTGCTGGGATTGTCACAGTTGTCGAGGTTATTGGGAGTGCTGGGGTTGTTGGGTTGTTGAGGTTGTCAGGGTTGTTGGGTTGGTGGGGTTGTCAGGGTTGTTGGGTTGGTGGGGTTGTCAGGGTTCTTAGTTTGTCAGGGTTCTTAGGTTGTCAGGGTTGTTGGGTTGTTGGGTTGTTGGGTTGGTGGGGTTGTCAGGGTTGTTGGGGTTGTCAGGGTTCTTAGTTTGTCAGGGTTCTTAGGTTGTCAGGGTTCTTAGGTTGTCAGGGTTCTTAGGTTGTCAGGGTTGTCGGGTTGTTGGGTTGTTGGGTTGCTGGACTTGCTATAATGCTGTGTGACGGGGTTACCCAGGAGCTGAGTGGCGGTTCCGACATTCCGCCCGGGGCCGGGGTTGTCTTGACGGCCGCCCGAACCACTCATTGATTCCCCCTGGACCTAATGGATGACTTCAAGTCGATCCTGCTCCACGGGATCACGGCAGGCTTTTATTACGCCAATCCGTCCCCATTTATTTCTTTACTTGCGATGAAAAGAGTGATCTTCGCCTGCCTCAGCCAGGACAGTAAGGGAAAGAAAGACCCACGAGCCCGGGACACTGACACTTCATTGATTAGGGCCACCTACAGTTTATTAATCCAACACAGACTGCTCCACAACGCTACCACACAGGCACAGTGCACACCGTGTGAACAGGACAGGTGCCTGCATGACGACACCCGCACTGTTAACACCCACACCGTTAACACCTACATTGCTAACACACACTGCTAACAGTAACACACACAGTAAAAACACAATATAAACACACACTGTAAACACACACTGCTAACACAAACTATTAACACACACTGCTAACACACACTGTAGGTGACATTGAGTTGCATTGGTGGACACACTGGGTCGGGAATCACGACTCCGTAGTCCGTGGTTTGCAATCAAAGAGACTGCACTTGATGGGTGTGAGGGGCACCAGAACACCCCCTATCCACGTAACATTAACACACATAGACCACGGCTATTGCACGTCATGAAGTGACGGTAAACTGAGACAGACTCTCAGGGGGCGAGGGGGTGAAAAGTACTGCCAGGCACTAAATATCTAAATCACCAAGATTAGTTATATCTTATGGTTCCACCTATGATGTCCAGGTGTATCTGCTTGCTCCAATACAGGGTGGTTATGGCCTGTTAAATGTTAAAATACAAGTAAATTTCCAATTATGCCAGGGAAAACACTAAAATTTGGAAACCATGGCTTACTCTCACTATCTCTACTAGAATAGCCGGTCATTTCTGTTTCATCTTCCTCGAGCTCACTTGGTCAAAAATGGAGGACAGAACCTTCTGAAGAAGCGCCTCCTGTGAGTCTTCACTCTTGTTGAGTACAAACCTCATGTGCTTGAACTCTTCGGAGTCTGAATTGTAAGGAGCATTACAATTACCTGAGTAGCCCGTTGAACCCGTTGTTCCTTAATTCTCTCATCCACCACGCACAAGAGGGCCGACTGGCGACAGTTTGAGCTCCACCTGAACGTCCAGGCTCAACTGGGGAGACAAAGGCAGGGCTGCTGCACTGTGGCACTGTGCGGTTCAGTCCCCAGTGGAGAACTGGAACTCTCTTGGTCTGGTCGACTTCCAGAAGCTGCTGAAGCCTTCTTACTGGACCAAATGCTGCAGGCAATGAAGCACCCCAAACTGCCTCCGTCATACGCCAACTCGGTCAGGCGCCAACTCGGTCACGCGTTGGTCTGTTCACCTTTGTTTACTTTCTTGTAAAAGCTTCATGAATTCTTCCTGCTTACCTTAAATTGAATAAGTTCCTCTCTCATGTATTCTATAGGTAATGAGGTACCTACACTGCAGCCCTAACAAGTCATATGTATATTATTTTCCTCCGAGTGGAGACCTCTAATTCAAATTTCCTACTGGCGGTTCAAAGTCGCCGACCCGTTTAAAATAGTAGTAACCTGCTTGGCGGATGCTGTAGACTTGGTAATAAATACAGTGAAAGAGGTCAAATATCCTAATGGCCTGGTCTAATGGCTGAAGCGTGTCCTGCAGTGCAAGGCAAAAAAAGCCTTCCATGCAGAGGTATATCCTTTGCATACCATGTCGGATGGATACATTGACTTGTAGCGGATACAACTTACTCTCTCATTGGATACAGGATAGCCTAGCGGCAATTGCCTGAACTATATATATATATGTATATAGGATGGAGATTTTCTCAGATCTTCGCTCCGAAAGAAAATAAAGTTGACTTCTAACGGGCACTGTGGTTAGATCAAGAAATCAACAGGAGGACCCCTACCCCCACTCCCATTCAGCTACATCACGAAATCAACAGGAGGACCCCCACCCCAACTCAGTTACATCACGAAATCAACAGGAGGACCCCTACCCCCACTCCCATTCAGTTACATCACGAAATCAACAGGAGGACCCCCACCCCAACTCAGTTACATCACGAAATCAACAGGAGGACCCCCACCCCAACTCAGTTACATCACGAAATCAACAGGAGGACCCCCACCCCGACCCCCACTCAGTCTTTCCCCTTTCACACACACACAAATACTAATACACAGCTACTAACATGGACATTTTATGTGGGAAAACCCTCACAATTTACATTTATAACTCATTACACGGCCACATTGTGCAATAAGTGCATGTTTGAGTGGTGAAGGTGCGTGCGGGGTCGTGTGTTGGGTGGCATTTACTTACATGTTATGGGGAGTGGGTGGGTTCTGAATGAGGGCCGTGTGTTGGGTGGCATTTATTTACATGTTACGGGGAGTGGGGGAGTTCTGAATGAGGGCTGTGTGTTGGGTGGCATTTATTTACACATTATGGGGAGTGAGTGACTTCTGAAGGAGGGCCGTGTGTTGGGTGGCGTTTATTTACATGTCACGGGGAGTGGGTGGGTTCTGAATGAGGGCCGTGTGTTGGAGGTGGCATTTTTACATGTTACGGGAGTGTGGAGTTCTGAATGAGGGCCAGTGTGTTGAGTGGCACTATTTACACATAATGGGGAGTGATTGGAGTTCTAGAGGTCCGTATGGGTGCATTTATTTACATGATTACGGGGGAGTGTGGTGAGTCTGAATGAGGCCGTGTGTTGGGTGGCATTTATTTACACATTATGGGGAGTGGGTGGGTTCTGAATGAGGGCTGTGTGTTGGGTGGTGTTTATTTACACATTACGGGGAGTGGGTGGGTTCTGAATGAGGGCCGTGTGTTAGGTGGCGTTTATTTACATGTTACGGGGAGTGGGTGGGTTCTGAATGAGGCCCGTGTGTTGGATGGTGTTTATTTACATGTTACGGGGGAGTGGTTGGGGTTCTGAATGAGGGTGTGTTGGTTGGGTTTTTTCATGTTACGGGGAGTGGGTGGGTTCTGATGAGGCCGTGTGTTGGTGTGGCGTTTATTTACATGTTACGGGGAGTGGGTGGGTTCTGAATGAGGGCCGTGTGTTGGGATGGCGTTTATTTACATGTTACGGGGAGTGGGTGGGTCTGAATGAGGGCGTGTTTTGGGTGGTGTTTATTTACATATTAGGGTTGTGGGGTGAGGGTGGGTTTAGTGGAGTGTTTGGTTGGGAGTCATTTTACATGTTATGGAGTGGGTGGGTTCTGAATGAGGGCCGTGTGTTGGATGGTGTTTATTTACACATTATGGGGAGTGGGTGGGTTCTGAATGAGGGCCGTGTGTTGGGTGGCGTTTATTTACATGCTACGGGGAGTGGGTGGGTTCTGAATGAGGGCTGTGTGTTGGGTGGCGTTTATTTACATGTTACGGGGAGTGGGTGGGTTCTGAATGAGGGCTGTGTGTTGGGTGGCGTTTATTTACATGTTACGGGGAGTGGGTGGGTTCTGAATGAGGGCCGTGTGTTGGGTGGCGTTTATTTACATGTTACGGGGGAGTGGGTGAGTTCTGAATGAGGG
>CM059191.1:8489082-8523680 GCA_030323885.1 Branchipolynoe longqiensis
GAGGTCTTCGAGGGCCAAGTGAATGGCGGCGAGCTCGGTATCGAGAGTGGAGTCAAAGTCTGACACCCTGGTGGTGTTTGTGTTGGAGAAGGGGATGAAGATTCTGACTCCGGCTCTACCTGATGTTGGGTTAAGGGAGCCATTGGTGTAGACTGTCTTTGCAAGGGGAAAGTCCACCTTCGCCTGAGTTATGGCCTCGAGAGCCAGGGAGTGGAGTTCTGGGGTGGTGTAAGCCGCCTTGGCAGCAACTAGGTTGGTGGTTCGGGTTTCCACTGGGATGGAAACCCATGGTGGCTTGTGAGGGCTCAGGGCGGAATGAGCCCTCACAAGCCACCATGGTTTCTGGGCTGTCTCCCCCCCCCCAGACCCCCAGCCCCCTACAGCCCCCTACACACACTCTTCCCAGCCCCCTACACACACTCCCCCAGCCCCCTACACACACTCCCCCAGCCCCCTACACACACTCCCCCCAGCCCCCTACACACAGTCCCCCCAGCCCCCTACACACTCCTCCCAGCCCCCTACACACACTCGCTGTTACACTTCCACTCGAGTGGCAGACCGCGTCTTGGGTCATGCGCCCGCAACAGCCAGCCGCCTGTCACGCCTCACTGACGCCACATGCGGACGGTCACAGGTTGTGAATAGATACCGCCTTCTGGGCTCGGTCTGTCTGCCTGGGGCTGGGCGTCACTTGGGAAGAAAGTAGGCCCGGTGTAACGATTTCAACTTCCCCCCCCCCCCTTCCCAAGTTCCCCAGCCCCCCCCCGGGAATCTGAAAACGTTTTTAACTTCCCTCCGGGGAAATTAAAAACGTTTTCAGATTCCCGGGGGGGAACTTAAAAACAGTTTTCAGATTCCTCCCCCTATTTTCAAATTCCCCCCTCTGGGAATTTAAAATTGTTTAAAAATAAAGAAAATTCCCCAAAAATGTAAAAGTTTTAAAAAGATCAAAAATTTATGAAAAATAGTAATAGTAGTCACCAAAATTTCCCCAAAAAGATTTGTTGTTAATCGAACAATTTCACGTAAAAAAATCACACAAAAAATATATATTTCACGAAAATAAAGAATTTCACACAAAAGTTCTCTATATTTTTTTAATTATTCAAAAAAGCACAACAAATTGAAAAGTTAAACAAATCGAAAATTTCACGGAAAATAAAAAATTTCCAGACAATTTCCAGGGGGGGAGGGGGGAGGAAGGAAAAAGGCAGCCTAAAGCTAAGATTCCTTCTATGCGGTATGCGGCATGTGGTATGCGAATGGAGGATTCCTTCTATGCGGCATGCAGCATGCGGCACACGACTGGCTATATTTAAAAAATATAAATAAACAAGTATACTCCATACTGCACTGTATATGGCCTAATATGGCATTTATATCTATGTACCTCTTAGTACGTCACATGGGGGTTCCTACCTATATAATTACCAAATTATAGAGAAGTATTCATATTTCTGTGGCTATGGTAGCATTTTTACGAACCCGTAACCCCACCACCACCACTACCATATGTTTCCCCTCTGCACCCTTGTGTGTGACCGTTCCGTAATGCTCAGTCGCCTCTCCTCGTCTAAAACTAATGGACAAGTGCGACTGAGGTTTCTATTCGCATGCCGCATGCCGCACCGATCGCTACAGGGACCGATCGAGTTGCCGCATTCGCATTCGCATTCGCATACCGCGTGTAAGGGATGTAGCCCATTGACTTCAAGGCATTTTGATTTTTTGCCGCATTCGCATTCACATACCGCACACCGCGTGTAAGGAATCTTAGCTTAAGGAGCCCAACCACAGTCCTCTGAGAGGGCCTGGGGAGGCTGGGTGGTTGATGTAGTTTTACGCACGTTTTCAAGTTCCCCGGGGGGAGGGAAAGTTAAAACGAGGGAGGGAACTTGAAAACATTTTCAAATTCCCCTGGGAGGAATTTGAAAATGTTTTCAAGTTCCTGGGGGGGAACTTGAATCAGGGGGGAATTTGAAATCTTTACACCGGGGAGAAGCATCCAGGGTGCGCGTACAGGCAGCGTGTAAACACATAAACACGTGACCGATTTCCGGGCCGCCAGCCGCCCGCACCCTAATGGTGCTGTCATATTACGACGTTTCTCGCCAACGCGCATCGACGTGTGTAATTTAGATGTCTGGGGCCGTATGCATGGAACAGTGTTAGCGGCGTGTGGTGTTATACCTGTAACTCCGGGTAGCTATGGTAGCTATCTCCGGTTATCTGCGGCGTCGAGAACTATGTCAAGCCGTATGCATGGGGGTCTACACGGGTTGAGTTAGCTAAACTTGAATCTATTTATAGATTTGGGAAATCCCTCGATTCGACAATATGAATATCGCCGCCAATGCTGCGGCTACATTAATATCGGTTCGAATTTAGGGTTAAATTGATAAGATTTCACTTATTGCATATGTAATTCTGTCAAATATGATCCGCATTGAATAGATTTGGGTATAATATATTGCCGCCGATTCGGCGGCGATGGCGGTGGTCATGTTTATTTGACGTTGGACAGTATGAATATCGACGTCGCTGCGGCGGCTGCGATTTGTTTACTTTACACTCGTCGATTCGAAAATATTAATATCGCGGCTGTTAAATATGATAGCATTGAGTAGATTTGGGTTCCATCCTGACACTTACCTAACACTAACACCGCTGTAAACCTGCTATGAGCAGAGTTAGAATTTCCGAGTTTAAACGCTCGGTGTTAGGCCTAACACTGCTCCATGCATACCAACTTTTCGGCGCTAAACCAGAAATCCCGCCATAAACGCATTTTGGGTCGCCAACACCGCTCCATGCATACGGCCCCTGGAACCGCTACACGCGCGTAATGGTGCTGCCACATTACGACGTTTCTCGCCAATGCGCGTCGACGTGTGTCACTTTTTGGCGAATCGTTGGCAGACGTCAGGAAGCGTTACACGCGCGTTAGGCGCGCGTTGGTATTCATTGATCTACAGCGACGGTCACCGGCACGCGTTAGGCGATCGGCAAAGTTTTGTGCTTGCGACCGACAACACATGACAACGCGCGGATGCCAACATTATGGAGACGTCAGAAGCACGTCGAGGACGCTGGAATAACGTTATGCGAACGATAGGCATATGCCGTGTGCGCATGAGTGTAGTTCCCATACGCTGCGCCAAACTTTTGCTTTTTGTTGTTTTACGTCCTAGCAATATTTAAGGTCATATCAGGACGGCACACCAAACTTTTACCACAACGTCGGCCGCACGCTACCAATACGTTGCGCTGACGCCGAAAAGTTTGATGTGTCTCGACGATTAAAAGTGATTTGGCGCCGGCGAAATACATCGTAGTGTGACAGGGCTATTAGGCGCGCATTGCTAGATGTTGATGGACGGCGACGGTCGATGAGGGTCGGCGGCGCACGTTAGGTGATTGGCGAAGTTTTATGCTTGCACAAAACTTTCGACGACCGACAATGCACGGGTGCCAGTATTATGGCAACGTTAGGAGCACGTCGAGATCGCTGGAATAATGTTATGCAAACGCTAGGCAGATGTGACGCGTGCGTGAGGGTCATTCCTACATGTTGCGCCAAACTGTTGCTTTTTGTTATTTTACATCCTAGGAACA
This sequence comes from Branchipolynoe longqiensis, assembly GCA_030323885.1. Classification (NCBI taxonomy): domain Eukaryota; kingdom Metazoa; phylum Annelida; class Polychaeta; order Phyllodocida; family Polynoidae; genus Branchipolynoe; species Branchipolynoe longqiensis. Next base: position 8,492,701 of record CM059191.1, read on the forward strand.
TCCAAGGTCATATCAGGAAGGCGCACCAAACTTTTACCACAACGTCGGCCGCACGCTACCAATACGTTGCGCTGACGCCGAAAAGTTTGACGAGTCAGACAATTAAAAGTGATTTTGTACATTGGTGGCACGCCGGCGAGATACGTCGTAGTGTGACAGGGCTATTAGGTATAGTGGTGTGTGCACACAAGTAGATGACTACTTCTACCTGTGCACACACCCAGCCTCATGAGTGCACCATAGTTCCGCGCCCACAGCCCCTTGACCCACCCCTCCCACCCAATAACCCACACAGGACACTGCCAATCAGGCTCCTTTCGCGGCCCCTTGTCCGAGCACCCGGGCCGCCCGTGGAGGCACTTACGTTGAATTGAGTCTAATGTGCCTTTTTCTATGGCAAATGAAGCCTGGCCTGCCGCCCCAGGGATGTGCCAAATCTCCGGTTTGGCACATGCGCACATCCTACAGACTTGGGTCGAATAATCGAATACACTTCTCAACGCTTGGGGTGGAAAAATGGTGGCTTAATTCAAAACTTTTTTCTTTTTTTTTCATAACCGATATAACTACAGCAAAAAAGGATTTAGAGTATTATATGATTGCATAGTTTAGTTATATTTCCTTTTCATTAATCTGTTTTATTACAAAAAAAAACCATTTGGGAATGGTACTGGTAGCTATTATCCTGCAGGATGGTACCAGCACAAATGTGACGTCATCGTTCCTAGCAAACCCCAGCCAAGAGGTAGGTTGCTGGGGTCGGGTCGGGTCGTTTTGTACATGGCACATGTTTTTGTCAACTCCACTCGGGGTGTTCGATTTGAAATTCTAGCAACTCGGGTGACCCGAGTCGCCCGGGTCGTGTTAATCGATTACGCCCAGGGTGTGCGGTCTGGGCACCTTGGGACGGCCTTGTGAACACAGCACACTTCCAGTAGTGAGCATTTGGTCCAGAATGTCTTGTTCTCATTTAAGTGGATGGCAAAGAGTTGTCAAGACGGCCGTACCTGCTGGTATCCATGCACCATAGTTACCGCCGTCTACCACCAACTGGTCTGTGCGCATGCGAGTTCACCACGCCTCTAATAGTCCTCATCTGGAGAACATTAATTGCGCTGCTAAACACTGTTCACATTCCAGCCGTGGGTTGGTATTATGAGTTATTTTTTCGTCTTCCTAGAAGTATGTACGGTGCATTAAAGTTGCATAGTCCGATGGTTTTGAGTTTCTGTCATTTTTCTGAGATTAACATATTAATTTGATTGTTATAATCTACCTTATTTAGTTTTAAGTAACTTTGATTTTAAATGGCTAACTTTCGAGATATTTGAAGCATAAACATGTCAAATTAGTTTTGGCAAGCACGCCAAAATTCTGACGCCATAGGCTTCTGCAGTAACAGTTTCTATTAATTTGACGCAGTATTCCATTCTATGTCGCAGCAAATGCTTAATAAGTGCATCAGTAGCTAAATTAGATATGTTGAATTAAATTTAGATAATTGTTTTGGCTTTGAAAATTCGGTGCTTCATCGGACTAGGCAGCTTTAACCAAGCGCGTATTCCTGGAAAGGAGTCATTGGTATATAAACGTGATGGGAACAGCGTAAAGTAGAGCTATTGTGTATGATTAATTAGGTTCCTCCTTTCCTCTCAGCTACAGTTTATGCTATAGTCCTGAATTAAGTCTAAGAGCAAAGTTCCCAGGCAAATTAATGATGAAATTAGCAACGTAGATGGAAGATGATGAATGATGAGTTTGGCCGTTTTTATAAATGCACTAGGGACAATGTCGAAATGTGTAACGGAATCAATATGAGCCAGAGTATCAAGTATCAAGCAAAGCAGACGTAGACAACCGTATCGATTGAACCTCCTATTGTCTGTAGTAGTTTCATGAGTGACATTCGATAAGCTAAAGCCGGTCGGCGTACACCCAATTTCACCACACCCTATCAGGCCGGTTGCGGCGAGTCTCCGCATTCTCTCGCCGTGATTGAACCCCATTTTCGGGAATCAGGCGGGCCGCCGCACCCGCGATGGGTTTAGTGCGAGTCATACACAATCTGCGGGGCGAGGCGGCGCACATGCGTGATGGATGGGTGCAGGTTATTGGCAGGCGGGAGGCGCGAGGTGTGATGCATTGCGGGAAGCGCGGGGCAGACGGCGAGGTTTCCACTGACGGCGTGCAGCCACAGGACAGACACCGGGCAGACACCGGGGTGCACCGGGCAGACACTGGGCAGACACTGGGCAGACACTGGGCAGACACTGGGCAGAAACTGGGCAGACACTGGGCAGACTCTGGACAGACAACGGGCAGACACTGGGCAGACAACGGGCGGGCACCGGGCAGACACCGGGCAGACACCGGGCAGACACTGGGCAGACACCGGGCAGACAAAAGGCAGACACTGGGCAGACACTGGGCAGAAACCGGGCAGACACTGGGCAGAAACCAGGCAGACACAAGGCAGACACTGGGCAGACACTGGGCAGGACACCGGGCAGACACCGGGCGGGCACTGGGCGACACGGGCAGACACCGGGCAGACACCGGGCAGACACCGGGTAGACACCGGGCAGACACAGGGCAGACACAGGGCAGACACAGGGCAGACACCGGGACCGGGCAGACACAGGGCGGACACCGGGCGGGCACTGGGCAGACACTGGGCAGACACCGGGCAGACACCGGGCAGACACCGGGCAGACACTGGGCAGAAACCGGGCAGACACCAGGCAGACACCGGGCAGACACCGGGCAGACACTGGGCAGACACAAGGCAGACACAAGGCAGACACTGGGCAGACACTGGGCAGAAACCGGGCAGAAACTGGGCAGAAACCGGGCAGACACCGGGCAGACACTAGGCAGACACTGGGCAGAAACCGGGCAGACACTGGACAGACACCGGGCAGAAAACGTGCAGACACTGGGCAGACACTGGGCAGACACTGGGCAGACACTGGACAGGCCCTGGGCGGCCACTAGGCAGACACCGGGCAGACACTGAACAGGCCCCGGGCAGCCACCGGGCAGGCACCGGGCAGGCACCGGGCAGGCACCGGGAAGGCCGGGTCTGGTGCAGGCAGTCTCCGCCAGGTGACCCAGCAGGCTCCACCAGGTGTCGCACAGCCGACCGAACAGAGCCGCCGCCAGACGGGCAGCCTCGGTCGGGCCTGAACACCGCGCCCCCTGTCGACGGTCTGTTAGTACGACGCTGGCCTGTAGCGCTGTAGTTCTTGGCGTCTAGTTCCGGGCCTGCTGGAGGCTGTTTTCGACATTCCCCTCCTGCTGTGTATACTGGCGCCCATAGCTATTCGCCAATTTGATGGCATGACTTACAAATGCAGCCTCATATAGTCGGGCCATCAGTATCGTGCATAAGTCGCCGAACAGCACGGTGTGATCAATATCCACCATTCATGTCCGTCTTACGAAACCCACTACAGATAGTCTGACCCCTTCACGGGGGTCTTCCTGAGTATGCCTTACGCACACGTGCCCTGTATTCTGCACGTGCATAGTGTTTAATGTTCGAACTGCCCACCAGCTGGTGTGGTGCACACTTGGGTTGAGGTTCAGCAATATGGAGGCCCAGCCCCAGTCTGACCCAACAACCCCAGCCGTCCGCCCCTCCGACCATGCGCACATCCTTCAGACTCGGGTTGAATAATCGAATACATTTCTTCACACTCGGGGTGGAAAAAATGGTGGCTTCATCCAAAACCTTCATTTTTTTTAAAATAACCGATATAACTACAGCAAAGTAGGATTTAAAGTATTTTATGATGGCATAGTTGAGTTATATTTCCATTTAATTAATCTAGGTTATTACCAAAAAAAAACATGTATGACTGGTACTGGTAGCTGTTATCCTGCAGGACGGTACCAGCGCAAATGTGATGTCATCGCTCCTCGCCACCCAAGAGGTGGGTTACTGGGGTCGGGTCATTTTGTGCACGGCCGGTGTATTTGTCGACTCCACTCGCGGTGTTCGATTTGAAATTCTGACGACTCGGGTGATCCGAGTTGCAGGGTCGTGTTAATCCATTAGGCCCAACTTGTAAGCCAACCCGCTGGTTTACGGCACGTTTTACTATTAGTATTGCCCTAAGCTGCGCTGGGAGGAGGGTTCTGTACCCCAAACATGGAAGGATGCCAGCATTGTAACCATCTACAAGAAAGGTGATCGAACAGACTGCGAGAACTATAGAGGAATCTGTCTTCTTTCCATAGCAGGCAAGATTTTCGCCAGGATCCTCCTCAACAGACTATCTATTTACATAACACCTGATGTAGTTCCGGAGTCTCAGTGTGGCTTCAGAGGTAACCGGAGCACCGTGGATATGATACTTTGTCTCTGACAGCTACAAGAAAAGTGCATTGAGCAGGACCGACCACTGTACATGGTATTTGTTGATTTCACTAAGGCGTTTGATACTCGGGAGGACCGGGCTATGGCAGCTACTGAGGAAGTATGGATGCCCAAAGAAGTTCACAACTATGATCGAGGCTCTACATACAGGAATGATGGTGAATGTTAGTGTTGGAGGGGAAGTCTCGAAATCGTTTGGGGTTACCAATGGGGTCAAGCAAGGTTGTGTACTGGCCCCCACACTCTTCTCCATCTTCCTATCAGCAATGCTCGACGAGGCTTTCCAAGACATGGGGGATGGCATCTATGTACAGTCCAGACAGAGTGCTGACTTATTCAATGTCGCACACTTCAGAGCGAAGACCAAGACTTCATGATGCGACATCTGCGTTCAATCATGAGGCTAACCTGGAAGGACAAAGTGACAAATAAGGAAATACTCGAACGGACGGGGCTGCCCTCTATGGAAGATTCTGATCAAAAAGAATCTCCGGTGGACTGGACACCTCATGAGGATGTCATCAGACAGGCTACCAAAGCAGATCCTCTATTCTCAACTGTCTTCTGGTTACAGAAAGAGAGGGCGCCCTCATCTCCGGTTCAAGGATACCATCAAGAGAAACCTGAAGCTGAGAGACATTAAAACCGACTCATGGACATCACTCTCACAGCAGAGAGCTAAATGGAGAGCTGCAGTCAAGTAATGAAAGCAGTCTTTGTCGCATCGCGACCGACAGCATGATGATGATGATGATGATGATGAAGCTGCGCTATGGTTGCTGGCACCATGCCAGCATCATATACTATGACCATGGGTGAAGGGTGAATAACCAATAGGCTGTGATACCCATGCATCATATCCGCGCATGTATGGAATCCGCTTGGCATGCTTCCACTTGTTTTCTTGTTAGATTATTACTCCTTCCTTTGAAATCCATTCATCACCGTTGCACTACTGCATTTTGTTTTACAAAGTGGCTATCTCAACCCTTTAGTTTAAATATGATAAGAGCCATTTGCAATGTAGATGAGGTAAATCACGTTAAGTCGGTCCGAGATAATGGCTACACACCAAGTGTACAGATAGTGTGTCGTCCGCGGGGGTGTCCATAGCCTGTGTGCACAGTTGTGTATACCCATGGATGCATAGCTGGTGCCTGGTGTAGATAGAACAGGGCCGTGTGGTGAGGGATCTCTAGGGAGCCAGTGGGCGGACAAGACAAGACAGGGGGTCATAAGGCAGTGGAGATGCTCAGTCACAGGATGGGTAGTTAGTGGTGACAGTGCACTATGAAGTAGACTGACGGAGTGTCGCCCTGGCCGGTTCGGTGTCACCTGCTGGTGCCCGGTAGGGAGGTGGCAGTAGTTAGTGGTGACAGTGCACTATGAAGTAGACTGATGGAGTGCCGCCCTGCCCAGTTTGGTGTCACCTGCTGCTGTCCCGTTAAGGAGGCGGCAGTAGTTAGTGGTGACAGTGTACTAGGAAGTAGACTGACAGAATATCGCCCTGCCCGGTTTGGTGTCACCTGCTGGTGTCCGGTAGGGAGGTGGCAGTAGTTAGTGGTGACACTGACAGTGCACTATGAACTAGACTGACGGAGTGTCACCCTGCCCGGTTCGGTGTCACCTGCTGGTGTCCAGTAAGGAGGTGGCAGTAGTTAGTGGTGACAGTGCACTATGAAGTAAACTGATGGAATGTCGCCCTGCCTGGTTCGGTGTCATCTGCTGGTGTCCGGTAGGGAGGTGGCAGTAGTTGGTGGTGACACTGACAGTGCACTATGAACTAGACTGACGGAGTGTCGCCCTGCCCGGTTCGGTGTCACCTGCTGGTGTCCAGTAAGGAGGTGGCAGTAGTTAGTGGTGACAGTGCACTTTGAAGTAGACTGACCGAATGTCGCCCTGCCTGGTTCGGTGTCACCTGCTGGTGTCCGGTAAGGAGGTGGCAGTGCACGACTCTCGGGGCGCTCTGTGGACACACTCGACTGACCTCTCAGAGCGGACCTCACCGCCCAGTGCAGAAACATGGTCAACGAGTCGTCACAGGGTCTGTCCACGCGGCGTTATCTGTGTAGTACACAACTCTCAGACCCTGCATGCTGCACTTGAGGCACAAATCAGCACGCAGACGGTTGTATACTTACTGCAAGATCACATTATAGAAGTAACAAAAAGACTAATTATTATTGCACTCAATTCGACCTATTTGAGTATCCCCGGCATGTGGCAGTACAGGCAGTCTGCGTGAGGTGGCTACTCGTCCCCCCCTCCCCCACCTTTCACCCAGCACAGTCACCCTCCCCGTGCCCAGACTAATCATCTCACGGAAACCGGCTCTGGGGGCGGGCTGCCTGCCTGCCCACCCCCTGCTGGTTCCCAGCAGTTGTGTGAACAGCGGGCGGCCGCTGTCCGGCTTCTTATTGGCTAAATCCCCCATTCCCGCCCACCCACCAGAAGCAACGCGGGCCAACGTGGTCTAGCACCGCACAGCATGTTTAGACTATTTAAAATGGAATCCTTCCTTTTGATAAGAATATTGCTTAGATAGGCCCTGCATGTTTTGTTTGTGTGGTTTTCAGAAAGTTCTTAGACTATGTAATCTATTTAATTGGCCAGCCAGCTGATAAGGTGATCATGTTTTTGTTTGTTTGTTTCTTGTTGTTTTACGTCCTAGCAACATCTAAGGTCATATCAGGACGGGTACCGACTTGTGACAGTGCGCACTCATGGTGACTTTATAGTGCTGTCCCACTGGGAAACCAGGCCACTGGCACCATGACCTGGTATCCCACTCAGTCACATTATCCTGACACTGAGCACACCAGTCCGTGCCCTATCCTAATAATGCTGAGTGCCTGGCTAGGAAGCGACAAGTATCAATTTTTAAGTCATTGGTTTGACTCTACCAGGGTTCGAACCCACAATCTACCAGCACGGGAGACGGACGCTCTAACTCATTCGACCATATCGTCTGGTCCATGATAAGGTGATCATGTGACCAGTAGCTGAGATATGGGCTGACTAATAAGTAATAAAGGCAGGTGTAGTACACAGCTCAAAGTGTCCACATGGTGTAAGATATGTCATATTGACCAATTTCATATGATGTCAGCACATGTATTTAGGGCAGTGCGTGCGCTGCTTGGCTGCAGGGCTGCAGGACAACATCCGGTCACACTGCAAACTCAATGGCTATAAGCAATCTTCAGAGAGAAAAGGTGTAATATCTCTAAAACCACACCACCTAGCCACAGACCGATTGGATTACATATAGAAAACACATTAAAAAAAGAGATTATATTAAATTTATAAGGTTAGGGTTCTGCATTTCTATTAATTTTGAATAAAATCGACGTGTTGCACCGTGCGTATCGGCAAACTGCCCACGAAGGGTAAAACACCACAGTGATGTGTGCTGCAGTCATTCTATGTCTATGCGGAGCATTTATTTTTGTAAAATAAATTTTAAGGCTTTCATTGGATCGATTAAAAATATCTTAATGCGCGAAGAGGAAGATCTGAAGTATTTAACGTAACCTAAGAGCAATTTACGCTGAAAGTATTAAAAACAGAGATAATAGTGAAAGTTGGGATATTCTGAGTGTCAGTGCCAGTGTTAGCCTTACCAAAAAGTGCCCGGATGTCCGACATCGAGAATGGGGGTGAGCAATCTTCATACAGAAGTGAAATATCTCTAAAACCACACCACTTAGAAACAAACTGCTTGGAATACATATAGAAAACATATTCAACGAATAGATTATATTAAATTTATATGGTTAGGGTTCTGGATTTCTATTAATTTTAAATAAAATAAACGTTTTGCACTGCATGTACTGGCAAACTCAGTGGCAGTGTGCATTCGTTCTGCAGCTGAGCTGCACGCGCATACACAATGTTTACAAACATTGAATTAGGTCTATAGGGTATCAATGTAAAGAAACAAGTCTAAACTACACAGCCTACACCACCTCACTTTATGATTTTGCGAATATACTCAACGGTACTTCATCACTAAATTAAAATTGTATGCAGACTGAAGATATTAATAAGTTGACGAATATGCATGGTGACAACTGGCTAACGTTGATTCTTGAGCGCATCCACAGCCGTGCAGCTCTCTCAGCGTCAAATGTACCGTACACGTAATGCCATTGGGGCTGGGCAGTCAGTATTATAAACGATGGTGTAGTCGGTAATGTATTGACGGAACTGGTTCCGCCTCTGTCCACCAGGGGATGTTGAGTAACGCCCCCTGGTGGTTGGGCTGTGAGGCTTTGATCCGGCGGGCGTCTGTGATATCGGGCGAGCTGGCGGGTATTGATGATGTGCACACTCCATCGCTGCTGTTCGCCTGAGGTGGGTCGTGTGTCGGGATACCAGCTGCACATAAAACTCCACAAACAGACGTAGGGTACTTTTGAAGAAGTGGCCTGATATAGATAATGTAAGAAATGCCGTCCTGACGCGGCAATACGTCGGTGGTGTCCGGCTGTACGCCGAGTGGGGCGAGTTGCTGGGGTCTATGGCGGCAGCGGCGGGAAGGGGGGGGGGGGGGGGGGAGGGGGGGGGGGGGGGGGGGGGGGGGGGGGGGGGGGGGGGGGACCGGGATGGCGGGTTCGCTGCCGGGCAGGCGGCGAAGGCCTCCACAACAGGGGCCGCCGCCGGCCCTTGTTAGTCAGTCACTGTCACGGCCAGAGAAGGGCGGCGTCATCACCGTATCTGACAGCAGGGCGTTCTTCTCATCCACACCACAACAGACCGCCAACTGTCACCCAGCCGATGGTCCGTGTCCCAAGTCCGCCCTGTGGGTACTCGTGTCAATGTAAAGCCAATGTTGACAATCAATTCACGCAACGGTTTGAGACCATTGTCACAGAGGACTGCTATCGTCTTCGGGACGGACTGTTCGGATAACCATGACGATTTGGACAGGGCTTGTGACGTCACATTCGTGGTTGTAGTATCGACACTGACAGCATTCATTACACTGTACTGTGTGAGATTGTCAATTAAACCATTCAAAGTTATCACACACGAGCTGTTGTCAGTGCGGCTATCACTGCACGCCGTGCTGGTTGGTGGTGCACGCCGTGTGCAGCGACACAGTCGGCCTCAGCTTACAGATCGCAGGGCACAGCGGCTGGACAGGCAGCAATTCCGGTCTGTGCGAGGAGCGGCCCGCACGACGTCCTGCTGCCCGTCGCTGCTGTGGTTACTTAACAGAATAAAAAAAAGCTGCTCAGTTTTTGATCTGCTTGCATTTGAAATAGTGAACTAATCCGTGTTCAATCAATCAATCAATCAATAGGATACATCAATCAATCAATCAATAGGATACAGCTATAATAGTCCTTGGACCTCTAATAGGCATTGGACCGCTCTTAATTAATAGCAAAGGATGTGGTGGATCCTGATATGAAAAAATCGAAGAGTGTATTTTACTTAAAGATTGGGCTTCTTTCTGGTTAGATTTCCTTGTTCTACCTTTTTTAACGCAGCTTGGTGTGCTGTTTTGGGGGATTTAAAAAAAAAAATTGGGGATGGGTGGAGACATTTCAACAGGCACTGCCGACCTGGGCCGCGTTCAGGGTCCGTCTCGGAGGCGCCTCGGAGACGTCTCGGTGATGCTTTTTGGCTTATTTCCGTTCAGGGTGCGTCTCGGAGATGTCTCTCAGACGTCTCCCATTTCAGACAGGAGATGAAAAGCACCTCGAAAATGGCCACCGTATTCAGTGGTTTCAGTCAATCACAGCGCAACTTTTCCATTGCAAATGCGTTCAGACTAGCGTGACGTCAGGGCCGCCTCCGAGGCACCTCCGAGACGGACCCTGAACGCGACCCTGGCGCTTGGTGCGGTGAAACCAACGTCCGACAGGAGCGCCACCAGCGACAGTCGCATCGGGGTGTACACAACCGCTCTGGTAGCAAGACAAGCACACAATCAAATTACTGGTCACATCTTCACATTTCACGGCCTGAGCATCAGCTCTCATCTCGTGTGGATAGGCAGCACTAACGGGCGAGAAGGCTGTTTTCCCACCCGGCGACGCATTCTGCGCCGTCTCCGGGTGGCTGGTGGCGTCATGAGGCGTGTGGTACTGACACTGGAAGTAAGCAGTGTCTATCCCAGTTTCCAACCGGCTATTGTTTCGTGACATTGTTCACAAACGAGAAGTAATGAGTGAGAGAATAGATCCGAGTCAGTGTCCTCCGGAGGTAACGACAAACACATGCAGTACATTATTTTATTTGATCATTGTTTTTGTTTATTTGCTTGCAAATGTTTATTCCTCTGAATAATATTGTGTCAATGCTAAGGCATTCGTCGTCCAGACGTCACTAATCACAATTATTTACAGTTTTTGTACATATTATTATATATTATTTTAACAATTACTAATTACTTTGGCGGCCTGTGTGTACTATGGGCGATTCAACTGAGGAAATTATTTCTTGTACTTATTTATCTAGGGTATAATATCATTTTTGCAGAGTACATTGTTGGTACATAATGTATCACAATTGTTTCTGAAAAGTAGGTACATGTATATACTAAGGTGGTTGATCACTTGATAATGAATGCATTGCTATATTACATAGCTTATACCCCTGTCACACTACGACATAACGAGCCAACGTAAGCCTGACGTGGTCACTTTTCGTCATTACGTTGACATATGTTGGGTTATGTTATGATGACGTCAGAATGACGTTAGACTGATGTCGAGCTACGTCACATTACGTCGCGTTACGTCGGCACGCGTCAAGGTTTTGAACTTGTTCAAAACTTTCAACGTAACTCGAACGTAAGGGTTTACGTTTGCCGTACGTTCTGTACACGTTCGGCGAACGTCAATGATGCTAAATGGACGTTAGTCAAACGCTGCTCACTACGTTCCACTACGTTGACCCACATTAAAGCCGGTGGAAACGTCCACGCGGCTTAATGGGAACGTCAGGAGAACATCAGGAGAACGTACGCCAAGCGTACGTCCAACATACATTCAGCGTTTCACCAACGTTTAATGACGTAAGTAACGTAAGGTAACGTAAAGCAACGTAGTTCTGGCGATGGAATAACGTTCATAACATCCCGTGAGCGTCATTATGTTGTCCTGTCTCATTGAATGATGCTATCACTACGCTTTACCGACGTTATGCTCTCGTCAACTACGCTGCATCCCATTCAACTTGTGCCCAAATTTGCATACTACGCCGAGAAGTTCGACGTTTTTCACGTTCTCCCTACGCTGACGTCGTTACGTCGTAGTGTGACAGGGCCTTTACCCCACTCCTACTCCTAGTGTATCTACTTTGATAGATCAAAGCGATTGGTCAGGAACTAACTTGAGTTCTTCATGCAACTGGTTCAGAAAGAGTGGTGAAGGTCAGTCCTTTTTAACCTTGAAATAAGTTTACAACAAACTGAGTTTCCCTAATGCTATGGTCGCCAGCCAAAACTGCTTCAAGAGTGCATTTCACTCGAAAGTAGTTGGTGGGCCAATACCCGAATGTGAAGCAGCACCTGCCGTCATTATCCTGAGTGCAACTCGCTCTCTTCGTCATGCATCTACAGTGGCGATAGACCTTTCTTCTGGCGCTATTGTTCTCATCCCGCTTGGATGGACTCCGCCATGACTCGGCGCACACTGATAGCAACCTCCGTGCCACTGTCACGAGGTTTGGGAGTCTTGTAGTCTGGATGCGTTTCTTCCATTTATTCCAGTGAGCGAAAGGGTCTTCTGTACGGAATTTATATGTCCATATAGGAAGTAGGTCGGTTAACATTGATAGCCCTCGGCACACCCACTTGTACACCTACCTGGGATGGTCCCCTGTGCCGCAATGGCAACGGCTCATCAAGAGCAACTTGCTCTTGCCACCTGTTTGACTACATGTGCACCATACACTCCATGCCTAGTTGATGCCGGTGTTTGGGTTTGGGCTAGCCATTGTATGGCACCAGCTAGAGGTGCTCGCTGCATGTTGGCATCCAACTTCACACAATCCCCCCGGAAAGCCCCTACCTAGCATCCCTCAGGTGCAGCAGACTTGTGACTCACATCAGCTATTGCCAGATTCTCAGCAATCACCTGCTGCTCTTCTAGGGTGAAATGCCAGCCACTAGGCAACCCTGTGAACTCAAATCTTCCAATGGGTGGGCCCCCTAACTGTAGACTAGGGCCATGATACACAGAGTCCTGTACCACCGGGTTCACAGACATAATGTCCCCAGCTACCATAATAATTGGTTATAGTTGCTTCTACACATTGCCCAGAACCAGTGGTATGCCTACTACCCAGCGAAAAGATAGATGGCTGTTGTCAGCCATGATAGAGAAAACCTCGGGTTACTGTGAATACAGCTATTCTAACTGCTACTCATGGTATAGTTATCCCATTTCGCCCAATTAACTAATCACAGTTCCTTATTGGAGAGGAAGGAGTGCAGTTCTCTGCGGATCCAGCATAACTTAAACTTTGCCACAAATCTCACCTGGCTAACTTCATTTCATAAAAATTGTAATCTTCCGCCTTCTGCAGGCTTAATGCGCTCTTTTGAGAAACCCATCCCGTCTTAGCTCTTGTTCAAATAGCTACTGTACATCCATAAGATGCAAATATCTCACCAGCAACGTGACACATAGAATGCAGTTCTTCCAGTTTGGGGGTAAATGCTGCATTATTGGAGAATCTTATTTCATCCAACTTTGACTATTCATACTTTGCCACCTAGTCAGCCTTTGCAAGCATTCCAGCAGCAACATCACTGATTCCCGCAATGCTTTGAATCAAGCATTCCTCGACTTCACTAAAAATAACAGTCCTATTGATAGCCAATACCAAGTCCGAAACACCCAGTGGGCTGCTCTTGGGACTCACAACTCTACCCTCATGGGGGTGACTCTTGGCGGACTGTCAGGATGCAACTGCAGTTCTGTGAAGCAATGTTCTACTACTCTGGTCCTGTCAATGTCACAAAACGAGGGGCAGGCAGAAGTCCACTGCCCACGTACTCGCGCTGAGCCCACCAAGTCTCTGAGACACCAGTGCCTGCAGCTTCACTGCCCGACATGAGTGGCACACAGGAGTCAAAAGTTATCTTCAAGCACCCAGTTCACATGCCGGAACCCTTATCACAAACATTGTCGACAAAGGTCATAGTGTATCTGCACAAGCAGTACTGTAGATGTTTCAGTCCTGGTTTATTCCGCCTAGGTCAGAATATAAGTGGCCTACCACTGCCCAGCCGAGTCTCCTTTAACCTCCGGGGTGGGGTTGGGTGGGTGTGGCTGCTAGTTCTGGATAGAATGGTCCACCGTAGGGCCTGAACCATGCTAGTGTGCTGCCACCTATCAATCCTTCTGACTGGCAAGGGTCAGCATAGTCAAAACCGCCACGATGTGGTAGTATGGCCCACACTTGTATCACAGAAGCCTGCGCACATATCCCTTTACCACACTCACATCATTACACACATACACCCCTGTACAACACGTATCCCTTAACACACACCCCCTGCACCACACTCACTCCTGCACCTCACATCCCTTAACACACACCCTGCACCACACTCACTCCTGCACCACACATCCCTTAACACACAGACACCCTGTGCCACACTCACTTCTGCACGACACATCCCTTAACACACGCCCCCTGTGCCACACTCACTCCTGCACCACACATCCCTTAACACAGACCCCCTGTGCCACACTCACTCCTGCACCCATATCTTAACACACCCCCCTGCACCACACTCACTCCTGCACCACACATCCTTTCCAACACACTGCCCAACACACTTCACACCCCCTGTGCCCACTCATCCTGCACCACACATCCCTTAACACACACCCCTGGTCCACACTCACTCCTGCACCTCACATCCTTAACATACAACCCTTGCACCACACTCACTCCTGCACCACACATCCCTTAACACAGACCCCCTGTGCCACACTCACTCCTGCACCACACATCCTTAACACACACCCACCAATCCCAAACTCACTCCTGCACCACATATCCCTTAACACACACCCCCTGCACCCACTTCACTCCTCACCACACATCCCTTAAACACACGCCCCTTAAACACACACAACCCTGCACCACACTCACTCCTGCAACCACACATCCCTTACACAACACACCCTGCACCACTCTCACTTCTGCACCTCACATCCCTTAACAACACACATCCCTTAACACACACACACCCTGTGCCACACTCACTTCTGCACCACATACCCTTAACACACCACTCCCTGCACCAAGACCACGCCGGCAACACACATATCCCTTAACACACACTCATTCCCTGTCACCACACTCACTCCTGCACCACACATCCCTTAACACACACACCCTGCACCACAGTCACTCCGCACCTCACATCCCTGACACACACCCTGCACCACACTCACTCCTGCACCACACATCCCTTAACACACACCCCCTGTGCCACACTCACTCCTGCACCACACATCCCTTAACACACACCCCCTGCACCACACTCACTCCTGCACCACACATCCCTTAACACACACATCCCTTAACACACACATCCCTTAACACACACCCCCTGCACCACACTCACTCCTGCACCACACATCCCTTAACAACACACATCCCTTAACACACACACACCCTGCACCACACGCACTCCTTGCACTCCACCCTTATCACACACCACCCAGCACCAACACTGCACTCCTGCACCACACATCCCTTAACACACACAACCCTGCACCACACGTTCACTCCTGCCAACACATTCCCTTAACCGACCAACTCCCTTAACATCACACACACACTGCACCACACTCACTCCTGCACCTCACATCCCTTAACTACTCACCCCCTGCACCACACTCACATCCGGCACCACAACTCACCTTCCTGCACTCACACAGCCATTAACAACACACATACCCCTTAACACACACTACCCCGGCAACCACAATCAACTCCTGCACCACACATCCCTTAACACACACATCCCTTAACACACACACACCCTGCACCACACTCACTCCTGCACCACACATCCCTTAACACACACCCCCTGCACCACACTCACTCCTGCACCACACATCCCTTAACACACACCCCCAGCCACCACACTCACACCTGCACCTCACAGCCCTTAAAACACAACCCCCATCACCACACTCACTCCTGTCATCCCCGCCGCCTTAACACACCACCCCCTGCACCACACTCACTTCTGCACACCACATAATCCCTTAACACACAACCCCCTGGCACCACACTCCACTCCTGCACCACACATCCCGAACACACACCCCGCTGTGCCACACTCACTAGCCTGCACCTCACAATCCCTTAACACTCACACACCCTCAACACACTCACTACCTGCAACCACACACCTTAACACACAACATCCGCTTAAACCAACCAACACCCTGCACCACACTCACCTCTCACCACACATCCCTTAACACACACCCCCTGCACCACACTCACTCCTGCACCACACTCACTCCTGCACCACACATCCCTTAACACACACCCCCTGCACCCCACTCACTCCTGCACCACATATCCCTTAACACTACAGAACCCTGTGCCACAACGCACTCCCTGCACCACACATCCCTTAACACACACCCTGTACCCCTCTCACTCCTGCACCACACATCCCTTAACACACACATCCCTTAACACACACATCCCTTAACACACACATCCCTTAGCACACACACACCCTGTGCCACACTCACTCCTGCACCACACATCCCTTAACAACACACATCCCTTAACACACACACCCCCTGTGCCACACTCACTCCTGCACCTCACATCCCTTAACACACAGACACCCTGTGCCACACTCACTCCTGCACCACATATCCCTGCACTACACCTCCCTGCTCTTTACAGCCAGACGAGATGGCCAAATGAGTTGAGCGTCCGTCTCCCGTTTTGGTAGATCATCGGATTTAAACCCATGTTCGAGTCAAACCAATGGCTAGAAAACTGTACTTGTCACTTTCTAGCCAGGCGGTCGGCTTTATTAGGATAGGGCGAGGACTGGTTTGCTCAGTGTCAGGATAATGCGGCTGAGTGGGATAGCAGGTCATAGTGCTGGCGGCCTGGTCTCCAAGTGGGGCATCACTATAAAGTAACTATGAGTGCGCACTGTCACAAGTCGATACCCATCCTGATATGACCTTAGATGTTGCCAGGATATAAAACTCCAACAACCCTGCACCACACACCCGCCCGGTGGCCTGTTCACCCCGCTCAGTCACACTGGCGTCCCTGAACGCATGAATTAACCAATAAAGCAATCCCGACATAAAATGGCCAGCGTTTCTGGAGCACGCCGCTAAAGCAATTACCAGTTAAAAGTGGCAGTAAACTGATTACGACTCGGACGGCGCCGTGCCGGTGAATAGAACCGCCCCAATAAACAGTTGACATTGAACGCAGCCAGTTATGTATGCAAAATGACACTTTTTTTCCCCAGGAAGTTTTTTTCTCCTTCCGGATACGAGAATTTCGTAATGGATGTGGGTTTATCTGGGAGGGGGCTGCAGTGCAGTGATGTAGATAACCAGTGAAGGCGGTTTGGTGGTGGGTTGAGTTCCTTGAGCGTTCCTGCACCATGTTAACTGCTGGTGGCCGTCTGCATGTTGCCCGCTGTCCTGGTGCGGAGTCACGCCACCAGGTGTCGCAGTTTGCGCACCCTGACCGGCGACCCGCCTGCAGTGTGGCAGGAGGGGATCAAGAGGCAGACACCGGACCACTTCTAACCGCGATAAGTCGCCATTAAACTAACGCCACTCGGCGCACGGGCACTAAACACCGACACACAGCGGGGGGTCGTGGGCTGCCGTACAGCCCGCTCCTGACCGAACACAGTTTCATCTTAATTAAGTCACGCCTGTTCATTATTTAGTTTTCAAAGGGAATTGTGCCAAACGAGTCTTAGACAGCCATCATCCAAAGAAGGAACGCACAAACTCTCTCGCAACAGTAGGTCCATTTCTGTGGGGGACAATCTTAATTAGAATGTTAATGGGAAGCTGTTTTATGGGTAGATTCCCGGTTTTATTAGTGTGTTATATGTTGATACCCGTATATTCGATGGAGTCCCACCTTTATTAATATTAGTTAGTGTGTTGTATGTGGATACCTGTATATGGGTAGATTTCACCTTTATTAGTTCAAGTGTGTTGTATATGAATTCCTGTATATGGGTAAATTCCCGCGTTTATTAGTTAGTGTGTTGTATGTGGTGCTGCCTGCTTCTAACCCCTGCTGACTCCCGCCGCTTGTGCCTGGCAGGTGACTGTCTCCGATAACGGGTACCCGGAGCAGTTCTCGACAACGCGAGTCGTGGTGACGGTGGCGGACCTGAACGACGAGGCGCCCGCCTTCACGGCGCGCATGTACCGGGTGCGCGTGCCGGCTGCGCGCGCATCACACACCATGCGCCCGCTGTACCGCGTGTTGGCGCAGGACGCCGACATGGGCAGCAACGCAGACATCGACTACAGCATCAAGACGGGCCGGGGCAACGGCCGCTTCAGGATCGACGCCAAGACCGGCACCATCCTCAGCGACAAGGAGTTCGAGCCGGGCGACCAGTACGACCTGACGGTGAGTCCTGGGCACTGGGAGGCCACGTCATTACCCGCCGTGCACCGCGAGCTGTTCACCTTTCACGTTCTAACTGCAGCACTGTCGTGATTAGCAATAGCAGTGTTTCAAAGGACAATATCAAAATCAACTAAGATCGAATAAGTAATTGTGCTGTTTAATGACCGAATAAGGATTGTTAAAATGATCCATTACAGTGGAAGCAATTGTTTTGATAGTGCCATTATTAAATAATAACGATAAAAGACCGGGAGATTAACTGAATGGCACAGTGTGAATAAGATTACCTGCACATCTTTAAACAATGGAAGGCACAGCAATATTCAAAGGTATATGATAGACTTGCAAACCAAACCTGTACTGTGATAAATGTTCCCTTATCACTGCATTAGATGAGTTATGCATTAGATGAGTTATGTATTAGATGAGTTATGCATTAGAAGAGTTATGTATTAGATGAGTTATGCATTAGATGAGTTATGTATTAGATGAGTTATGTATTAGATGAGTTATGCATTAGATGAGTTTGTTATAACCAAGTATGACCCTACAAAGTGATGTCATATTTTCTGCATCGGTCTGTTTGGAAATACGTGTGCGAGCGAATTGTCAGTTTCCCCCATTCACTTTGCACATTGGTTTATAAATAATAAACCTGATAATTAGATAATAGCTTAGCTGTAACTATTCTAACAGAAAGATGACGTACACAAACTTTTAAGTAAACATTGCTGCATTCAAAAATGCCAAAAGTCTCAAATTATGTAAACAGAAAACAGTAGTGTGTGACACTAAATCCTATTCTCTAGCTCTCCTCTAGGTCTATGCTAATTACTAGTCTGCTTGAGATTCGTGACTGCTTTCGTCACTCGCCATGACACAAACTAAACATGTCTGCTCCAGGTAAACTTGTCCTTCTATGATGTGCACTAAATATGTCTGCTCTAAATGTCCTCTCCATAAAGCACAATATACACGTCTGCTCCAGGTACCCATATCTCTCCATGACATACAATAAGCATGTATGCTCCAGGTGTCTGAGCCTCTCCATGATGCGCAATAAGCATGTCTGCTCCAGGTGTCTGTGCCTCTCCATGTCATACAATGAGGATGTCTGTCCCATGTGTTTATGCCTCTCCATGACATACAATAAGCATACGTCTTCTCCAGGTGTCTGTGCATCTCCGTGATGTATATTAAGCATGTCTGCTCCATGTGCCCATGTCTCTCCGTGATGTGTACTAAGCATGTCTGCTCCACATGTCCGTGTGTCTCCGTGATGTACAATACGCATGTCTGCTCCAGGTGCGTGCTTTTGATAACGGCCGCCCCCAGAAGCGACAGACGGCGCGCGTCTTCTTCACCGTGGTCGACTGCCCCTCCACCTCCTCCACGGCGCCCAGGTTCCTGCACGAGAAGGAGGAGAAGAAGGTGGTGGAAAGCGACAGCATCGGGCACATGGTCGCCATCATGGTCGCCAGTGATGAGGATGGAGACAAGATCTGGTACTCAATCACAGGTAGGTGGTGTTCAAACCATGTGCGGGTCGTCGTCAGTTTCAATTAAATACAGATTGTTCTAAATAGAAGTGAGCAGGTCGACCAACAGACGTGCCAGCACTTGTCCGTGAGCTGGTGCCTGGTGTGCCTGTGTTCCCACCATCACTGCCCGTCACCTGTCCGCACACAGACGTCCCTTATCGCGCAATGGTGTGCGATTTCCTTCTGATGACAAGATCTTCTGGCGAACCTTGTGCACATAGATCATTTGCTGTAGGCTTTTCTAGCGGAGACAGTTTCCCTGCCAGGTGAGGCAGGTAAGGCTAAGCCCTCATCACTGAATGGGATGAAGCACCCTTCAGTTGCCAGACGGGGAGCCAGATTGATGGCCGAGTTCTGGGAGACGGGATAATGGAGTGCCTGACGCGGCTAGCGGGCGCAGGGTGGGGGCACCATTCTGGGAGGCATGCCCACTTCCGGTTAGCGCGAGGCGCATGCGCGGGCGTCCTTATCATGTGACAGTGCGCCCCGATCCTGGCAGTGTCCAAGTGCGGCCTGAAGTGACGTGTTGTCGCACACAGACCGGTGGTTGAAGCCGTTTATGTAAGTGTTAACCAGGTACAGACAGGTGATTGCTAGACCAACTGCCGCCCGCTAGGGTTTATTTGTGGTGATGACCTACTTAGTACTGTCTCCCTTGTTGCTCTCGCTTGTTAGAAGTCAGATCACGCTTTGACTTATCCACACCATGTTGTCTGTGACTCATATTTACAAAATGGTGTGGGATGAGTGCTGTGGTGACTGACGACGCACCCAGTCTAACTGTTCTCCCTGTTGTATGCAACTACGAGTTATCAGCATGGTTAGTTGTATGTACTGAATGTACCCACGTGAAGACGAGTAGACAGATTAATGCTGGAGTCATGTTCATTATACACAGAGGCGTTGTAGCACAGACCGGTTGAATTAGAAAACCCAGGTGAGAGTGCCACGCACTCTTTGTACTATCAGCCCGGGCTTTAACACTGCACAGTCCGATGAGATGATAACACTTTCAAAACCAAAACACTATCTAAATTTGATCCTACATATCCAGCTTAGATATTGGTGCACTTGTTAAATATTAAATTGGTATCTTTCACTTTAAATATCTTCAAAGTTATCCATCCACAATCAAAGTTACTTCAAACTATCAAAAGGTAGATTATAACAATAAACCTAATATATTTAGCTCAACATTTGGATGAAATTCAAAACCCTTGGACTATGCAACTTTGCAACTATGCAACTATTCAACAATGCTATGCTATGCAACTAAGGGAATCAACACGTAGACATTGCATCGGTCGCAGAGAACTTGGCCGTGCACGGCCCGCCTCCCGGCCCTCCTCCCGGCCAGCCTCCGGGCCCTCCTCCCGGCCAGCCTCCGGGCCCTCCTCCCGGCCAGCCTCCGGGCCCTCCTCCCGGCCAGCCTCCGGGCCCTCCTCCCTTGGCCGCCTCCCCGGGCCGCCTCCCCTGGCCGCCTCCTCTGGCCGCCTCCCCTGGCCGCCTACCTGGCTGGGGTTTACGTCCCGCTCTGCTCACAGTGTCATTACGGCACGCCGACCCAAGACAGCGACCAACACGCGAAATACTGAGAGAAAAAAGCACGCGGCAATAACAATTACTGGTGCAAAGTAATGGGCACCAGGCACCGACATGCTGCTTACTAATACACGTCTGCCAGTCAATTAGTTCTAGCCTGTGTTTTATATCTGCTCCTGCTGGAGTAGGCCGGCTCGGTTTGATATCAATCTGTAACATAATGCAGTGTATATCATCTTAGCGAATTTTCACGCGACCATTTGCATAGCTGTGATCCGGTTATTTCACAATCGTTAGGAACTGCTGAGGAGAACCCGCTAGTCTAAGGATGGTTTGTTGGCGTGTGGGCAGTGGTTCAAATTAGGTCGTATAAACAAACTGTTAATTAAATCTTAATAAGCCGTGTCGGTATTTATTAACCTAAAGAAAGATAGCCCGTACTCACTTGAGCGCCCTAATGCTAGGTACACACATAGCATATAGGATTCGCGCACTAAAACTCCCGATCAGCTTAAAACTGAAGTCGGGCCGATTCATTTTTCGAATCGGGAATCGCAATCGTAGTGCTAGCGCACACCTACCGTTTTAGCCCTAAAAATTAGTTTTTAGTCGTGAATCGCAATCGGTAGGTGTGCTAGGGGAGTGCACACCTCACGATTTTTGGGCAGTTTTAGATCGTATACGCTAGGTGGGTGCGGGAAAACGATTGTATACGCTAGGTGTGTACCGGGCATTGGCTAGCCAAACTGGGGTGATCGGTGCGTGTAGGGTGTGAGGGGTTTCCCCGACTGTGCAGTCAGGCTGCACAGTCGGGGAAACGGGACCCACACGTGAGTGGGTTTAAGCTGTTCAACGAAGTGGATTTGTATTTCCACCGTGTGTCTGGGCAGGTTGTGTATAAGGAGCTTAACCCAGCTTACGCCGCAGCAGATCCCCGCTAAGGGGCTCTGCTCTGTCTGTGGGCGTGGCCTGATTGGAGGACGGCAGCCTGGTGCATATGTTTACTGCTTGACGTCTCTACCCGGGCATAGGCTTTGCACAGCCGGCGCTGTACCCCCTCAGTGCTGTGCCACAAGCCACCATGACTGCGGCGATGAGTGCGGGCAGTGTCCACTTGGGCCAGTGCAGTAGCGCCCGACTGCTTGCCTCACACAATGACACGCCGCCCTGTTGTGTGTGCCGCTTTCTCCCTTTGTCACCGTCTCACTTCCCAGGGCCTAAAGCGGGAGCTGACTGCGGGGTGGTCCGGCCGCGTGCCAGCATACCCACACGGGAGGTGGCCAGGGGAGGGGGGCCAGGGGTGGCGGGGAGGGGGGGATGCCCCTGAGTAGGGAGGGTGGTGGGGAGGGGGGCCAGGGGTGGCGGGGAGGGGGGATACCCCTGAGTGGGGAGGGTGGCGGGGAGGGAGGGGGGAAGGGGTGGTGGGGAGGGGGGGGGGGGCAGGGGTGTCGGGGAGGGGGGCAGGGAGGAGGGCAAGGGTGGCGGGGAGGGGTGGCGGGGGTGGTGGCGGGGAGTGTCAGAAAAGTTTAGCACTCGTCGCTTAAATTAGCTGTCAACACCGACGTGGCAATTTTAACAGTAGAACGGGCGCACATAATGAATGCAAGGCTGTGTGGAACTATATTCCTGGGCCGACCGGTGATCTCCTCGAACAGTAGCTCGGCAGTCTGTTTGTGACACGAACTTCTGGCCGACCTTTTCGTGACACGAGCTGTTGGGCAGTCTACTTGTGACACTAGTTCCTCTCGGACCTGTTTGTGACACGAGCTGCTCACCGATCTGTTTGTGACATGGTCTGTTGGTGACACGATCTGGTCGGTGGCAGGCACTGAGCAGCTCTAAGTGATAGGTCGTGAAATGGCCTTCTCCTGTTGCCACACTCTGCCCTGACAGCAACATCCTGAGAATGAGCGCCGATTGGAGACTGACCACTCAATAATGGCTGGCTGGTGGTAGCGCCGCCTGGCGGGATCCCACGGCGTTTTGAGCGGCGTGCGACATGGACTGAGCGTTTCTAACTTCAGATTGCTCAGGGGCGGTGGTGGAAATGGGGCGTGGTCTGTAACTCTACCAGGTCCACCCAGACAACTTGTCTAATCACGTCTTTGGCATGGGATCATGTCTATGGGACAAATATGTCCATGGGACAAATATGTCCATTGGACAAAAATATGCCAACCAATAGTCAACATCGTCTCTAATATTACTGGACTGAGCAGTAACCGTGAGGGGACCTTGTCTGCCGTCCTGATGGCGTGCTGCAGGGAAACTCTTATTTTCAAATGTTTTATTTGCTGATTAATAGCAATGACTTTTAAATAGGGTGCACTTTGATATCGGAACAAAAGGTAAAGTGTAGCTAAGTATATTGAATATACAATCAACTCGCTGAAATAAGGAATTGTTTATTTGGAATATCTGCGCTATTATTTAGATTCATGGAAGAGCAATGGACCAGTGTAGTTAGTGTAGTATAACCGTCATGACATGACCTTAGATTTTAGCAGGACATAAAACCCCAACAAACAGTTCAGTCTGTTATGGCTGCTGGTGTTATGGCTGAATATTCTGAAGTGAGAATATTTTGAGAGGGGCTCTACATTATCAGTCATAGGCCTCTCTCTACCAGTAGTCGGTGCCCCAGTCTGCGTCTACATGACGTTCCTGCAGTTTGATGTGTGTCCATACTGCTCCGTCCCGGAGTGACGTCTCGGGTAATCTCCGTGGGTCGGGCGGCTGTAGGTGGGACTGGTGGCTGATAATACCAGCACCCAATAAGTGACTGCATGTCCTTAGTGCTAAGATATGTTCCCGGTTTCTGGTCTTCCGTCACTTATGAGCGCTGTCACAGTGCTGGCGCTCACAGTGCCGGTACAGCAGGGCACTCACAGTGCTTGCCAGCAGGGTGCTCACAGTACCAGTACAGCAGGGTGCTCATAGTCACAGTGCTGGCCAGCAGGGTGCTCACAGTACCAGTACAGCAGGGCACTCACAGTGGCGGCCAGCAGGGTGCTCACAGTGCTGGCCAGCAGGATGCTTACAGTGGTCGCCAGCAGGGTGCTCACAGTGCAGGCCAGCAGGGCGCTCATAGTGCCGGTACAGCAGGGCGCTCACAGTGCTGGCCAGCAGAGCCGTCACCCTGCCGGCCAGCATGATGCTCACAGTGCCGGCCAGCAGGGTGCTCATAGTGCCAGCCAGCAGGGTGCTCATCGTGCCAGCCAGCAGCACGCTCATAGTCCCGGCCAGCAGCGTGCTCACAGTGCTGCTCAGCAGCGCACTCACAGTGTCGGCCAGCAGGGCACTCACAGTGCTGACCAGCAGGGTGCTCACAGTGCCAGAGAGCCCGGCGCTCACAGTGCTGGCCAGGAGAGCGCGAGGCCAGCGTCCCAATTCCACTCTCAGCCGATATTTGCGGCTGTTGGCTGGTCTAGGCTCTGTGTGTGGAGGGGAGGGGGAGGGCGCTCTGAGGTCGGTGATGGCCGCTCAACCACCTTGTGATGCCACTGTCGAGTGACGTAGTTCATAAGAATGACCTTTTTCCAAACTTGCTACAGTGCACTGAACAGACGTCATGTCGCCCCCGCCCCCTACCGGGCGAACAGGAAATGATAGGGAGCCATCTGGGCCCGGGGACATTGGCCTGTCTGCTCACGTGACTATACGGCATGTGTTCGTACTAGACCAGAGTTTTGAAAAAGCTAGCTATAAATGGGTGAGAACGGTAGGTGTATGGAATCCAGAAGGACGCTAGTCACCATACCGGAAGTGCGTCCTTTGTTAGTTAAGGAGGTTGAAGCAATCACTCAGACCCAACAGCAAGCCTAGACGCTTACAGGAGCAGGGCATCTTATCAGCAACTTGCAAGTGGAGCGGTTAATCCGACGGCGCCAACACCGCCCGACTTAGGAGCAGCTTATACACCGGGGCCGCCGTTACACCGAGCAGAAGAATTACATGGCAGGATAGACACTGTTCCAGCTAAAACTATAGAGTTATAGACACACAATGCAATCAGTCTAATAATAGGCTCTTTTACCTAGATACTAGAGGGTTCATTTGGATCGCTACGATATGCAGTTCTCTCTCGGCTTGTATTCTGGGTGACTTCTCGGATCGTTTATCACCCCGCATTGGGGCAATGGAAGATGGTTTGAACTATTGTAAGTAACTCGAATCCGCAGCACTATTCATAACTCTTTGTATTTGAGTAAAACATAGATACTGTAAGTTGTAACCGAAATAGTTCACAAGGCCTTTATATTCATTCAAGGTAAGCAGTATTTCCAACTCTTAGGCGCAATTACTAACGAATGTCGCTTCATATTAAAAGTATGCTGTCTTGTTTGACTATAAAGATTGAATTCCCGCTCATTCTAAGGACGATGTGTAAAAAAGCCTTAACAACCTGGCAGCAAACCTCCCTCGGGTCACCCGTGTTCGGGCACGGCTGCACATGGGTTCGGTGACGTCACAAGTACATTCCCCCTCACTCTGCCAACAGCCGCCCGCCATTGTCTTTGAGTGACCCAGCTGGGTGGTGTTAGCTCTGACCGTGACAGATATTGTCCTTGCTACTCCCAGACTCTCGTGGTGTTAGGCAACGTTAGGGAAGACTGCAGTCAATGGAACATGGATGTCGGCCCACAAACCACTGGCAGCAGCTTCAGCCAGGCCCCAGTCAGGTTGTCGGGTACCACGTGATACCCCCGGACGTAACACACGCACACTGGTAACCCGCACACACGGGGGCCGTCAGCATTACACGGCATCAGTTGGTGCAGATTGTCTCATTTCGCACATTGATAGAAACTCATATCTATTGTATGACGTTGATGATGCATGACCGTAATTACCCAGGGTGCACCTCGACAACAGGCAGTCCACGTGCACCGATACGTCACGCGGAAAGCTGTTTCTGATAGCCCTGCCCCCTCCCACCCCGTGCCGTGTTGATCGGTGTGCCGGGTGAGGCGCCAGGATCTCACGGTCCATACAGGTGCAGCTGGCACCAGCCGGAATAGGGTGAGGCTGGCCGGCCTGCCGGGGGCTGCCCAGGCAGCTGCAGGCTCATGGTACCGGCTACAGGCGCACCGTGCCGGCTACAAGCGCACAATGCTGGTTACGGGCGCACCGTGCCAGCTACAGGCGCACCATGCCAGCTACAGGCGCACCATGCCGGCTACAGGCGCACCATGCCGGCTACAGGCGTACCGTGCTGGCTACAGGCATACCGTGCTGGCTACAGGTGCACCATGCCGGCTACAAGTGCACTGTTCCGGCTACAGGCGCACCATGCCAGCTACAGGCGCACCATGCCGGCTACAGGCGCACCATTCCGGCTACTTGCACACCGTTCTGGCTACAGGTGCACGTTGCCGGCTACAGGTGCACCATTCTGGCTACAGGTGCACCATGCCAGCTACAGGCACACCGTTCCAGCTACAGGCGCACCATGCTGGCTACATGCGCACTGTTCTGGCTACAGGTGCACCATGCACCAGGCATACCATGCCGGCTACAGGTGCACCATTCTGGCTACAGGTGCACCGTGCTGGCTACAGGTGCACCGTGCCACCTACAGGCACACCCTTCCGGCTACAGGCACACCATGCCGGCTACAAGTGCACCGTTCTGGCTACAGGCACACCATGCCGACTACATGCACACTGTTCTGACTACAGGTGCACCAATCCGGCTACAGGTGCACCATACCAGCTACAGGCACACCGTTCCAGCTACAGGCAACATGCCGGCTACAGGAGCACCGTTCCAGCTACAGGCGCACCATGCCGGCTACAACTTACAAGCGCACGTGCCAGCTACAGGCACACCATGCCGACTGGGTGCATTACCGGTGCTCGCTACGCGCTGTCAGAAGGAGTAGTGGGTGTAGTGCATGTTCATTTACTTGCCCGAACGCTACTCGGCTCCTGTTGTTACTTGGCGCACTGTGCACCAGAGCAGGCCTCTCAGGGGAAGGCTGCCCACAGTGAGCGGTCCGCAGACACCCCGCGCACCGAGCGCTCCTCCATGGCTTTGCCGAGCTGCTCAGCCGCCTGACCGGAAATGAACATATAAGGCGGGTCAGCAGGTGGTAGGGAACCATGTTAATGGACAGCCGGAGAGGAGGGCGGCGTTAAAGGTGAGGAATGGAGGAGTGAGGAGGGGTACAACACCGTGACCTATTCCGCCAGCCTTACACGCGGTGGTAATGGGCGGCACTGAGCGAGGTTCCCCGGCCCCGACGGTCACCTGCGCCCGAGCTCACCGCTAAGGGCCTCGGCATACCGGAGACCAGCCGGCATTCTCCTACTGTCAGCACAACGGTGTTAACATCGTTTCAGATGCCTCGTATTGTGGGTGTGCCCAATATTGTTAACGACGTTTCTCACCGTTAGGCTTTCAGGACGCACATATCGCGTATTGGTATCAAACCAGGCTGGGCGACAGAGCTGATGAGTCTAGTCTGATATCAATCCTTGATAACTAAGTCCTCACAGCTGAGGGCCGAAAGACAAAATTAAATTTTGTATCACACCTCCCTAATATTATGTTTATTATTAATTAGAAATGCCAAATGTATAATAACTTATTTTGCATTGAATATTTAAAATGAAAGAAGACAGGGACTTCGCTTATTTCTGATATTGTTTCTTGTCCTTACTGGCTGTAACTTGTAAGAGTCATGCAATGAGCCCAGACCTTATCCACATGGCACCCCCCCCCCCCCGACGCACATCCTCTCTCCTAACATCCTCAAACATCCTCACCCTACCGTGGCATTTTCATCTCAAAACACTTTTCCACACTCTCACTAGGCTCTCACCACCTCGCCACACTCCCACCTCCTACCACGCCCTCGCCACCTCACGTCTTGTCAACCCTCTGTGACGTTGTTACCGCCAACCCGGGCCCTTCACCTGCACATGTGCACTCACAGACTGTCTGCGTCCTTCACTTTGCCTTCAGACTGTGTGGGCCCTTCACTTTGCCCTCAGACTGCGCCCACAGACTATGTGGGCCCTTCACTGCGCCCACAGACTATGTGGGCCCTTCACTGCGCCCACATACTATGTGGGCCCCTCACTGCGCCCACAGACTGTGTGGGCCATTCACTGCGCCCACAGACTACATTGGCCCATCATTACACTCTCAGACTATGTGGGCCCTTCACTTTTCCCTCAGACTGCGCCCACAGACTATGTGGGCTCTTCACTGCACCCACAGACTATGTGGGCCCTTCACTGCACCCACATACTATGTGGGCCCTTCACTGCGCCCAGAGACTGCGTGGGCCATTCACTGCGCCCACAGACTACATTGGCCCATCATTACACTCTCAGACTATGTCGTCCCTTCACTGCGCCCCCAGACTACGTAGGCCCTTCACTGCGCACTTCACAGACTATCGGCGTGCTCACACGTGCCCCGCGGACCACGCCCCTCCACGTGAAGGCAGCTCCGTAGGCCCCAATTGTATTCACCTCAACACCAAATCGCCCCGTTCTCGGCGTCTTCACACATCACACACCGGCTACATTTCCCCTGACTTACAAAGGCCGCCACTATTAGGCCGAGGGCGAGTAGCAAGGCTAATAATGATAGACACTTTGGTTTAAGTGATCATTACAGGCCGCCGGTCGTGTCCACCCGGCTCTAATGACTTGTACTGTGGATCGCCCGTCTCAGGTCGCCCTCTCACTTACTTCCCACTCGTGTTCCCCTGTGACCACTGTCCGAGTCTACCCCACCACTCTCCCCCTGCCAGATTCGCTTGTCCCCATGCCGTCAGTGCTTCTCACAGTGCTTGTGCTGCCGTTACGTCCTATATTTGTTTCGTTTTCCTAAAGGCCCTGTCACATTACGATGCATCTCGCAAGCGTGCGGCCAACGTGTAAAATCACTTTTTTACTTTGAGAAGTGTCAAACTTTTTGGTGTGGGGGGGCAAAGTTGGACGTACATAGCATCTGGCCAACATACATAGCGTATGGCCAACATATGACCATTGTATGGCTAACATATCTCCTGGTGAAAAATGCTTGAAGTACGCCCATGGTATGTTCACAGAATGCCGGTGAATGTTATATACTTTATTTCGATCGCCAGAACTACGCCTCATATGTTACATATGTCAAGACATGCTGGAGAAATGCTAAACGTATGTTAGACATATGTTAAGCATACATTATCCATATGTTGTCAGTACGCGGACTGTACATTCCCACTGCCTTTAAAAGTAGGTCAATGTAGTGCAACGTAGTGAACAAAGTTTGTCTAATGTAAGTGTAATGTACATCAATGTATGCCTAACTCATACATAACGTACAGCGGACGTAAAATCCACACTTTGTCGAATGCTGTTGTACATCAAAAGTTTTGTGCATGCACAAAACTTTGCCGACCCCCTGATGTGCGACGCCGTATCTCGATGAACGTCGACGTACATTGACGTATACCAATGAGCACCTATTGCATCTATTACATAACAATGTATCCCGACGTAGCGGCCAAAAATCACATACGTCAGCGTGCGTTGGCACAATGTGTTGTAATGTGACAGCCCCTTTAGGCAGCGCCGACATGTGCTTAATGTGGACCCGTTAGGAGACCGCGCCCAGCGCCGTCCCCGTGTAATGCCAGCCTCGCTCTGGTCTTAGTGGACCCCGGGGAGCAACTAATGCTTGTGCCAATGAGACTAATACGGACCTTCCTTGTTAGTGCTGGGCTGGTGCTGCGGGCTGGGCCACGGTGTGCTACATGGAACCGCTCATAGCAACTGGAACGCTGCTCAGAGCTACGGGCAACTAGCTCCACCTGTTCGGGTCAGCTCAGCCACGCTCAGAGCTACCGGCAACGCTCAGAGCTACGGGCAACTAGCTCCACCTGTTCGGGGCAGCTCGGCCACGCTCAGAGCTACCGGCAACTAGCTCCACCTGTTCGGGGCAGCTCGGCTATGCTCGGAGCTACCGGCAACTAGCTCCACCTGTTCGGGGCAGCTCGGCTATGCTCGGAGCTACCGGCAACTAGCTCCACCTGTTCGGGGCAGCTCGGCTATGCTCGGAGCTACCTGCAACTAGCTCCACCTGTTCGGGGCAGCTCGGCTATGCTCGGAGTTACCTGCAAATAGCTCAACCTGTTCGGGGATGCTCGGCCACGCTCGGTGGCTCTTCCTGTACACGCGCCAGGAAGGTGATGGTGGATGTAGCGGCGTGTAGCCTCCACCCCCAGTGGCCGGCACCACACCGGCACGGTGAGGGCATGGTGAGGGCACGGTGAGGGAATGGTGAGGAAAGGTGAGGAAACGGTGATGGAATGGTGAGGAAAGGTGAGGAAACGGTGATGGAATGGTGAGGGAACGGTGAGGGCATGGTGTAAGCATGGTGAGGGAACGGTGATGGAACGGTGAGGGCATGGTGTAAGCATTGTGAGGGAATGGTGAGGGCATGGTGAGGGAATGGTGAGAGAACAGTGAGGGAACGGTGAGGGAATGGTGAGGGCATGGTGTAAGCACTGTGAGGGAATGGTGAGGGCATGGTGAGGGAATGGTGAGAGAACAGTGAGGGAACGGTGAGGGAACGGTGAGGGCATGGTGTAAGCATGGTGAGGGAACGGTGATGGAACGTTGAGGGCATGGTGAGGGCATGGTGTAAGCACGGGGAGGGAACGGTGAGGGCATGGTGTAAGAATGGTGAGGGAACGGTGAGGGCATGGTGATGGAATGGTGAGGGCATGCTGAGGGCATGGTGTAAGCACGGGGAGGGAACGGTGAGGGAATGGTGAGGGAATGGTGAGGGAATGGTGAGGGAACGGTGAGGGAACGGTGAGGGAATGGTGAGGGCATGGTGTAAGCATGGTGAGGGAACGGTGAGGGCACATT
>CM059191.1:8524180-8557644 GCA_030323885.1 Branchipolynoe longqiensis
CCCCCCCTCCACGTTTAACACGTGTGAGGGGACCGTGGTCGGGTAGCCGCGCCTCGTTTTGGTGCTAATTATTCCTTTGTTAGCTCTGTAGATTTACGGCTCCGTTCGGCCTTGACCAATGGCTGGTACGTGACCCGTCCGCTGCACGGCGCCACGCGCGAACCCATCCGTTAGAAACACCACGTGAGGCCCTACAGAGGGACGAGTCCTCCGCCTTTCTCCCCACATTATTGTGGTAATTGGCCACGAGGGCCAGCCGCTACTAGATGTCGCCTCGATAGAGCTTTCGTCACTTTTGGTTAAACCGTCGAGAGAGCACGACGTCCTAGGAGGAGCACCCAACACCGGAGCGAGTTGCGTGCCGGGGGAGGGTGGCCGGGTTGGCCCGACCGAGCCCGGCCCTCCGACGAGCGCCAGGGAGGCGCACGACCGGTAAGTATACACCCGTGCGGGTGCCGCTGAGGTGAGGCCTAAAGGCTCCGGTCTACACGAGATCGAGACGGGTTTAGCCGTTAGCTTTTTAGCTCCTGGCTGCTAGGCGGAGGATCCACTGGACCTCCCCACCTGGTGGGAGGAGGAGACTTGTCTACCTCTTTATGGCTTCTCGGTGGGTCCTTTGGTGGCCCTACCCCCCCCCCCCCCCATGCCGTCGGCGACCGCGTGGTCAGGGGACGCTTGAGTCGGGGTGACTCGGACACCGAGTGCTCGGTGCCTCGCGCACCGATGACCCAGGGTCAAAGGGGGAGGGGAGGCTTAATGGGTCTGCGGCCTATAACTGAGCGGTGTACGGCCCCTCGTGGCCTATCTTACCATAATAATGCTGCACGTTAATAGCAGAATCTTTTATACTCACGGCCGCACACCCACATGGCACTGAGGTGTGTCTGCGACTTTTCCGTCTCTTTTAAAAAGCGCGCCTGACATTTATTGCTTTGCTTTGCGGAAAAGTGGCGGCGTGGGAATGATGACTCATCCACAACCCCCCCCCCCCCCACCCCACCCCCCCCGACGGGCAGCGCGACCCACAGCACGCAAACGGTGCACCCCCAACAGTGTTGTATATCCGCGCTCAAACTGTG
The DNA here is from genome assembly GCA_030323885.1 of Branchipolynoe longqiensis. Taxonomy (NCBI): domain Eukaryota; kingdom Metazoa; phylum Annelida; class Polychaeta; order Phyllodocida; family Polynoidae; genus Branchipolynoe; species Branchipolynoe longqiensis. The sequence goes on from CM059191.1 coordinate 8,525,260, forward strand.
CGGTTTCAAAAAAACGAAGTTGGGAATGGTCAGCGTCTGTTTGCACCAGTCGATGTAGTGCGTGCCGGACAACTTCCAGTTGCAGACGTGACTTCTGTTTTTCGGAGCACAGCTGCATAAGCAGAACACCAGCCCGTTTCAAGAACTCAGCAAACACATCGTAAATAGCAGGTCGTGTGCAACCAGAGGACACATCCGTCGGACTAAACCGGTATCATTAGTGGAGAAGATACACGGGCAGTTTGAAATGTATTACATCGTGTTCATGTATTTAAACACACACACACACACACACACACACACATTCACACACAGACGTAAAACAACAACAAACAAAACAAACACACACAGATTCACAGATTCACACACACACATTCACATTATACAATTCTACTATTAACATGCAGCAGAATATGCTCAGTGGTCAGGCCCTTAGGCCTGGTAACCTGGGTGGAGCAAGCTCTCGCTGGGTGCAAGCGAGGTTCCGTTTGCCTGTAGGCGGGGCGCGCGCAATGAGGCGGCGTCCCCAGGCATGTGGAATTCCTCCTCCAGCCTTGGCCGTACGGCCTTATCTCCCCGCCTGCCGGGCAGCCGTGAAAACGGTTCCGAGGGACCGCCGAGCCTCCGTAGGGCTACTTACCATGCTCGGTCAGCCCGTGTGTGGTCCTCCGGCCGTCTCCTGCCTGGCCTGCCTGGCCTGCCTGGCCTGCCTGGCCTGCCTGGCCTGCCTGGCCTGCCTGGCCTGCCTGGCCTGCCTGGGCGCTTCCCCTGGGTTTGTTCGGGCGGAGCGGCCTCTTCAGACGTCCAGCTCTTGCGATAGCTAATCCAAAAGTGACGAGAGCTCGACGGACACGACATCCAGTAACGGCTGGCCCTTGTGGCCTGATTACCATCATAATCACACACACATGCACAAACACATTCACACACCCACCAACACACACACACACACACATTCACACACACACACACACACACACACACACACACACACACACGACTCATTTCCTTGTTCCTCATTTCATTAATGTCAATTGTCTGCGGCGCAAACTTCTACAAACACGGTCCCAGATGTTTAGCTCGACAATCTGCGACTGCGTCGGGTGCAAATACGCGTTGGTTACGTAATGACGGGCTGTGACCAGACCGAAGCCGGCGACTTGACAGCTGACAGGAATGACGGGTGGGGACTGACCTACACTAGAGTCAAGTGTGCGTATATTCCACTAGAAGCCAACACCAGCAGGTGCCCTTCCCACTAACATGTGTATTTTCTCAACTTTACATGGAGTGACTGACTAGTCTGCAAATCGTCCTGCCGACTCCGACTGTCGGTGCCGACTCGTCGTGCCCGGTCGGCGTCGCGGGGACGCGGTGTTTGTGTATGGAGCGTGTTAAATGCTAAGTTATGGGGTCTGGGAGGCGGGCGCGTAGTAATGCGTCCTTGATTAGGTGATCTACCGCCTCGCATGTAAGCTCCTTTATAACGACACTCGCGTCGCCTCACCAGAGTCCGCCTTAGTAATAGGTCGCTAAGTACGTCGTCTAACAGCAATACATTCAATACCCATCACACCTCGCAATACCCGCACTGCTCCACATCTGCGCTGACAGAGGGGAGGAGCTTTAAGAGCGCGTCTGGCAGCGACTGGTGCACAGTGAGCTCTGTGGGCAGACTGACTGTTAGTAATGTTAGTAATGTTAGTAATGTTATGTTAGTAATGTTAGTTATGTTAGTAATGTCACGGTGAACAGAGCAGTCTGTCACTGGTGTGTGCAGAATGCGTGCAGAACGCTATGATTTGTTTGCCATGGTGAACTTGTTGCCTGGCAAAGTCACTAAGCTAGATTCGTCGACAAGGCGGCAAGATGTGAGAGACGCCGCAATTGACCGCCATCATCTGGCCAAGTCATGCCTTTCAAGTAAAATACAGAAATTAGCACCCGACACAATGCATCTTCCCTGAGGGCCGTGTTGGTGGTTTGGGCGCGGTGTTGTTAGTAACACGGCCCTCAGTCTGACTTCTTTACGTCAGGCTATATATAATCCCGGCATTAAAACAGTCCCACATAAGACTCCGCAAGATCCTTACTGAAATAATTCCCACTGAGACAGTCCTCTAATATTTTATCTGGAGAGTCGAGTTGTCAGCCGAGGTAAGACCATATCAAACACGGATTGAAACTCCCTGCAGTCCTGAGGTCAAAGAACTGTTAAACTACATTTCGCCAGTATATTAAACACAAATGTTTCAGAATATAAACAGAAGAGTTTGGAACAAAGGATAAATTAACAAACTGCCACCTTCCTGGCACGCACAGTCCAATTAAGGTATTTGTAAAATAATATTCCATAAAAGTACAATTACTCTATTAAAAAAGGCCTTATCGATCTTCAAAAATAATCAAATCAATCAAATAAACCGAGATTGACCACTATTATGGTATGAAAGAAATTGACTCATTTTCTTTTGGGTTTGTTCTTTTGATTTAAATAAAAAAGAATGTCGGTTTGTAACTTTGTCAGGAGTACAAAAAGAGTAAACATTGTCTGGTGACATTTCACAATAGTGGTGACATATGATGACGGTGCGTTAATGATCCCGCCTCGAGCCACTGTCGGATTGCGCTGAGAACAGCCTCAAATGGGATCGAAATAAAATATTCAGCTCCACAAATAGACGCCACCCGATGGAAGCAACTGGAAGATGGAGCATGAACATGACGGATTATGGTGACGGACGAGTCCCCTTAGATATTAAGTGCAATTGCTTTCCCGCAAAACTTGCATTTTTTTGGTCTGTACTTCCAGATTGCAGATTCATCGAATCAATAAAGTGATCGAGCTGAAACCTCCCCGAGTAGACCAACTTTATAGTTTCTTAAAGCTCGATATCTCCATTGTTTGTGTGTGTGTGGGGGGGGGGGGGAGGAGGTGGCAACAGTGGGTTCAACATTTGGGGAACTGTGTTTGCATTAGCAAACTGGGAACCTGTGTAGGTAGCCTGGGATCTGCCCAATAGCTTATACTATTATAGCATTTCTAGTTCTACAATTTAAGGACATTCTTTTAAATTGAGAGACTATGTGCAAAATTTCCCTTTTTTACGATTGCTTTTCTGTCCCAAACACTGGTACGTGGCGGTGTCCTGGTGCTAAATCTGCTGCCGTGGTTGGTGAATACCCTGGAAACTACCAGCGCGCCACCTGGCACCACAGGCTACTGTCATCACGTGACCACCCAGATGCGCCAGGGAGCGAGAAGCAGCCAGACCGTCACCAGATTCAAGATGGCTTCGTCCTGTGCAATCTACAAGCTGGTCAGGAAGTAAGGGTGTACAGAACTGAACCAGCAGCTATTGGCCAGTTTGCTTCTGGGTGCGACATTGCGAAGCTAACTATTCATCGGCAGAATTTGTCATTTTATTTTACTCTGAGCTGCCTTTTGTGAAATGCAAAGGGAATTCGACTGGGAAAAGTTGACGGCTGGACGGTGTGAGCAGCAGGAAGGTGGGCCCCACACACGACCAGAGGGAGCACAAAGGCAGATGGTGTGAGCAGCAGGAAGGTGGGCCCCACACACCACCAGAGGGTGCACTAAGGCAGATGGTGTGAGCAGCAGGAAGGTGGGCCCCACACACCACCAGAGGGCGCACAAAGGCAGATGGTGTGAGCAGCAGGAAGGTGGGCCCCACACACCACCAGAGGGCGAACTAAGGCAGATGGTGTGAGAAGCAGGAAGGTGGGCCCCACACACCACCAGAGGGTGCACTAAGGCTGGACAGTGTGAGCAGCAGGAAGGTGGGCCCCACACACAACCAGAGGGTGCACTAAGGCAGATGGTGTGAGCAGCAGGAATGTGGGGCCCACACACCACCAGAGGGTGCACTAAGGCTGGACAGTGTGAGCAACATGAAGGTGGGCCCCACACACCACCAGAGGGTGCACTAAGGCAGATGGTGTGAGCAGCAGGAAGGTGGGCCCCACACACCACCAGAGGGCGAACTAAGGCAGATGGTGTGAGCAGCAGGAAGGTGGGCCCCACACACACCAGAGGGTGCACTAAGGCAGATGGTGTGAGCAGCAGATGGTGTGAGCAGCAGGAATGTGGGGCCCACACACCACCAGAGGGTGCACTAAGGCTGGACAGTGTGAGCAGCAGGAAAGAGGGCCCCACATGCCACCAGAGGGCGCACTAAGGTTGGACGGTGTGAGAAGCAGGAAGGTGTGCTCCACATGCACCTATCTATTTAGAGTATCCACTTTTAGAGTTAACACATCGCTATATACGTTTATTTACATCCTGCACGCGAATTGCCCTACCTAAGCTAGCATTCCCTTTGTTTTGGTCTACAATATGGATAAGAGATAACGTATAACACATTCCGATTATCGATACTAGAAAACTGTTCAGATTTACAACATTAAAATTGTGCAACTCCCCCTTAAAGTTGCCAAGTCCGATAAAAACATCAAATATTCGAAAGCAAAACACATTTATATTTTAACCTGCATATATCTAACTGAGATACTAATGCACTTATTAAGTATTTGTTGCTAGATAGCCGGTCATACTAAGTCAATTTAATAGAAACTATTACTTCTGAAGCCTATGGGGGTCAGGGTTTTGACAAGCATGCCAAAATAAATTTGTCATGTTTACAATACAACCATTTCCAAAGTTAGTCGTTTTAAATCAAAGTTTTTTAAAACTAAAGTAAGGAAGATTATAATGATCAACATAATGTATTTATCTCAGAAAATGACAGAAACGCAAAACCATCGGACTGTGCAACTCTAAAGCTAAGATTCCTTACACGCGGTATGCGGCATGCGACATGCAGTATGCGAACGGGTTGGGTCCTTTCACCCACACCCACACACATAGTGTCAGGTTTCTCTAACACTGTTGTCTATGGGCATTCGCATTCGCATTCGCACCGATCGCTACATGGACCGATTCAGTATTCACATGCCGCATACCACGTGTAAGGAATCAGCCCCATTGACTTAGATGCTTTTCGGTTTTTTGCCGCATTCGCATACCGCATACCGCGTGTAAGGAATCTTAGCTTAAGTGTTGCGTCCTAAGCGGGACGCGCGGCCGGCACCTACCTCTTTGATCTATGTGGAAGACGCCCTGGCCGGACCCGCCGCGGATGGAGTAGACAATTTGGTAATCCCGTGGTGAGGCGAGCGGGTTTTGCTCGTCGTCATCGACCACCTTGATCTGCATGACGCTCGTGTTGGTCGGCAGGTTCTCGCTGACCTTCCGCTGGAACACGAAGTCCTCGAAGCGCGGCGCGTACTGGTTCTCATTCACGTCGATCACCTCGATCACCACGCTGCAGCGGGACGCGCGTGACGGCACGCCACGGTCCCGCGCACGCGCCGTGATGTTGTATAGCTGTTTCCGCTCAAAATCCAGACGGTTAGAAATCCGTATCGTCCCGGTTTGACGGTCGATTTCAAACTTGTCATCAGCACCATTTATAAGCGCGTATCGAACCTGGCTGCCGCCACCAAGGTCGGGGTCGTGGGCGGTTAGGATGATGGCCACCGAGCCAGGTGGGAGGTCCTCGCGCAGGCGCACTGTGTACGAGTCGGGCAGGAAGCGAGGTGCATTGTCGTTCACATCCTCGATCTTCACGTGAACCACCGTGGTGGAGGAGAGCGGGTGGGTGGCCGAGTTGTCGGAGGCTTGCAGCACCAGATCGTACTCGGGAACCAGCTCCCTGTCGAGCCGCCGGCGGACGGTGATGCGCCCTGTGTTTGGGTCAACGGCGAAGTCGCCCGTGTCCGACAGGATGGAGTAGGTGATGCGCGCGCTGCCGTCCATGTAGTCGTAGTCCGTGGCGCGGACGTGCATGATGGTCGAGTTGACGGCCACGTCCTCAGAAATGCTGACTGAATAGGGGGCGCTGGTGAAGTGGGGAGGGTTGTCATTGATGTCAGCGATTTGGATCTCGAGGATCCAGCTCGCTGACTTGGAAGGGATTCCCATGTCATACACAGAGATATTCAGCACATACTCAATCTGCGTCTCACGATCAATCTCCGACATGACAATCAGGTCTCCGGTGTACGTGTCCATCTTGAAGCTGCCACCCGCGTTGCCGGAGCTGATTACGTACATGAGCTTCCCATTGTATCCATGGTCTTTATCTCGGGCTGTGATGGACGAAACCTTAGTGCCAATCTCTAAGCCCTCTTCCACGTCGATCTTTCGTGGCGTGTTAACCATGAACTCTGGGCTGTGAAGGTTTTCAGAGTATTTCTTAGCGAGTTGTGCCCAGTCTTCGTCACTGTCGCTATTTCCTTTCTGCTTACTGAGAAGTTCTGCGAGTTTCTTGGTGACATCAGTGTTGACACAGTTAATGTTGGCGTCATTGTTTGCTAGTTGCAGGTTCCGGTTGTTGTTGACCAGCGTGATGTCTACAGTAGTGTAGTTCGCCTCGTTTTGATCCTCATCTACAGCTGTTACTCGTATACTGCGCTTTGCTTCAGAGTGATGTGAGAAGTCACAATTCACTGATATAACACCTGTCGATTTATCAATCGCGAAGCAGTTGTCAAGGTTTCCAGTAGTGATGGCATAACTGATTATGTTGCCTGCATCAAAATCAATGGCCGACACAGTGACAAGCCTCGTATTGAGCTCAGCCGTCCGAGAGACGTAGCCAGTACAATTTACCTTCTCAAACATTGGCCGGTTGTCATTTGTGTCCCTGATCTTCACTCGAACGATTATCTCAGACTCTCGCCTAAATGGCTCCCCCCAGTCAGAGGCTCGTACATGGAGCTTGTGGGTTCTCGACATCGATTCATAATCCAACACCTCGCTAGTTGTAATCTTCCCGGTGAAGTGGTCGATTGTGAAGGGCGTGTCCTCCTCGTTGACTATGCTGTAACTTACATAGCCATTGTCTCCCTGATCAAGGTCAAATGCTGCCACTGTGCATACCTCGCTCCCCACCGGGCGCCCTTCGAGAATGCTCACCGTCATCTTGGTGTTGTTAAAGATCGGTGCATTGTCGTTGCAGTCATGGAGGTTGATGAATACCTGGGCAGTGGAATAGCGCTGCACCCCCGTGTTTGCATTGTCGGTGGCCATGACAGTGAGCGCGACGGTTTTGTGGTTCTCTGCATCCAGTGGTGCTGCAGTGGACACGAGTCCTGTCGTCGAGTCCAACGAGAACCACGCCAAGTCATTGCCCTCAGAGATTGTGTACGTAATGGCTGCGTTCTTGCCAATGTCCTCATCGCGGGCCTTTACAAAAAGCAGTGGCGTGTGGCGGGGGACAATCTCATCGATGTCTATGCTGTACTTATCCTGGTCAAACCTCGGTGCCTGGTCGTTGATATCACTTAGAGCAATATGTATATTCAATGTGGATGATTTTGGGGGGGCACCACGATCAATGACACGTATGGTGACGTTAAACCCATCTGGGGTGGATTCACGATCGATCGGCTTCGCAACCTGTAGTGTGTATTCGTTAAGCTTGGATCCATGCTGTAACCTAAAATATCCCGCCGGCTCCTGGTTTAGAACATCCACCGACCCAATTTTCCCATTGTTCCCGTAATCCAAGTCTGTGACGTAGACCATGGCATAGGTGGTGCCGACCATGCCCTGCTCGGAGAGTGCCGGCAGCTCCTGCACCGCTATGTGGGGCACGTGCTGGTTCACCTGCGCCAGGGCGATGTCCAACTTGGCGTTACTCACACGGGACCCGTGCCCCATCTGGGGCCCGCGGTCCTCTGCTAGAATCGACAGAGAGTAGTAATTCTGGTCGATGTAGCTGACAGGGCGTGTCAAGGTCACCTCGCCATTGGTTGGGTGGATCGCAAACGTCTCCGTCTTCTCAGAGAAGCTGTAGTAGATCTCACCATTGACGCCGATGTCTGCATCTTCCGCCGTGACACGCACCAGCGGCACATGTAGCGGCGTGTCCTCCTTCACAACCACGTTGTAAGCGATCGGATAAAACAGCGGACTGAGGTCGTTCGCGTCGAGCACGCTCACTCGCACACTTGTCGTGGCTTTCAGAGGCGGTCCGCTGCGATATCGTGCAATCGCTTTAACGGTTATGTCGTAAAATCCCTGTCTCTCCCGATTGATCCCTTTGTGGATCCCAGACCGTGTGCGCAGTCGCAGGAAGCAGAAGTCGCCGACCGTCCTGCCTTCGGCTTTGAACAATTTGTTCTCGTCCCCCGACTCCACCTTGTATTTGATTTCCAAGGCGCTGTCCTTGACGAACATGCCCATCTTCACGTCGCTCTGCAGGTACGTCTTTCCTGGCGAATTCTCCATCACAGACACGTTATACGTGTTCTGCGTGAAGTAGAACTGGTGGTGGCCGGCGGAAGGTTGAGCCCTACGCGTGCAGGTCACGTGCAACATGGCGGCCAGGGTTGCCAGCCGGAGCCCCCAGCCCCAAAGACGCTGTCCCCAGGCGCGCCGCCCCCGGCCGCCCTCACCCACGCCGCGGTCTGCCATGCCGGCCGCACCTTCACCAACGTCCGTGTGCCCAGCTGAAAGAACAAGAGCAGTTTGTTACTGTTTTAGCCAAATACTGGCAAGCTCTGGTCTGCACACTCCTCGTATGGTCTGGTCTAAGGCGTGGTTCGTATAGGAATAATGTATATTTACAAATTACGTCTTGTTTGTCTATATATTTCCTATATTTGATTTTAGTCAATTGCATGAATAGAATTAAATTGGGTATACATGTTGATGTATTGTTAATCAATTTGTGCATAGATCTGTAAATTTAAATAAATGTTTTAGAGGGTAGATTAAAAAAAATAGCTGACAGAACTGAATTCGAATTGGGTACCATCAGATTTTCAGGTTAACACTTAGTAACAGTAACATTGAGTTCGAAATTTAGGTTTGGTTTTGGGGAGAACAAAGTATGCTTCATGGTGCCATCAAATTCCCACTGGACATCCTGGAACCTGACTAAGCGACACATGGTACATGGAATGAGGGCAAGTCTAATGAGGTCACGAGATTGACCTAATTGCTTCGTAGTGTCCCCGCCCAATGGCTTTCTCAATGTAGGTCTCCAGGGGAATTGTATCATAAATTCACTGATCAGTACATTAGTTATAATAAAATTACATTTCATCGGACCATGCAACTTTAAGGGTTCAACAGTTGATAAGGATTGTTTGTTAGGGTTTTACATCCTGGCAACAACTCAGGTGGCATACCGTCTTGTGACAGCGCATACTCATGGTTACTTTATAGTGCTGTCCCACGGGGACACCAGGCCACCGGCAGTATGACCCAATATCCCACTCAGTTACAGAATCCTGACACTGCTAACCAGTCCCTGTCCTGTCGTAGTAATGCTGAGTGCCAGGCTAGGCAGTGACAAGTATCAATTTTTTTAAGTCATTGGTTGACTCGGTTGGAATCCGAACTCACAACCTTCCGCATGGTAAGCCTGTGCTCTAACCGATTCGGCCACCGCCTCCAGTGTGCTAATAAGGACGGTAGCAGGATAACTAGTTGCTTCACATATTCACCCAAGCGTGCCGATTGCGCTCATATACAGCTAACGATATAGATGAGAGCATGCCTTATAAATACACCATTTGCATTTATATTAATCCTAGTCGTCTCATCAGACCAAGTCTACATCAGCAGTGTTCGAGCTCTCTGCAGAATGACAGAATCCTCATCAGTATACTGAACATCACGCACATTTTGTACACCTAATTGTCTTGGAGCACCTGGCTGTCTTGGAGCACAATTTCCGACGATGCATATCTTAGCCGACATTAATTCATTAAGAGTAATGCTCGGCCTCTTGGTGAGTAATTGAAATAGATACTAACTCAATTTCAAAGTCTGTATTGGTACGCGTGGCATCTACTTTCTAGTCATTCCCTTAATTCCATTACTCAGTAATTGTGTGGGCTCTGGAATCTACATCCGACTTCGCCCAAGTTCACCCCAACTGAGGCTGCTTTTGATGCCTCACGTTTATGAGCGGTCTGGATGTATCGCGTTTTCTGTTTTCTCAAATTGTGGCCAGGATTTAAAGTTGCATAGTCCGATGGCTTTTGAGTTTTTGACATTTTCTGAGATACGTACATTAGGTTGATCGTTATAATGTACCTTACTTTAGCTTGAAATAATTGGTATCTTAAGTGGCTAACTTTTGAGATATTTGAAGTGCAACCGTGCTAAATTAATTTTGGCAAGCTTGCCAAAACTGTGACACCATAGCCGTCTGCAGTAACAGGTTCTATTTAATTGCCTCAGTATTCCCTTCTGTGTGGCGACAAATGTTTAATAAGTGCATCAGTTCAAAGGTAGATATGTAGAATTCAATTTCGATAATTATTTTGTCATCGGACTGCAGCTTTAGGTATGGGGTCCTTCTGGATAAAGCTGTGAACAAAGTCATGTTGGCGCAACCGTGTGAGTGTCAGCAGTGCTTACAAACCGAGGGGCGTTTGGGGGGACATGCCCCTCTGGCCAACATTTTTTCGCTTTTATTGTATCAAAATGGTCGATTTTTGTGACATTTGGATACATTTCATTATTTTATTTCAGTTTTTTTGTGTTTTTTTGGTAAAGAGGGGGGAGGGCCTGGCACCCCCTAAATAGGCCAGTGAGCAACTCTCAGTGGCTGGCGCTTTCAGCGTCCTGTACCACGTGACAGCCGGCACTCGGCGGGCTGCAGTACACGCCGGCCGTCAGCAGCGCCTGGAGCCCCCCCCCCCCCCCCCCCCCCCCAATTCAGGGCAATAAGATTACAGATTACCGCCGTGTACATCCGCATTCACCCGCCCTACCGACAACCTGAAACCACCAATTAACTGTAACCTACACCCGGCGTGACGTCACGCCACCAGGCATCACCCTGCGTCACCCCGCGTCCACGGTCTGTTCATAGCGCAATTTGTTAACCGTAGATCACCTACACACAAGACTGGCGGTAAAGCTCGTGCAACCAAGGTGCAGTGTAGCTTATTCACAAGAACAAGACTGGCGGTAAAGCTCGTGCAACCAAGGCGCAGTGTAGCTTATTCACAAGAACATGACTGGCGGTAAAGCTTGTGCAACCAAGGCAGTGTAGCTTATTCACAAGAACATGACTGGCGGTAAAGCTCGTGCAACCAAGGTGCAGTGTAGCTTATTCACAAGAACATGACTGGCGGTAAAGCTCGTGCAACCAAGGCGCAGTGTAGCTTATTCATAAGGACACTGTTTGCACAAAGAGGGCCGGGAGGCGTCATCTCGTATCCCCGGATAAGCTCGTGCAACCAAGGTGCAGTGTAGCTTATTCACAAGAACATGACTGACGGTAAAGCTCATGCAACCAAGGCGCAGTGTAGCTTATTCACAAGAACATGACTGGTGGTAAAGCTCGTGCAACCAAGGTGCAGTGTAGCTTATTCACAAGAACATGACTGGCAGTAAAGCTCATGCAACCAAGGCGCAGTGTAGCTTATTCACAAGAACATGACTGGCGGTAAAGCTCGTGCAACCAAGGCGCAGTGTAGCTTATTCACAAGAACATGACTGGCGGTAAAGCTCATGCAACCAAGGCGCAGTGTAGCTTATTCACAAGAACATGACTGGCGGTAAAGCTTGTGCAACCAAGGCGCAGTGTAGCTTATTCACAAGAACATGACTGGCGGTAAAACTCGTGCAACCAAGGCGCAGTGTAGCTTATTCACAAGAACACTGTTTGCACAAAGAGGGCCGGGAGGCGTCATCTCGTCTCCCCGGCAAAGCTCGTGCAACCAAGGTGCAGTGTAGCTTATTCATAAGAACATGACTGGCGGTAAAGCTCGTGCAACCAAGGTGCAGTGTAGCTTATTCACAAGAACACTGTTTGCACAAAGAGGGCCGGGAGGCGTCATCTCGTCTCCCCGGATGAACAGACTTGTACTTTTGTACTCAACCTCCAGGACCCTCGTCACTTCGCACTGGAAAGGGTGGGGGGGGGGGGGGGGGGGGGGGGGGGGGGGGGGGGGGGGGGGGGGGGAGCGTTTTTTACTGGGTGGTAGTGTTAGCAAGACTCCAGGGCCCGTATGCACGAATCGGGGTTAGGCTTAGCCGGAGTTAAGGCTCTAGCCGCGGATAGCTACCTCAGGGTAGCGGGGGGTTTGAGAAATGTGTGAATCGGTATGCACCAATGTTTTAGCCGCTGCGGATAGCTAACCGTGAGTTTATTTATAGATTTGGGAATTCCCTCTGCGTTTCTACCCTTATATTTGGCTCAAATCTATTGAATGCGATCATATTTAACCCTAAATTGGAAGCGTTATTAAGCCTACAGCCGCATTCGCGGCGATATTAATACTTATATTTTCGAATCGACGAACGTAACGTAAACAAATCGCCGCCGCCGCCGCATCGACGTCGCTTTCCATACTGGCGGCGGCGGCGGTTTGTCTACTGTACCTTCGTCGATTCGAAAATATAACTATTAATATCGCCGCCAATGCGGCAGTAGCCTTAATAACGCTTCGCATTTAAGGTTAAATTGATCAAATTTCACTTATTGCATATGTAATTCTGTTAAATATGATCGCATTGAATAGATTGACATCCATACATGCACACTAACCGCCCCGGCTAGCAGTAAAACCTGATTTGAAAATGGTTTAGCTTAGCCTAGGCTAAATTTCGCGGTTAGAGCTAACACCGATTCGTGCATACCGATTTCTCACAATTAGCCGTGTGGAGCTAGCCTAGCCGCGGTTACGGCACTAACCCCGATTGGTGCATACGGCCCCTGCTGTGATTACACTGATGCATAGCTATTATCTGTATATATATATACGAGAAGTGGGTGTAAGACGGTGCATGCCCGGTATCACATGGTGCTGGGATTTATCCGGCGCCAGTGAACGTGACAAGACGTGACAACGTCCCCACCACGGACCGCGCACACAGGTGGGATCGAATGGTGGTCTGCAAGCAGCACTTTTGAAAGAAGACGAGAAATGGAGTGGAGGTGGAATACACTACACTGGTTAACGAGAAGGCTGTGTTTTTCATAGTCTCCCCCGGGTTAGATTGCTTTGAACTACTTACGGGCGCAAAATGACTGCATAACCAGCACATACTAAAAACACCACAAAGACGGTGTCCCAGAAGATAGCTAAGGTGGACGAGTATTTACTAGAACAAAATCAACAAAACACCAGCAAAGACAAACCTGGGCTATCAAGCATAGAATGATATGTTCAGTATAAACCCCTTAAACCAAACTTGAAGGGACCCTAGAAATTTGTTTGGATTAACCGATCATTGGTTTAACCGAGCTTTGGCTTTGACTTTGAGCATGCGTGCATTGCACATGTAATATACAATGTATGTGGACACTGATTTAAAAAAAATGTATATACAGTATAACCCAGACGGGATGGCCGAATGAGTTAGAGCATCCGTCTCCCATGATGGTAGATCGTGGGTTCGAGTCCCGGTCGAGTCAAACAAATGACTTTAAAATTGATACTTGTCGCTTCCTAGCCAGGCGCTCGGCATTATTAGGATAGGGCAAGGACTGGTGTGCTCAGTGTCAGGATAATGTGACTGAGTGGGATACCAGGTCATGGTGCCGGTGGCCTGGTTTCCCAGTGGGACAGCACTATAAAGTCGCCATGAGTGCGCACTGTCACAAGTCGGTACCCGTCCTGATATGACCTTAGATGTTGCTAGGACGTAAAACAACAACAAACAAACAAACACAAAAAACTAACTTAAGCACGACCGGAAAAACTGTTAATAAATATAGCCTGTATGTGACTGTATGAAGCAGTTATGTGTAATTAAGCAAGAAAGATGCCGCAAGCTCCAACAACAATTTTCACTGACTACAGACGACATTCCGCTTCCGATGACAACAAAGAAGTTGGGCGTGAGTGGGTCAACCCCCCCCCCCCCACCCCATGAGCCGGCTCCAGCTAGGTGCAAACATGCGCAACGTCGGTGACCCCGTGACCTCTATTCCCTTTATAGATCACACAACCCAACCGGAAATGCCCGGGTTAGATGTTCAAGGTGAAACCTCACCTGCACGGCGCAACCTAATATAATGGGGGCTGTCTCGGTCCTGCGCACCTGGCCTGAATGGTCGTCGGGTGTAACTACGCACACAGCACACAAGCACACTAGATAAACGATTAACCCCGTACTGACAGTACAGGGGTGAAAACCAACCCATTACAAATTAGAATTTTGACATGCTGGGGAATTTAATTGAGTGAATAATGTCTTAATTTAAGAAGCAAAATATATTCTTTTTATATGTTTTTATATTTACCCGCTACGTTTTAGTTGAAAAATATAATAAAACATCTAGTTTAATAAGATTTAAAAAGTGAAATCGACGGCGTTCTATGGCTGTCATCTTGTCTTTGCATTCTCCCCCATTTCACCAACTCTGTGACGGTATAAGTATCCATTTGATACTGGAGGCAGGCATTCTACTGTTCCATACTAAAGCCATTTTCGCCCATATTTACACTAAGTGGTTGTTCACCCGTGTACTACAAATAAGGGGGGTATCTTTTATCTAACAGCCCACAAGTGCACACTGGTAAATAAATAGTCATTACTAATGTGCGTGCACTGGATGATTGTTATTCTTACTCACACTTCACCATGTCCAATCCTCAGACCACTGGGATTTGATCCTCAGACCTTCAAGTCAGCACTGTAGCCATTGTGGCTGTCAAATAGGGCTCCAGAAGCAGGTTTGTTTGGTTGTTTTTTTTGGGGGGGGGGGGGGTTCTCTTTGTCTACCGCGTGTGGCTTAATCGACATCAACTTGAGTAGTGTTAGAAAATTGCAATAAAAGCGTCCTGGGGCCATATGCAGGACGCGGTGTTAGCGAGCCAAAACGCGTTTAGATGGGATTTCTGGTTTAGCGCCGAAAAGTCGGTAAGCACTAGTCAGTGATAGGCCTAACACCGCGCGTTTAAGGTCCGCGACACTAACTCCATTTCATATGACGTTTAAGGGCGGTGTTAGCGTAAGGTTGTGGCCAAATCTATTCAATGCTATCATATTTAACAGAATTAAATATGCAATAAGTGAAATTTGATCAATTTAACCCTAAATTCGAAGCAATATTAACGCTGCCGCCGTAATGGCGGCGATATTAATATTTATATTTTCGAATCGACGAACGTACAGTAAACAAACCGCCGCGTCGACGTCGACATCCATACTGGCCGACATCGACGCATTGGCGGCAATGTATTAGGCCCAACTCTATTCAATGCTATCATATTTAACAGAATTACATACGCAATAAGTGAAATTTATTCAAATTAACCCTAAATTCGAAGTCATATTAAAGCCACCGCCACATTGGCGGCGTTATTCATATTTATTCATATTGCCGAATCGACGAATGTAAACTAAATGAATCGCCGTCGCGACCCGCCGCAGTGCTCGCTGGTACCCGGCTATATCGGCGGCGAAATTAATATTGTTGAATCGGGAAATAGCGGTGCTCGCCGGGAACCAGATTCTTGTTTAGCTAACACGCCCCATTTAGGCGCCTCTGCATACGGCGTGACATACTTCGCACGGGCGGTTATAGCTAAACGCGTTTACCGGCTAACACCAATCAACGATATCACCGACTCCTGCATATGGCCCCTGGTGAGACGTGCCGGTCTGATTGACGCGACACCACGTGGCGACAATCAGCAGCACGGCCATCTGTGTCCCGGGGAGACGGTCTACGTCTTATGTTAATAATAAGAAAGGACACGAGTACATTCGGATGCCACCTTAGCAACCTGAGGCAAACTTTCCGGTTGAGATGGCGGTTTCCGGCATTCCAAGTAAGCTTCTTTGTGCTGCAGCGATGGTTACTGGAGTCTGAGGCTGTAAACCCCAAGACATGAGGCAGGTCACCCAACTAATGCCCGGCACACACCTCCCGTATAAAACCTAAAACTGCCCGTTTCACGATTAAGTTTGAGTTTTAGTCGGTTCCAGTCTTTAGGTGTGTGACACCCTAATGCCTCGCACACACCTCCTGTATACGATTCATGCGCTAAGACTTGGATGGCAAACGGACGGTGGGTATCACACATATACCGTATAAGATACGACTGACCGCTCACATATACCGTTTCTCGAACAGCCCGATTCGTTTTTCGAATGTCTTGCGATTCGAGTCTTAAGCACTAAAACTGAGTTTTAAGTCGCGAATCGGAAGCATTAGCAGTCGGTATATATGTGTGTTGTCCCTGTTGTCAGTTTTAGTCAGGAAACGGGACAGGTCGGGTTGTGACGGGTCGCGTCAGGCAGACAGTTTTAGCGCGTGAATCGTATACGGGACCAGACGGGATGGCCGTCTCCCATGCTGGTAGATCGTGGGTTCGAGTCCCGGTCGAGTCTATCTGAAAGATAGAGGGCCACCCACACTGGCAAATTGGATACTTGCGTCACAGTCCTGAGATGGCACACTACATGTCTCGCACACCCTCACCGGTCCTACAACTGGAAGCCTTCACGGAGGACGAGGGCAACAGGGCCGCCAGCGTCCTGACAGAGTTCCTGGAGGTAGCAGAGAGACAGACCGACGACCGAGGTGGTCTACGTTGCACTGCCACACAAATCAGACAGAGATTCGGAGGTGGACATGGAAGACGAAGAAATGTCTGGGGCAGAAACACCCACCCGAGAGCACGACCCTCAGGGAGCATCATACTGCCTGGAGAAGAGCACACCCTCGCCCGGCGCGGTGGTGACTATGAAGGAGCAAGGCAGACGACTAGTACTGGCCTCCACCTCGCCCACCTACACACCACCACCGTTGGGAGGCCTGCACAGGGGACTCAGGATGGTGGTCGCAGACCTCACACACAGCTTCAGCCCGCCACCAGACCCCGCTTGCGGAGACCAATGGAGAGGCCCACACAGTGGTGGCGGCACAGCCGCCACAGGCGGGGGGCACCATGAGAAGACCCCACCCATCAGCATTCAGCCCACCAGGGCAGAGGGGAGAGCCACCCCCGGAGGGGCCCCCCTGCCTACACGGAGAGAGCGCCGGCGACACCCAGAGGCACACCGGCGAGAAGGGGTGTCACGGACCCGTTAGGCCTGATGGAGCCAACGCAAGCACCGGCGGAGAGACCTGCGTTCCCGTCACGGGAGGTAGCAGTGAGTGAGCGGCACCGACAGCAGCAGCGGTTAGGGCGGAGCCAGTGATGTGCTCGTACCTGGAATAATTCATACCGAGCGAAAAGGAGCCGCAGGACGCGGAAGGGCCAAAGTTGGCCGACAACACTGCAATGCTGGTAAACACATTGTGGGAACTGCCCATGACCAGAATGGAAACGGCAGACATGTATGCCACGTTACCACAGCCTGCAAATGCAGTTGCCTTGCACAAAACAAGACTAAACCCGGAGATCGAATCTACACTGCCAACTAGAGTGAAAGACAATGATACGGCACTGGCTTCAGCGCAATGGGGTGTGCATTTGCGGCCAGGCCAGCCATAGAGACGGGGAAGCCACTAGAAACAAAGGAAGTGGTGGCTTCACTGGTGACGACAATGAAGATTCTCGCGAGAACGAGTAACTCACTACTGACAATGAGACGGGACAATGTAAGACCAACATTGCAGAATCAGCTGAAACCTCTGGCGAGGAAAGATGGCGAACAGGGGTTCAAGTACATACTAGGGGAGGACTTGACAACCCAAGTCACAACGCTGCAGCAATTCACCCCTTACTCCTGCAGACATGCCTCAATCAGTGCCGCACTGCGGAAACAGGTGCCAATCGCAACGATCCTCATGGCCGCGGGCTGGGCAAGTGAGGGAACGTTCAGAAGGTTATACAACAGGCCGGTGCGAGGGATCGAAAACATGAACTTGATACCGAACATTTGGGCCCAGGGCCAAAACGAGTAGAACTTACACTAATGCAATGTAGAAAACATTGTATGTACTGCATGCCCATATTTACCCCAGAAAGAACACCAAATGGGTAATAAGCATGACTAGAGGCTAGAGAGCCACGTATAGGGAGAAAATGAATAAAAGCCTTAAGCAACAAACATAATTGCTTAGTTGGTGTGTAATGACATAATACAGGCTAAGTACATGCACGCATGAGAAAAACTGAATAAGGGAGGACAGTCGCTATACAAAGTAGCGGCTGGCCCTTGTGGCCTGATTACCAGCATAATATAAAATTCTGCTATTAATATGAAGCAGAATATGGATTATTATGGCCCACGCTAGCAAAAGTTATCCCACCCTAGAACGACAGTAAACCCCGATTGGAAGACAACAACAAATTACGAGAGCTCGACTGAAGCGACATCCTGTAGCCGCTGGCCCCTTGTGATCTCTTTCTTACCATAATAATCAATATTCTGCTTCATGTTAATAGCAGAATTTTATAGTGTGCGTGAGTAAAGTTTGGCGGTGAGTTGTGAGTAACCAACACACACTACTGCGTAGGGTCAACCGCAGACTCAGGTCAGTCTGGTAATGCCTGTCTTTAACTAGGCCGACTGACCAACCCAACTATTGACGGTAACTAAATACAGTGGTCAAGTGTGGCCCGGTGTGAATTGAAGGTTGCGTTGGCGGCGGGGGCGGTGTTGGTGGGCTCCAACAGATGCCACTGGCTTCGACTGCAAACAGCCTCAAAGCACACGACGCTGCAGGATAATCTAGGCGCAGGCCGAGCAGTGCTGACCTTAAGTCTTTACGGATTGATGATATTTAAGTCACCATTGAACTAACTTTATTTTCTAGGAATAGGACAAAACTGCCAAAGCGATGCTAATTAAAGAGCATATTCTCTGGTCATGTCTGCCATTAAAGATCTGGTAGCAGGGAGCACTTACCCAGGTAGATAAACATTAAATCATTTACAAAACAACAAAATACAAAAGGAATCTCATAGGTCATTTGTGTGCACACATTGGTTGGAATTGGTTCTTGTGGGATGGGACCAGACGGGATGGCCGAATGAGTTAGAGCATCCGTCTCCCGTGCTGGTAGATTGTGGGGTCGAGTCCCGGTCGAGTCAAACCAATGACTTTAAAATTGATACTTGTTGCTTCCTAGCCAGGCGCTCGGCATTATTAGGATAGGGCAAGGACTGGTGTGCTCAGTGTCAGGATAATGTGACTGAGTGGGATACCAGGTCATGGTGCCAGCGGCCTGGTTTCCCAGTGGGACAGCACTATAAAGTCGCCATGAGTGTGCACTGTCACAAGTCAGTACCCATCCTGATATGACCGTAGATGTTGCTAGGACGTAAAACAACAACAAACAAACAAATCTTGTGGGATGGAGACGAGGTTGATATTTAGAGCACAACAGTTATTGTACATTTCTGGCTGCTTTTAGGCCATTAACTTAAGAATACAACTACCGACTACTGGTTAGGCATTACATATATAGTGGTTCAAAAATATTATATTTAACAAATATATTTAATAGGTAAATGATATCAAATTCACCAATAATATCGGCATCATTTCAATTCAAGGACTTGTCACCCTGTTGATGGTATCCTTCATACACACCAGATAAACCAAGTACTCAGTAAACTGATTGGCTATTGGCTGATTAAAACTTGTCAGCCAGTTTCAGATACGGTCTTCCACTTTCAAAATCACATTTTAATACGCTCTAACAATGCCTTCATTTCGTGTTAGGTTAACGAGGAACTTGTGTATTACTAATTTTGACATTCACCTCGTTGGAGAGTAGAAACAGTATATACATGTCCCTCCGCGAAAATAACACTGTCGTGTGGGGCTGACCGAGTTACAGCCGCACACGAAGCACATTAAGCGTTCTACGCAGGCGGCGCGGTTACGTCATTAATGACCGACAATTAAATACCTAGCTCCAGGTGACGAGACCTACACGGGGTGCGGGGGGGGGGGGGCACCGTGTGGTGACAGACTGAAGGACGGAAGCAGGTATATTCTGAACATGTGGGTACAGATACACCACCCACCCACCACACACCACCCACCACCCACCACCCACCACCAGACAACACCCACCCACCACACAACACCCACCCACCACCAGACAACACCCACCCACCACACAACACCCACCCACCACCAGATGACACCCACCTACCACACAACACCCACCCACCACACAACACCACCCACCACACAACACCCACCCACCACCAGACAACACCCACCCACCACCAGACAACACCCACCCACCACACAACACCCACCCACCACACAACACCCACCCACCACACAACACCCACCCAACACAACACACAACACCCACCCACCACCAGACAACACCCACCCACCACCACACAACACCCACCCACCACCACACAACACACTAACTGCTGAACCATCGTTCAAGCCCGCTTTCAAACCGCCCAACCTAACACTAGTTACAACAGTTATTCTGCCCATGGGCACGCCAAATCCGTGCTGCCAAGTCCCACTAATCGCTTCAACAGGGATCATATCTGTAAGCTTCATAATACCAGCCAGAGTCGATCCACAGACTTGGAGAATAGGAGGGGAGGGAAAGCCGCCCACGTCGAACCCTCTCAACCAAGATTGTCTCCTGGCATGTCTGTGCCGACTTCCTGTGGACATCCGACTTTTATAGTGCCGGCACCGGTCACCGGCATGACTGTGCCGAATTTCCCTGAACGTCGTTGACATGTCTGTGCCGACTTGGTCTTGAACTTGACGGGGTGGGGTGGGGTTCGTAACCTTGCGACGGATATCGGCTGCAGAACTGCAGCAATATAGAAAGTCACCGATAAATCGGTCCGATCTTTGGATTGAAGATTAAACTTCAGGTGGTATTGTTGTAAAAGTGGGGGATCTCTTTATAACAATTAAACGAAGATGTGGTCATGGGCCGCTTAAAGATTCCCGTTTGGTGCAGGTCACCAGAACAAGGAGCAGACACTGTGCGCCACAAAGAGGCCCCGTTACTTGATATTCAGCGCTGATCACGCCGCGACTTGTTAGTAAAGTGGTCTCCTGACAAAGGTGTGCCGCTCAGGGGTGGGGAATAGAATGGGATGGAGTGCGGGTGGGATGGAGGGCTCCAGCTGCCAACTGGAGTGCTCCATTATTAAGGCCCAACTCGTGCTGCACGCAGCCTCGTTGTGGGGCCGCCATGGGCGAGCTGCTTCAACAACGCCGCTCTGGTGGGGTATGTCCGGGAGCCTCGTTACCGTCACAGTCCGTGCCGTATACCACTCACGGCTTGTTATTTATTCAAACTTATTCAAACTGATGCCAAATTAGTAAAGGTAATAAATCAGCGCCGAAGTCTCATGGCGGGCACTGTGGTCAGAGGTCACGTGGTAACAGAGGGAGGCGGCCATGTCAGGAGCAACTGAACATCATTTATTTATGGGTTGCTTAAAATAATGTTCCACAATCTCTGCTCGAGCGTCACGTTTGTGCCACTGAACCTTTTGGCGGAGCGTTTGTTGGAGGAGGGAGCAGTGAGAGTGGATTTCCAGCCGTCGCTCTTTTGGATCGTTGCTGCTGCTGCTGCTGCTATTGTTATCATCGTTGTTAATATCACTGTGTTATCGCTATTATTGTTATTATTAGTTCAAATTGATAGCCACCAACAGAACTGATGCATATAAAAATCAAAATGGCCAGTTACCTTTAATTGTTAGAGCTACATAGTCCGTTGAAAACATTTTTTAAACTAAAACAATTTCCTAGATTATCAAAGATGTGAGTCCAGGCATGAGCATTTCCCGCCAATTGGCTGATTTCCGCCAATTAAATGCTTCCTGGGCTGTTCACGAGATACGTGTAAATCCGAGGAGAAAAAATTATATATTGAGGGAGCATAAGACTATATATTGAGGGAGCATAAGACTATATATTGTTGTTAAAATGAAATTTACATTACTTTTATCATATTCCTTTACATTTATCATAACAATTAAACAAGGATTACCATATTACAAGGACTGCCAGCTGAAGGAGTATAAGACAATAAATTAAATAACTGAAACTATTAACTATGGCATAGGTGTATTATTTATATTATTGACTTATCATTTATGCAAGATTACAAGAAAAACACTTCTGTATTCTTAGAGTACTGGGCCCGCATGCACCAAGTTGTGCTAGGCTTAACCGGAGCTAGGCCCTAGCTCCGGTCAGCTAGCACCGGGTACCGGGGGTTCCGCGAAAAAGGTAAACTGGTATGCCCCAATGTTTTAGCCGGGCCGGATAGCTGACCGTGAGTTTATTTATAGATTTGGGAATTCCCTCCAGTCGACAATATGAATAATGTCGCCAATGCAGCGCGAGCGTTAATAAGGGTTCGATTTTATGGTTAATTTGATAAGATTTCACTTATTGCGTATGTAATTCTGTTAAATATGATAGCATTGAATAGATTTGGGCCTAATATATAGCCGCCGATTGAGCGGCTGCAGCGGCAGCGGCGATGTGGGTTTTGTTGATATGTGACAGTATGGATATCGACATCGACGCGGCGGCGATTTGTTTACTTTACACTCGTCGATTCGAAAATATTAATATCGCCGCCGTTACGGCATCAGCATTAATCTCGCTTCGATTTTAGGGTTAATTTAATGAGATTTCACGATTTGCCTATGTAATTCTGTTAAATATGATCGCATTCAATAGATTGAGACCCAGACACGCACACTAACTGCCCCGGCTAGCAGTTAAACCCGATTTGAAACTGGGGTAGCTTAGCCTAGGCTACGGTCCGCGGTTAGCGCTGGCACGGATTGACGCATACGGATTTTCCACCGTTAGCCGTGTGGAGCTATCCTAGCCGCGGTTAAGGCCCTAACACCGATTGGTGCATACGGCCCCTGGTCTATATGCCTACTCTTACCTTATGTCACAGGTGAAGAGTGAAATTTCTCCCTCCTAAGTGGCTACCAAATTGCACCAATTGTGTCCTACTTGTAAACAAATTTCTCATCGTGGGAGGGAGGGTGGCCCCCCCTCCCTACACCCTCCCCCCTCCATCTCGGCCGTCGGCCGAGTTTTGAGGCATACGCCCACAATCAGCTAATTTGTTTTACTTCTCTGCTCATGTCTGGATGTGACCTTGCATATCCAACTTAGATACTGATGCAATTATAAAACATTTCTTGCTGTCTAGAAGGGAAGTCAATGTATTACTGCTAAAGCCTATGGTGTCAGCATTTCGACGTGTATGTCAACATTGTGCAGGTTTTCACGTCAAATATCTCCAAAGTTAGCTACTCATTTAAAAATAAATTAAAATAAAGGTTACTTTACCAATGACGTGCGCCACCTACCCTACGGAAGCAGCACATTAGAGACAAGCTTACTTTAATCTAGACTTCACCCCCCTAGAAAATTGATCAATTTAAATCCAATTTCCTCAGCAAATGGATGATAGCGACCGGGAGCCACCTGCCGGGTCATAGGGGGGTCAATGGTCACCAGCTACGTGACCCACATACTGATTTATGGATCAGCTGATGTTTGGTAGCGCCCGTGACCTCCAGTGGAGAGGAGAGCTCTGCGCACAGAACCAGCTGGTCGGTGTCCAATCAGAGCGTTGTCACTTGTGTCTATTCCACTCGTCAGGGAAATGCTAGCGGAGCCGGGACAGGACTGAGTAGGTTCCACAAATGGCACAGCGCGTCCAGCTCTAACTGAACACCACCAGACTCGTCCCGAGGCTGGGCGGGGAGATGGTCGCGCTCCTACTCAACATTGCTTTGCGGACAGCACTGATGTACATTCAGGAGGCCGATGACTAAAAATAGCCAGGGCCCGTATGCATGATGCGGTGTTAGTGTCACGTGGTGTTAAAACCTAACACCAGGTAGCTATCACCACCCTCGCGAAGTAGGTCACGCAGTATGTACGGGTGCCTAAATCCTTCATGTTAGCTAACCTAGCAGTTATTTATAGATTTGGGAAATCCCCCTGAGCCTGTTCCCGGCGAGCACCGCCTATTGACAATATTACCGCCGATCCAGTGGCGGCGTTAATATCGCTTCGATTATTAGTTTAATTTGACCAAAATTTGGCGGCGGCGTGAATATCGCTTCGATTTCTGGTTGTATTGTCCAAATTTCACTTTTTTTGTATGTTATTCTGTTATATAAAGTTGGTCAAATTAACCCCAAAATCGAAGCGATATTAACGCTGCCGCCACATCGACGGCTATTTGTTTTGTTTAACTTCGACAATATGAATATCGCCGCCGATGTAGCGGCGACATTAATATCGCTTCGATTTTAGGGTTAATTTGATGAAATTTCACTTTTTGAGTATGTAATTCTGTTAAATATGATAGCATTGAATAGATTTGGGCCTAATCGGTACCTAACACCACCCTAAACTTGCTACGGAGTGGTGTTAGTGTATGCAATGTTAAACTTGTGGTGTTTCCATAACACCGGCCCATGCATACTACTTTTCGCCGCTAAACTGGAAATCCCGGTCAAAACCTGTTTTGGCTTGCTAACACCACATCATGCATATGGCCCCCTGGTCCCAGCAAATCTCTGTACGAAATAACAGGTGAATGGGATCAGTATTACCGCCGTTAGTTAGTGATTACCATTTAGTTCAATGAACATGATCCACCCCTGAACAATGCTGGCCATATTACTCCGCTTAAATAGCACATATTGTAAATGTAATGCTGCATTGAATTCTTGCTAGTGTTACTCAAAAGGGGATTTTATATTTGCAACCATCCTTTCAATTTAAATGTTTTGTTTCTCTTATTTTTTTATTAAAAAGAAGTGTCATTATACAACGGCTGTTTGGAGGGATGCTACCCCACCCTCACTCCCCGATGACACAGAGCGCACGACACCATAATTAATCAGAGAACTCACATAAAGGGTGAAAAAGGACTAGTAATAGTATATAGCGCTTGGTAGGTATGGTTGGTGGTGTGATCAGTGAGAGTCTGACCTGTCGCTATGCCTACCTGCCTCACAAATCTCATTGCGATATTAAAAAGCTCCATTGTAATAACAATAGCACCCCTTCACAGTGACTGCGCTGCTCTTTTTGTAAGCCGTATTTTAGTGTTTGTGCGGCCCCTAATCTGTGGTGAGTTGTGGATGGTGCAGCAGCCATGACTCCAACATCAGTGGCCATATGCAGGAGTCAGTGTTAGCGAGCCAAAACGCGTTTAGAGGGGATTTCTGGTTTATCGCCGAAAAGTCGGTATGCACGAGTCAGTAATAGGCCTAACACCGCGCGTTTAAGGTCCGCGACACTAACCCCGTTTCATATGACGTTTAAGGGCGGTGTTAGCATAAGGTTGTGGCCAAATCTATTCAATGCTATCATATTTAACAGAATTAAATACACAATAAGTGAAAGTTGATTAACTTAACCCTAAATTCGAAGCATTATTAAGGCTACCGCCGCATTGACGGCGATATTAATAGTTATATTTTCGAATCGACGAACGTAAAGTAAACAAATGGCCGCCGCCGCCAGTATGGAAAGCGACGTCGATGCGGCGATTTGTTTACTTTACGTTCGTCGATTCGAAAATATAAATGTTAATATCGCCGCCGTTATGGTGGCAGCGTTAATATTGCTTCGAATTTAGGGTTAATTTCATCAAATTTCACTTATTGCGTATCTAATTCTGTTAAATATGGTCACATTTAATATATTTAAGCCTAATATATGGGTAAAGAGGGATTTCCCAAATCTATAAATAAATTCACGTTTAGCTGTCATGAAAGTGTTACGCGCTCCTGCATACGACTTGACACAGTTCCCGACGTCGGTGATATCTAAACGGTAACAGGCTCTAACACCAAACCCCGCTAACACTGACTCCTGCATATGGCCCCAGGAGTCAGTACTGACGCACATAGACCAAACCGTAGATATATGCTTAGCTGTTGGCCTCCCCCACTTACTAATGTATTGACACTGTGTGTGTGTGTGTGTGTGTGTGTGTGTGTGTGTGTGTGTGTGTGTGTGTGTGTGTGTTCCTGTTTAAGGTGCCAAGTGGGGACTTGCGCATGAAAACACACCCATCAACTGGGGACTCATTTTCAAGTGGGGACCTAAATCATGGTCCCCACTTGGTTTTCCTTTGAAAACAATATAAATCAACATTTTTATTCTTCCTATAAGAAAAAAAAGTGTTTTGAAATCAGTCCCTATTTGGCAGTTTTCATGAGTAAACTGTGTTTCAGAAACACAACTTCTACTTGGTTTTGAATCTTCTGTGAAACACACTTTTTCTCCAAGCAGAGATTCAAGTCTTAAGCATGGGAAAGCATCTGCTTGGAGAGTATAGGATTTGCCAGAGGCATCACACTACTCCTGCTTCATGGTTATATTGAAGCAGTTTGTTCTACTATCAAGTGCATGGAAATAAAACAAAAGGTACAAATCTATTCACTGCTATGTTCTAATTCTGTTATTTAGAAGAATGAATATTCACTTGGGGGTTGAAATCATGTTTATTTAACAGAATAACATACTCAAAAAGTGAAATTTGGTCAAATTAAAGCCTATTTCGAAGTGACATTAACGCCGCCAAATCGGCGGCGGCGATATTGACGTCGAATCTAAACAAAACAAGATGCGCAGATCTATTCACTGCTACTACCTA
Source organism: Branchipolynoe longqiensis (assembly GCA_030323885.1). Taxonomy (NCBI): domain Eukaryota; kingdom Metazoa; phylum Annelida; class Polychaeta; order Phyllodocida; family Polynoidae; genus Branchipolynoe; species Branchipolynoe longqiensis. The sequence goes on from CM059191.1 coordinate 8,551,890, forward strand.
ATTCTGTTATTTAGAAGAATGAATATTCACTTGGCGGTTCAAATCATGTTTATTTAACAGAATAACATACTCAAAAAGTGAAATTTGGTCAAATTAACGTCGCATGGGAAAGCACCTGCTTGGAGAGTATAGGATTTGCCAGAGGCATCACACTACTCCTGCTTCGTGCTTGTATTGAAGCAGTGGCAGTGCATGGAAATAAAACAAAAGGTATAAATCTATTCACTACTACGATCTAATTCTGCTATTTGAGAAGCATGAATATTCACTTGGGGGTTCAAATCATGTTTATTTAACAGAATAACATCCTCAAAAAGTGAAATTTGGTCAAATTAAAGCCTAAATCGAAGCCACATTAACGCCGCCGCCAAATCGGCGGCGGCGAATTGACATCGAATGTAAATAAAACAAGAAGCACAAATCTATTCACTGCTACTACCTAATTCTGTTATTTGGAAGAATGAATATTCAATTGGGGGTTCAAATCTTGTTTATTTAACAGAATAACATCCATAAAAAGTGAAATTTGGTCAAATTAAAGCCTAAATCGAAGCGACATTAACGCCGCCGCCAAATCGGCGGCCGCGAATTGACATCGAATGTAAATAAAACAAGAAGCACAAATCTATTCACTGCTACTACCTAATTCTGTTATTTAGAAGAATGAATATTCACTTGGGGGTTGAAATCATGTTTATTTAACAGAATAACATACTCAAAAAGTGAAATTTGGTCAAATTAAAGCCTATTTCGAAGTGACATTAACGCCGCCGCCAAATCGGCGGCGGCGAATTGACATCGAATGTAAATAAAACAAGAAGCACAAATCTATTCACTGCTACTACCTAATTCTGTTATTTGGAAGAATGAATATTCAATTGGGGGTTCAAATCTTGTTTATTTAACAGAATAACATCCTCAAAAAGTGAAATTTGGTCAAATTAAAGCCTAAATCGAAGCGACATTAACGCCGCCGCCAAATCGGCGGCGGCGAATTGACATCGAATGTAAATAAAACAAGAAGCACAAATCTATTCACTGCTACTACCTAATTCTGTTATTTAGAAGAATGAATATTCAATTGGGGGTTCAATTCTTTTTTATTTAACAGAATAACATCCTCAAAAAGTTAAATTTGGTCAAATTAAAGCCTATTTCGAAGCAATATTAACGCTGCCAAATCGGCGGCGGCGAATTGACATCGAATGTAAATAAAAGTTCAGTCGGTTAGGGATAAATCAGTAGGTTAGGGATAAATCAGAATAATTTAATATGGGTGCCAATTTTTTCCACAACCAAGCCCCCAAAAGTGGTCCAAAGCGAAATTTGGAAATTGGTGAAATTAAGGAAATTGTGATTTCGCGCATTTTTGAAGATGTATATCTTGAAATGTAACCCCATCAGACCCCTGGATCTTTTTATTCTCATGGTATAGGCCATGGATTTGAAGGAAAAAATACAGAAAGTCTGATAGGGTGGTTACTTCTAATGCCTTATTTAGGGCTGTCAAATAGACTAATTATAACATTTCATTGTAGTTTCTTTATTAATGATCACATCCTGATCAAACTTCACACCAAGGTTGTTCTTCATACCCCAAATCACCCCAGCTTATCAAAACTTATATTAAAAAAATAGATCACAGGAAAATGTAGGTTTCCATGGCAACCATAATACAATCACTCCCACCTCCATGTCCGTTTAGCGTCTGTAGAATCATGAGTTGTTTATAGAATAACATGAAACTTTGTATTTAAAACCTTTAGAATGAGCTCTTTACATTGGTGCAATCCGCTAAGCTCTACTCCTATTATCCAATGAGTATTACTAGTATTAGGCATGTGCACATCACAGTATTTACTCGACCTTAGCTCCGGTCGATAATCATGAATATTTATTATTATTTGAGGATATTTATTTTTTAATCTACCATATTCATTTTTGTATACCTGTTTTCTATGTATTGACCAATTTTCATAAAGATTGGGTGATGAGCAGATGTATTGTGATGATGCATAATAGGCTGGGTGATGACTCACTCACCCCAGCCATAACATTCTGACCTAGAGAATCCAGTCAAAACTGCCTGACACCAACTTTTGGCCACCAGATTCTAGAGTTGCGATTCCAGTTGTAGTCATTGTATGACCATTTTTAGGAAGAAAAAATGCTAAAGTTTCACATTCTGATAGTTAACATGCACATTCCTGGTAGTCTTACCTCTGATTTTTGCATCTGAAGAATTTAATGGCTTAGTAAAATGCCTTTCAAATGTCGTACAACACTGAAAATAGTCTCTATCTGTGCGTAAGTCTTTGGTGCTTCAAAAACAGATGTAACAATGAATGCAGTGTGCCTGTGCTTCATGTGTGGTGCCGTTTTCCGACATGACTGTGCCGCTCAGGAGGTCGCAAAAAGTTGTACAAGTTTTAGTGGTCCGGCGACAGTGGCGCTCCCGGTGCACGATTCATTCCATTTATTCCCCCCCCCCCCCCCCCCCCCCACCTCCCCCCCCCCACCCCCCCCCCCCCCCCCCCCCCCCCCTTTCCCCCCCACCCCCCCCCCACCCCCACTTTCGGGGACATAAACACGATGCACAAATTGATTCCACTGCTACTACTCTAATTCTGTTAATTTAGAACAATGAAGATTCATTGGAGGGGTTCAAATCATGTTTATTTACTGAATAACATACTCAAAAAGTGAAAATTTTTTTTTGTTAAATTTAAAACCTAAATCGAGCGGACATTAACGTCACCACCATAATCGGCGGCACGGCGTTATTGACATTGAATGTACAAATAATAAACATAGTCGCGCATTTGAAGAGCACAAATCTATTCACTGCTACTACCAAATTCTGTTATTTATGAAGCACTGAATATTCATCGGGGTTGAGAATTCATGGTTATTAACGAATAGCGTTGTCAAAAGTGAAAGCGATATTAACGCCACCGCCGCATCGGCGGCGATACTGTCGAATTCTTGATGTAGTACATCCGCTAGCACTGACAGTCACTAAATCATGTAATGGGGCTGTTACACTACGGCGTATGGCATTAGCGTATGCCGGCATATGCGGTTTTCGACCCATACGCCGTCATATGCTATGCATAGGTTAGACATAGGTTGGGCATATGCTCGTCATATGCCGTCTTACGCCGAACCGTCCAACAATTTTTGTGCATGCTCAAAATTTTCAGCGTATGGCAGCGTATGGCTCATACGCTGCTCATACGCTAGACGTATGCTATGCATACACGGGCATAGGTTATGCATAGGTTAGGGGTACATCGGCATAGGTTAGGTGTACGCTGAACTGACACCCTCCGGGTGTCTCTGGCGTACTCACAACGTACTGTAATGGGGCTGTCACACTATGGCGTATGGCATAAGCGTATGCTGGCGTATGCAGTTTCCGACCCATACGCCGTCATATCCTACGCATCTATTAGACATTAGTTGGGCATATAGTGCCAATGATTTTCCGTTTCAAAATAAGGCAAATTCCGTTTCCCCAAATGTCAAATTCCGTTTCAATTCCATTTCAGAAAAAAAATAAAAATTCCATCTACACTGTTTATGGTGCTGTCACACTATGACGTAAAAGCCAATGTGTATCCGACATGGTTGGCGTTTCTCCACCGTATCTCGATGTTTTTTTACGTATAGGGCGCACGTCTTGTGCTCGCTTAACTCCTTAGGTCCTCACTGGAATGTGTTTTTGGTGAGGTCCTCATATGATCATCCTTGGCTGGATATAAATCAGTTGGACTTTGTTCAGCCCAACACATCTATTGACTGAGTGTTCCGACAAGAAGTCCCCAATTGGCTAAATGTTACTTTTGTGTATGTTAGTAAACAACTTTTGGTTCCTCACTAGAATGTGGTTCTCTAAGATGTCATTTGATTTGTTTTTGCCGGGTGAACTGTAGCTTGACTGTCTTAACCCCAACTCATTTATTGGCAGAGTGCTCTGACAACAAAGTTCACAATGGGCTGAGTATTTCCATTGGCCTTGAGTAATGGTTTTCCCCCCAAACTCTTTTTGTCCTCACTTGAAGTATTTTTTTACTCTGTCCCCATTTCACTGTTTACAAAGTATGCATACTCACTTATCGGTGTTAAATTGAACTTGACTGTTCTGTCAAAGAATCCTACTTCATGTATTTTTCTTGTGGTTTACGATAAATTTCATATAGCTTCTGGAATAGCCACATAATTATGTTTTGCCAGCTTATCTAACTGTGCAGTCCAATATGTAGTTGTGGAATGTGTGGGCCCTCCTTTAAATGGGGTTCTGCCAATGCTCCCCATTTACATATCACTGCTGTTAATTACAATTATGCCGTAGTGAAGTTTTGAAATCCTAGGACACCATCTGAATGTGTCCCTTTCCAACAGTCAGTAATTAACAGTTGAGTGTGTTTCCTTGGTCCTCACTTGATTGGGTGAAAGCTACCATGAATTGAATTCCTTGGGTTCCCACTTGAATGTGCTTTATGCCTAGGTCCCCATGCGAATATGTTTACTCGGTACTCAGTTGACATTAGCTATGGGTTGTTTATCGTAGGGCTCTGGAAGTCTCTATTCCAGATCTTCAGTTGATAATATAAACTTAACCACTGCCCCAGTTTGTCCCATGTCCTATGTACCCATGGATCTATAGCATAATTGTATATTTTGCCTCTATCACAAGTCATAATTTGGCTTCATAACAGGTATGCTGATTGATTGATGGTTGCTTTGTGTAGTTGGCGGTCTTAAGTCAAAATCCTAGTGTTTGACGGTCGTAATAACCAAGTCCCCACTTGGTGCATTGATTGTCATAGTGTGCAGTGACATTTTGTTAGCAAAGTCCGTTGGTCCTCACTTGAATGTGTGTTTCTGGTAAGGTCCTCATTTGAACAGGCTTGACTGGGTAAACACTAATTGGACTATGGTCAACTCAATACATCTATTGAATGAGTGTTCTGATAACAATGTCCCCATTTGGTTGAGCATTATTCCAGTTTGAAGCCTTTTACTGTTAAAATATCTTTGGTCCTCACATTAATGTGTTTTCATGGTAATAATCCTATTTGCTGTCTTTGCAGGGTTAATTCTAGTTTGACGGGCGTTAGCCTAATTTATTTATTTGGTGAGTGCTCTGACAACAAAGTCCCCCCCCCCCCATTTGAGTGCACATCATTGCAATATGCATCAAAATTTGATCGTTTAAATATATCTAGTCCTCACTTGAATGGGCTTTCCGGTAATCATTTGCTTTGCCTTTGCTGGGTGTGCTTTAGCTTGAGTTCAAAATTGACCAATTCCCCCATCCAAAACCTCAAAACTAAACCCCACTTATAATGCACACCCAGTTTTGGTGGGTTGGTGGTAATGCATTATAATGGTCATCGGGTACTCATTTGGGTGTGTTCAGATCAAGTCCTCAATTGGTTGTGTTCATAAGATACTCATTTAACTGTGTTCATATCAAGTCCTCAGTTGGATGTGTTCATCAGGCACCCATTTGTCTGTTTTCAGATCAAGCTCTCAGTTGGACATGTTCATCAGATACTCATTTAACTGTGTTCCCAGCAAGCCCTCAGTTAGATGTGTTCATCAGGTACCCATTTGGCCGTGTTCAGATCAAGTCCTCATTTGGCTGTGTTCATCAGATACCCATTTAACTGTGTTCCCAGCAAGCCCTCAGTTAGATGTGTTCATCAGGTACTCATTTGGCCGTGTTCAGATCAAGTCCTCATTTGGC
>CM059191.1:8558144-8595610 GCA_030323885.1 Branchipolynoe longqiensis
CCTGTGCCCAGTTCCAAATCAGTTTAGATAACTGATTGCAAGACTTTGATTTGGTTCCACCCATGTTACGAATATATGCCATGGCAGTAGTATTATCAGTTAGTATTATAACCTGTGATTTATTTATCTTTACTAAACTACGTAAGCCCAGATAAATAGCACGCAATTCTAGTGCATTAATATAGTCTGATTTTTCATCATCAAGCCATCTACCTCCTGTTGTGACCCCATCTCGATGAGCTCCCCAACCTTCTAACGAAGCATCAGTAGTAATTACTGTATTAGGTTCCGCCATGCGGATTGGATTTGGTGAACTTGCTATATGTTGCATCCACCATCCAATATCCTGTAACCCTTCTTGCGAAATAAACATCTTTCGCTCAAAATTGCCTTTAGTTTGTGCTAACGCTAAATTTTTATCTATTTCTAGCGACTTAATATGGGCATTCCCCATATAACACAGCAGGCATATGAGGTCATTATCGCCAATAAGAACAGCAACCTGTCTAATTTTCTGGCTTTCGATAAAACCTTAATAAGCCTGAGTCGCTGTACGTATAAAAATAATTAGTTTTTGTTCTCGTCTATCGACACTGTAAGGGACTGTGTATCCAGAAAATAAACCCTAAACATTTAAGTTGTTTGTTGGTTTAAACACCAGACCTTTTGTTGATGTACTAAAACCCCAATTTAGTGAGTACATCCACTAAATCCCAAAACTGCATTCACCACAACCAATTTGTGTTGATGCTATAATAAAAGAACCATCTATGTATGGAAACATTATATGACCCCTTCCTCGCCCATTACGAGAAAAACAGGTTTAAGCCAAATTAGTAAAAAAAACGTGCCGCCACCAAGCTAAGCCATTCGGCATGCAGGTAAACTCATAGAGTTGGTTATCCCAAATAAATCGAAGAAATTTTCGGTATTGTTCCATTATGGGAAGCGTATAATATGCATCCTGTAAATCAACACTAGCCATCCACGCATCTGGTGTAATCAGATCTCGTGCCGTATCTAGAGAGAACATTTTAAAATGTCGATATTCCACCCTTTTATTAAGGATTGTTAAATCCAGGATCATTCGAACATCACCATTAGGCTTCGGTCTCGAGAAAATGTTTGAAATAAACTGTCCTGAACAGTGTGTCACTTTTTGTATAATTCCTTTCTCAAAGAATTTATGTACCTGTTTAGTTAGTGCGTCTCGTTCAACTGGTTGAATGTTATATGGAAAAGGTATTATACTTTGTACAGGAATTTGTGTAAAAGGAATTTGAACACCCCTAACTATTTCTATAATTTCTTGGTCACTAGTAATTTTGTGCCACTCAGAAATATGATTACTAATATTACCAGCCACAAAGTTGCTTACAGTTTGTGTGTTTTTAGAGGCTGCAGGGACTTGTAAAGTTTGTGTTTGGACCTCTACTTGGACCCGCCCCTGGGGAAAGGTCTCGACGAATTGAACCCTCGGCCTATTGGCCGTGCGGTGTTGTCGGTCCAGCCTGGGCGAGCGCCCCGGCCCCGAAACCCTTGACCGAAGTTTGAACTCGGTCTGGTTCCTCTGGTGAACCGCCTGCGAATAATCCCCTCGTGACTTTTTGAAACGAGGAACTTCCTGTTTCTTCTTGCATCCATGTTTTTGCCACTCATGGCTGCAGTCTCTACCTCTTTATAGAGGTATTGTGTTGACCGCAAACATCTTGGAGTTATCTAAAGGTTTCCCTTTTCGGCTCTGGAGCAAGATAAAGCGTAAACTCCTTCCCCTCATTATCGGTAACCTTCTTAGAGCGAGCCACTTCTTTGCCAGCATCTGTGCAAACTGACTTGAAGACATTTTCATATCTTCGAAACGACAGGTAATTACCTGCCGCCGCTAGCACTGCAATGCCTTTGTCCATTGTCTTAGCCAAAGACGAGAACTTATTTTCACTCTGCATCCTATTAGCCACAGGAACAATAGCTGTTAGGGTAGCCAACACTGCCTTATGCACTGTGTGCAACACATCCTCAAACTTCTTACGGTCATCCGTCATATTGACATCCCGATCCATTTCTTTAATGATGGAGTTGGGAACACCCTTTATGCCTGTTAACTCATCTCCTAACTTGGAGATAACCTCCGCCGGTTTGAACGTGCGAAAATGACCATTCACGGTCTCGCGCATAAGCGTAGTGGTTTTAACCCGCTTAGCCTTTAGTGCCAATGTCCGCATAGACCCCTTCATATATGGTGTCTGAGTCTGATTCCGTAGAAGTAGACTCAGTGGACGAATCAGAAGAAGAATATTCCCTCTTCCTCTTCTTCTTTTTGGACTTAGTCTTCCGCTTTTTGCGAAAACCAGTCTCTGCCCGCTCCTTGGTGAATTCATCACCCGAAGAAATCACCTGTTTCTTCTTCTTCCTCCGTTTAGGAGAAGGAGGAGGAGGAGCCTTAAGCTCCACCGCCGAGTCTGTGTCCAAGAAATCCTCAAATGAATCCTCTTGGACACTCGGCCTACGCCGCTTCCGAGACACAGGCGATTTGGCAGTCAAGATGTGGCTTTCCAATCGTGCAAAGCGAGCCTCCCAATCTGGAGGCGCAGGCACATCAGGCACTGCGTCCTCGTCCGGGTCGGAGAGGATATGCGCCCGGGGCTGTGTCGACGGCCCTGCCGACAACACAGGTGAGGAGTCGTACTCCTCGTCCACTCCACTCGGAACACGCCCCTCGGCTGCTGCTGCACCGCGCTTACTCCGCTTCGTGGCCATCGGGAGCTGAAACAAAGATTTTTGGTCAGTCCCGGTATATATATATGTCACAATATGGTTGTTTCAAACTCATTTGGACATCTATTGGTGTTAGAGAACGTGTTTATACCGTTATAACACAGGCGTAATAAGCTAAATTTGTGCGTGGGTTGTGGGTCAAGCCCAAACCTTACGCGGGGTCGGGACCAGTGTATCGGCCCGCCCATCCCTCTGTTCCGCACACTTCTCCCACCTGTGACTACTACGTCAACAAGTTGGAGAAAATGCTACGAAACTCGGAGAAACGCCTGAAAAAGTTTTGTCTAGGGGAGTCTATAAAAGAAACCCAGGAGCATCTCCAACATTACTCTCTATTAGAGTACGAGAGAATTTCCACATGAGATAGGGCGAAACCCACATCTCTACCCATAGTCACACGGTGACCCGGGTGTTGACATAACCGCTAATGACCGGTTTGGTTCCTTCGAGAAACCCACTCGAGTGTTCTATCCTTGGTTGTTTATAACCAAATAACTCGTCCAAATTGGACCAACGAAAGTCTAAACTTTCCATAATGATGCTCTAATGCATCATAATTAAGCTAACCACAGTTTTTATTATACTTACTGCGTATTTGCTTGTATGTAGACTAATTTTGCCGGAGCAACCCAACGACACGTTATCCAGTCGTGAGTTGTATATGCTAATTGCTGGTACCGGACGTGCTTACCTCTCCCTAGCCTGAGGCTAGCCTGAGGCTGTTTACCGAGGTAAAATAGTAATATATGAATGTATTATGAATGTATTTTGAGCGTGTGTGAGCGCGTGTGTGTGTGTGTGTGTATGTGTGTGTGTGTGTGTGCTAGTGTAGGTGCGTGCCAGTGTATGCCTGTAGGAGACTTTGACAGCCGATATGAGCGACCTGTCAGCCGGAAGTAGGTAGCCTAGCACAACGCACGCCTGCTTCCCACGCATGGGCGCCACTCTGCTGCAGCCAGTATGGCCGCCTTGGTACACCACACTCTCCAAGCACTGTACAGTTCTATTTCCATGGGCTGACCACAACATGGAATGTGTGTGGAGCGCGGCACCATCTGCTGAAAACCCTACTGGTGTTGGTGTGACGATATGAGGATATCCGAACACCAAACACCGGGAACCTACTGTAAAATTGTCCGATATAATACATGTGAACCGAGGTGAAGTTACTATTGTAAATTACAAACTGTCTATATAATGATAAATGTTAAATTATAAAAACCCAAAGACATATAGAGGATGTGTGAACTTGGTAAACTATTATTCATTAGGTATAGAACTTGTATATTGAATAGTCTTTGAGAGGGAGTGTCACTTCCGAGTTTGACTAAGAACAGTCTTTGGAAGAGTCACCTCACATGCCCCCCCCCCCCCCACATGGTATTGTTATGATCATTGACCACTGCATTGTACTCTGATTGGAGGAGTGAGTCATGTGACCACTGCATTGTACTGTGATTGATTAATAGGATCATGTGACAACGGCCATCTTGAATCTTGAGAACCTATATAAGCAATAAACCAGAGAGTCTCACTCTCTTACTTTTCCTTCTTACCCTGTTTTCCTTTATTACCTGTAGTGTTTTCACTTGACCTGTTCACACCACCCACACCACCAGCCGGCACGTTTACACTACGTTGCGGCCTGGTGTGAAGTCCAGTAGAATTACACACGGCCAAGAAACGATCCTTTTTATGGCGGTATTTGTTGAAAAATGATGTCCACGGATGATGATCTAGCCATTCACTGGAATCCGGGTCCCCCCACCAGGTGGGCATGAGCATGGGCATGGGCATGGGCATGGACAGGGGCATGGACAGGGGGTGTCGGGACAGGGATCCGACGCCCTGCCAGTACCCCTGTCAGCGTTGCGCGGCGATCAGCACTGATTTCAAAGCCAGTCAGAAATGAAGTTAACATTTTGTGTGTGCCTCCGGTGCCTCAAATTACGTTGCTAATGAGTATCGAGTGTAACCCAATTAAGGTGGCTGGCTGGGGCTGGGCGCGGCGGGCAGGCGGGCTAGTATTACGCCCAGTTTACTACCAAGTTATCACAATCACAATTAAGCCCATTAAACTCAACACCTTCCCGCCAAATTCAATTGTATTATTTAGGATGGTTTTGGTTGACGCAGTCGATAGTCTGTCATCCATTTTGTGGCAACACGTTGAACTATGACGGTGGTCCTTACACAACGCGGTTCATCGAGTGATGTGAGAATGGTGTCGTTGTGGTTCAAGTGCTGGACTACAGAAGAATCACCTCCCCTTCCTTTGATTCTGACCAGACGGGATGGCCGAATGAGTTATGTAGCAGTCACACTACGACGACAAGCGGCGACGACAGCTCTGCGGCAGCGACTTCCGGTGTCATGCAGGTGTCGCGCAGGTGTCGCGCAGGTGTCGCCGCGACACCTCCGCGACACCTCCAGTTTCTCCACTCTTTCTCGACTGTCGCCGGGTTGTCGTAGGTGTTTTGGACATGTTGAAAAACTTCGACGACAGCCGATGTTGCGGCACTGTTGCGGCACTGTCGCGGCACTGTCACGGCACTGTCGCGGCACTGTCGCGGCACTGTCGCGGCACTGTTGTCTTGTCGTTAAGCTGTAGTTGCTTCTCTCTCCATGTATGTGTCTCTGTGTGTCTCTGTTTCTGTGTCTATGTGTGTGTCTGTGTCTATGTGTGTCTATGTGTGTCTGTGTGTGTCTGTGTCTATGTGTGTCTGTGTGTGTCTGTGTCTGTGTGTGTGTGTCTGTGTGTGTCTGTGTGTGTGTCTGTGTGTGTGTCTGTGTCTGTGTGTGTCTGTCTCTGTGTGTGCCTCACTCCCACTCTCTGTCTGACTCTGACTCTGAGTCTGACTCTGACTCTCAGTCTGACTCTGACTCTCAGTCTGACTCTCACTCTCAGTCTGACTCTCACTCTCACTCTCAGTCTGACTCTTACTCTCACTCTCAGTCTGACTCTTACTCTCACTCTCAGTCTGACTCTTACTCTCACTCTCAGTCTGACTCTCACTCTCAGTCTGACTCTCACTCTCAGTCTGACTCTCACTCTCAGTCTGACTCTGAGTCTGACACACAGAAACACAGAGACACACAGTCTGACTCTGTGTCTCTGTGTGTGTCTCTATGTGTGTGTGTCTCTGTGTGTCTGTGTGTGTGTCTCTGTTTCTGTGTGTGTGTATCTGTGTGTGTATCTGTGTGTGTGACTCTGTCTCTGTGTGTCTCTATGTGTGTGTCTGTGTCTCTGTGTGTGTCTCTGTGTTTCTGTGTGTGTCTGTGTGTGTGTCTCTGTGTGTCTCTGTGTTTCCGTGTGTCTCTGAGAGTGAGAGTCAGACTGAGAGTGAGAGTCAGACTGAGAGTGAGAGTCAGACTGAGAGTCAGATTCAGACTGAGAGGGAGAGTCAGACTGAGAGTCAGAGTCAGACTGAGAGTGAGAGTCAGACTGAGAGTGAGAGTCAGACTGAGAGTGAGAGTCAGACTGAGAGTGAGAGTCAGACTGAGAGTGAGAGTCAGGCACACACAGAGACACAGACACACACACACAGACACACACACACACAGACACACACACACACACAGACACACACAGACACACACACAGACACACACATAGACACAGACACACACATAGAGACACACACAGAGACACAGAGTCACACACACACAGACACAGACACACAGACACTGTCGTCCCGCTGTCGTCCCGTCTGTTGTCCCGATGTCGTCCGGATGTCGTCCGATTGTCGTCCAACTTAGCCCGAATTTGCATAGGTCGTCGGGATTTCACAAAATCCCAGCCGCCGGGCTGTCGTCCCTCCCTTGTCGTCGTAGTGTGACTGCTACATTAGAGCGTCCGTCTCCCGTGCTGGTAGATCGTGGGGTCGTGGGTTCGAGTCCCGGTCGAGTCAAACCAATGACTTTAAAATTGATACTTGTCGCTTCCTAGCCAGGCGCTCGGCATTATTAGGATAGGGCAAGGACTGGTGTGCTCAGTGTCAGGATAATGTGACTGAGTGGGATACCAGGTCATGGTGCCGGCGGCCTGGTTTCCCAGTGGGACAGCACTATAAAGTCGCCATGAGTGCGCACTGCCACAAGTCGGTACCCGTCCTGATATGACCTTAGATGTTGCTAGGACGTAAAACAACAACAAACAAACAAACAAACAACGTGTACATGTGGCGCGGTGTCACATAAACACACGTGACGTGTACACTTGATGCGGTGTCACGTGTACACATGACGTGGTGTGATGTGTACACTTGACATGGTGTGATGTGTACACGTGACGCGGTGTGATGTGTACACGTGACGCGGTGTGATGTGTACACCTGATGCGGTGTCACGTGTACACGTGACGCGGTGTGACATGTACACAGGACACGGTGTGACGTGTACACATGACGCGGTGTGACGTGTACACATGACGCAGGGTGATGTGTACACATGAAGTGGGGTGACGTGTACACATGATGCGGGGTGATGTGTCCACATGATGCGGGGTGACGTGAACACATGACATGGTGTGACATACAGACATGACGCGGTGTGACATGTACATATGACGTGGTATGACGTGTACACGAGATGTGGTGTTGTAATGTATATGTGCCGCTGGTCACCAGCGGTAGGGACCAGCCGCGCCGGGACCAGCGCAGAGTGGTCCGGAAATAAACACTTGATAATAAGACGTCTTCGTGTACGGTCGAGTCTTTACATGGTGTCAGATGTGGGGTTCGAACCCACGCCCACATTCGTGAACCAGAATATGTGATCAGCCTAAATGTCGATGCCGCCAGGGTCATCTTCTTCAGCTTGTTGAATACACTTACAGGAAAAATGTTCGCTTGTGATCCTGGATAAAGGAGATAGACCGTATGACACGGCATACAGTGAGATCAGTGAGATCCAATGGACAAAGTGAACAAACACAATGTTAGAATTAAGGCATTTAATTCTTGATTTCATTACTATTATCATTGACCAAATTGACACAGATACATGTTAAACGTAAGGGTCAATCGGACCATATTCATTAACTTGTTGGAAAAGGGAGGATGTAATGTATATGTGTCACTGGTCACCGGCGGTAGGGACCAGCCGCGCCGGCACCAGCGCAGAGTGGTCTGGAAATAAACACTTGATACTAAGACGTCTTCGTGTACGGTCGAGTCTTTACAGTGTGACGTGTACACGTGACGTGGTGTGATGTGTACACATGACGCAGTGTGATTTGTACACTTGACGCTGTGTGACGTGTACACATGACGTGGTGTGACATGTACATATTACATGGTGTGACCTGTACACGTGACACGGTGTGATGCGGTGTGACATGTACACGTGATGCTGTCTGACGTGTACACATGATGCAGTGTGATGTGTACATGTGACGCGGTGTGACATGTACATATGACACGGTGTGACATGTACATGAGACGCGGAGGCTCCGGCTGCTTCTACATGCTGGACTTGCGGATTACAGGTAGGGGGGTTCTTAATAAACACACAATGATAAACTGTCAGTCTCTGCTAGACTGCAGACACCTACTGAGTACACACAACACGGCCATTCCCTTTGTACCGCTTGTGTTGTGATATTGAGGTTATACCTAGTAGAAGTAGAGCACAGAAGCAATATACCATTAAATACCAACAGAAGCTATCAGAATTACACAATTCACACAGAATTACTCTCACAGGTCTCAGCTTTCGGTGTACATACGAGTTCACTTACCAGGTACCTACGCCAATACTGCGCACTATAAAGCCGCCCCAGAAACCAGCCGGACTCACCTGTGGAAGAGAAGGACAAGCATGAGTCGGTATTCAGCGAGAGAACGTGATGACACAATCGCGCGCCACAATCAACATTAACACCATCTCGTCTATATTCGAATCAAATACATTCTGCCAAAACAGACACAATTCTATCAAAGTATTATATTAAAACCAGTGATAACATATATTTATTTAGTTACCATAAATTATTTGATTTATTATAACATTTAATGTGTGTGTGTCTGTCTGCCACTTGTTGGTAGATTGGGGTTTACTCCCTAGCTGTGAGGTCGGGTGAGGACGCGGGCACTTACTGAAGACCATAATCTAAGTGTGACACTGAAGATTGCCTGTCATCATCGGGCTGTCACCTTATTCACAGGCAGTAGACTCCCGCATCAAGGTGTCACAACTTGACGTCCGCCCGTACAAATCGGCGATACAAGCTACCGTAGTCTCAGAAGGTGGGCTTAGACTGTTAGAGTTGAGAAAACATAGTAGATTTGGCAGGTGAGCCAACGTAGAAGCACAAAGGTGTTAAGCACGAGGGGCTTAAGGTAACACGTTCTGTAGGCTGGCCGAGGACCAGTCAACAGGGTCGCCTACAGAACCACGAGCTGCACTTGTAGGCTGGCCGAGGACCAGTCAACAGGGTCGCCTACAGAACCACAAGCTGCACTTGTATAAGTTGTAGGCTGGTCGAGGACCAGTCAACAGTTTCGCCTACAGAACCACGAGCTGCACTTGTAGGCTGGCCGAGGACCAGTCAACAGCGTCGCCTACATAGCCACGAGCTGCACTTGTAGGCTGGCCGAGGACCAGTCAACAGGGTCGCCTACAGAACCACGAGCTGCACTTGTATAAGTTGTAGGCTGGCCGAGGACCAGTCAACAGTTTCGCCTACAGAACCACGAGCTGCACTTGTAGGCTGGCCGAGGACCAGTCAACAGCGTCGCCTACATAGCCACGAGCTGGACTTGTAGGCTGGCCGAGGACCAGTCAACAGCGTCGCCTACAGAACCACGAGCTGCACTTGTAGGCTGGCCGAGGACCAGTCAACAGCATCACCTACATAACCACGAGCTGCACTTGTAGGCTGGCCGAGCACCAGTCAACAGGGTCGCCTACAGAACCACGAGCTGCACTTGTATAAGTTGTAGGCTGGCTGAGGACCAGTCAACAGTTTCGCCTACAGAACCACGAGCTGCACTTGTAGGCTGGCCGAGGACCAGTCAACAGCGTCGCCTACATAGCCATGAGCTGGACTTGTAGGCTGGCCGAGGACCAGTCAACAGCGTGCCTACAGAACCCGAGCTGCACTTGTAGGCGGCGAGGACCATCAACAGCATCACCTACATAACACGAGCTGCACTTGTACTGGCCAGAGCCACCAACTTAACGCCAACCAGCCACCCACTCACTCATTTGTATAAGTTGTAGGCTGGCCGAGGACCTCAACATTTCGCCTACAGAACCACGAGCTGCACTTGTAGGCTGGCCGAGGACCAGTCAACAGCGTCGCCTACATAGCCACGAGCTGGACTTGTAGGCTGGCCGAGGACCAGTCAAGAGCGTCGCCTACAGAACCACGAGCTGCACTTTTATATTTCTCTGAAACAAATGTCTGTTGACACATTTGGCATTTTAATATTTAGAACAAGAATTAATAATAGTGATGTGGATATCAGCCTTAAAGTGACTGATTGTTTTGTGTGGAATTGTATGTTTCTAAGCTAAAATGTTTAACTATGGATAGTTCTGTCTTAGTTATATTCATCAAATCATTATATTGCATGTGTGCATACATGCTTATGCCAAATTGTTATGTATTTCTATTAATATTGAATAAAATGGAAGTTTTGCCCTACATGTATCAGCAAACTGAATGCCTGTACGCATTTGCTTTGCTGCCAACGCCGTTTTCAGCGCATGCGCAGTCGGAACGGTGATCTCGTCTATTAAGCCTTATTCTATCTTCATTAGTTGTCAGTGACATGGACACATGCCCCGCCTCGGTACACAGTGGCTGGAAACCAGCAGACACTACCTAGCCGTGTCACCAGGGCCGCGTTCAGGGTATGTCTCAGCGATGCTTTTTGGCCTATTTGCGTTCAGGGTGCGTCGCGGCGACGTCTCCGCGACGCCTCCCTTTTCAGATAGGAGACAAAAAGCGCCTCGAAAATGGCCGCCGTATCCAGTGGTTTCAGCCTATCACAGCACAGCTTTCCCATTGCAAATGGCCGCCGCCTATGGGGGCGGCCATTTTCGAGACAACCAACTGCTTTTGCCGTTCAGACTGGCGTGACGTCATGCCCGTTGCCGAGGCGCCGCCGAGATGGACTCTGAACGCGGCTCTGGCAGCTCCGGCCAAACAGCCACTTCTATTTGTCAGCTTCCCCGCACCGCGGAAGGACCCGCACTTCTCACTGCGCACCCCTTCCCGTGCCCCCGCCCGTCGATTGGAACTAGCACGTTCGTTCACTGAAAAAATCCTTGTTCGAATTGTGCAACAGCTATCAAGTGCCGGTGTAGGACGTTGAAAACACTACCCCATTGAAAACACTACTGTTAAGTTCAAAACACTACCAGTAGGTACGTCCAAAACACTACCCAAGTTCAAAACATTGGATATGTTGCACGGTAACATGTTTAATTATAAAGAAGAAACGGGTACCACACATCGGCCTGCCATAGGTTGCTGATAAGATGCTGACTACTCATGGATCATGTCGAATGCATGTAACGGTAACTGTCACTTGTTCATCATCAGCCAGAGAGAGAGGATCCGTTATTTCTTACCATTCCACCCTCCCTAGGCTGAGTACTGAATTCCCCTTATCTGTGCTAATGTGGATCGGACTGTACTTCTGAGCGGACTCTGTTTGAAATATTATGTGTTCTCTTAGAAATCTGATACATAAAATGTTAAACATCCAGATTATCCTCACAGTATATATAATTAATATCGGGATGTAAGAATTTTTATTCTTTAATAAAAATTTATTGGCCCACAAATGAGGTCCCGTCTTGTGTTATTTAATTAACATAACACCACAGTGAGGGTTGTACTGTAAAGGCCCTGTCACATTACGACGCATCTCGCAAGCACGCGGCGAACGCATAAAATCACTTTTTTACGTCGAGAAGCGTCAAACATTTCGGCGCGGGGGACAAAGTTGGATGTATACATACTGTATACACACCGTATACACACCGTATACACACCGTATACACACCGTATACACAGCCTATGGCCTACATATGCCTAACGTACGTCTAACGTACATCGACGTACACCTAACGTATACATAAGGTCGAAAGTTTTGTGCATGCACAAAACTTTGCAAGCCCCTATAAAGCATCAACATACATCAACGTATGTCACATTATGATGTATCCCGACGTAGCAGCCAAAAATCACTTACATCGGCATACTTTTGCGCGATGCGTCGTAATGTGACAGCCCCTTAACCTTCTGTTACATATTGTATACGCTGACCATGCTGTGGCGTTTGAAGCATGTATTAGTTGGTTTGGTTGTTGGGAGTTTTACGTCCTGGCAACATCTAAGGTCATATCAGGATCCACATACTAGTACTAGTAGTATACAATGATAGCGCTGCTGCGTCTGCAACACGTATTTACTATACGCTGGTGGTACTGCGGCGATTTTAGTACGTATTAGTTAGTATACACTGATCGTGCTGCGGCATTTAAAAGCACATATTAGTAGTATATGCTGCATGCTGCACACTGCCCCACCTACTGCACTTGGTGTGATGGGTGGTATCTGTATCAGTATCGGTGGTAGTATTAATCACAATGTTTCATTTGGTGTGATGGGTGGTATATGGATCGGTACTGGTGGTAGTATTAATCACAATGTTTCACTTGGTGTGATGGGTGGTATATGGATCGGTACTGGTAGTAGCAGTGGGCATTAGCACAACGTTTCACTTGGTGTGATGGGTGGTATTGTATCGGTACAGATAGGGAATAATCACAATGTTTGGCTTGGTTATATGGGCGGTATTGTATCGGTACAGATGGGGAATAATCACAATGTTTGGCTTGGTTATATGGATGGTATTGTATCGGTACAGATGGGGAATAATCACAATGTTTGGCTTGGTTATATGGGCGGTATTGTATCGGTACAGATGGGGAATAATCACAATGTTTGGCTTGGTGTGATGGGTGGTATTGTATCGGTACTGGTGGAGAATAATCACAATGTTTGACTTGGTGTGATGGGCGGTATTGTATCGGTACAGATAGGGAATAATCACAATGTTTGGCTTGGTTATATGGGCGGTATTGTATCGGTACAGATGGGGAATAATCACAATGTTTGGCTTGGTGTGATGGGTGGTATTGTATCGGTACTGGTGGAGAATAATCACAATGTTTTACTTGGTGTGATGGGTGGTATTGTATCGGTACAGGTGGGGAATAATCACAATGTTTGACTTGGTGTGATGGGTGGTATTGTATCGGTACTGGTGGAGAATACTGATAATGTTGACCAGACGGGATGGCCGAATGAGTTAGAGCGTCCGTCTCCCGTGCTGGTAGATAGTGGGTTCGAACCCATGTTAAGTCAAACCAATTACTTAAAAATTGATACTTGTCGCTTCCTAGCCTAGCACTCGGCATTATTAGGATAGGACAAGCTCAGTGTCAGGATAATGTGACTGAGTGGGATATCGGGTCATGGTGCTGGCGGCCTGGTTTCCCAGTGGGACAGCCAGCACTATAAAGTCGCCACGAGTGCGCACTGTCACAAGTCGGTACCCATCCTGATATGACCTTAGATGTTGCTAGGACGTAAAACAACAAACAAACAAATCACAATGTTTGACTTGGTGTGATGGGTGTTATCTGTATCGGTACTGGTGGTAGAGGTAGATATCAATTGCAATGTTCCGGGGAAGCCCCGAGGTGGTGTGGCTGGATGGAGCGCCCTCTGGCGGGTTCATATTACCTGAAGGGACGCGGAGGACGGAGTGCTGGGGCGGGCGTGTAAAGCGGGAACACCTGGGCGCGCACCTCCACATCCGGCCTCGGTGCGGCGTGGTGCCGTGTTCAGCAGGGATCAAAAGAGCCGCAACAGGCGGACGGACGCCGGCCCCGCCAGGTGCCCCCCCCCCCCCTCCCACATCACACACACGCCGGCTCCAGGGCTAAATGTATGAAGCACAATTTATCGGCTGCGGAGTTAAGGGCGGCCGGCGGGGTATCTATTGTCGGCGTTAATATATGTGTCACGGGGGATGTATTAGTCCAAAGCGCGTGCGGGTTAGCTAACGTTTCAGTTATTTATAGATTTGGGAAATCCCTCTGCGTTTGTAGCCATATATTAGGCTCAAATCTATTCAATGCGACCATATTTAACAGAATTACATACTCAAATCATGAAATTTCATTAAATTAACCCTAAATTCAAAGCGTTATTAAGGCTACCGCCGCATTGGTGGCGATATTAATAGTTATATTTTCTAATCGACGAATGTAATGTAAACAAATCGCCGCAACCGCCGCATCGACGTCACGTTCCATACTGGCGGCGCCGGCGGTTTGTTTACTGTACCTTCGTCGATTCGAAAATATAACTATTAATATCGCCGCCAATGCGGCGGTAGCCTTAATAACGCTTCGAATTTAAGGTTAATTTAATGAAATTTCACGATTTGAGTATGTAATTCTGTTAAATATGGTCGCATTGAATAGATTTGGCCCGAATCGGTCCCTAACCTGCACATTATCCCTGGCTCAACTTGGGGTTAGTGATCGCGACGTTAACCCTCGAGGCGGTAGCCTAACCCGTGCACATACATTGACAGTTTGGCCGCTAACCCGGGAAATCCGCACGACGCGTGGGTTACGAGCCCTAACCCGGACTCTTACATTTGGCGTGCACTTGTGCCGGGTCGTCAGTGTGGTTTGAGCAGTGCGCGTCTGGGAATGACTTCCGGCACTTATGAATTGGTTAATCTGTAATGTATGTACTGCGTCACTCTGTACTCACCGATTCTTTATTCTACCGATGGACTTAGGCACCCACCCACAGTCAGGGGTTCGTTTGCCGTCTCACGTTACCCGCCTCCGCACGTACAACAGCCGCTACAATAGCTTCATATTTGGTGGGGTGTTTTTTGTGTGTTTTTTTGGGGGGGGGGGTCATTTTGGGGGTGGGGGGTGGAGTGGGGGTAGGGGTATTATTATATCCTCATTTTGTCTCCAAATATACGCAGGTATGTATATATATGTGTGTATGTATGTTGTCTGCTTCAGATCTGCTGATTGTATCGTATAGAGAAAGAGCAACATTTTAGATAAACACAAACCCACTCCTTTATTATATTAATTGTCAGGGAGAAGAATCTGTGCAAAGTGGTATTAAAAATATAATGATCGAAGCCAATTTGCACTTTGTGCTAATGTGAACTGCATTAATATTAATAGTTACATCCACTATTGTAATTGGGACATCCAGTCATTTTAACTTAATATAACTGAATTTGAACAGCTCAAAAGGCTTTGTGATTTATTAGTGTTCCAGGCGGATAAGGGGGCCGTTTGTTACATCAAGTCGACCAAGTTACCAAACAGGATTACCTCAGACAACCCTTGTCACACGCGTTAATAATACCAGCATCGCCGTCCATTGAAAACCACTCATGGATAATAAGACATAGAATGTAAGCTTTAAGATATACGCATATAAATATGTAAAGGAGATGGCCTCACAGACTGGACTAGGTGCGTATGGTTATTGCGTGACTTAGTAGAATGGGGGAGAGGAACTACTTGCCCGGCCTCCTCACACGTGCGTCATAACGCGGAGTCATTTTTGCAGAAATCACCCCTTAATGAGTTCAATGACTCCTAGCAGCTGATGCGTGCGCGTTAAACGCCGATGTTAGAAATGACCACCTTCTCAGGTCAGACATTAAAAATAGGTATTTGTCATTACTGAAACATTTATCACCAACAACAAAAGCAGCAATTTATTCGGAGAAAAGTTTTAATGTTCATAACCAAAATATTGAGCTGTATTTCCAGATATTTCGGTGCAAATCAGCGATGGCCATTTGAAGTTTATACACGCTGGTTACACCTGCAGACGTACGCCGGTATAACGGCGCCCCGCTGAGAACTGCACCAAAGTGGGTCACAAGATGACATTTCAGATAAAACGGCCGGCTATTTTTTTTGTGTACAGATGCTGTCAGGTCGGCTCGACTAAAATGGAACACTTCGAAGGTCACTAATGAGTCAGCCCCAATATGGGCCGAGAGGGAGCGGGCGGGGGCGGGGGTGGGGGTGGGGGGCTCAACAGACCATGCACACATATATCAACAAGTGGCGGTGATGCGGATTCCGAGGGACACCAGTTTGCCAGGGACACTTCCATTGAAATGCATTGTTAACGGCCGTGAGCAAATCTTCATACAGAAAAGGTCAAATATCTCTCAAATTACACCACCTAGACACAAACCGCTTGGAACACATATAGAAAACATGTTTAGCAAAAAGATTATATTAAATTGAGAAGGTTAGGGTTCTGGATTTCTATTAATTTGTAATAAAATTGACGTTTTGCACTGCGCGTACCGTCAAACTCAAGGCATTGTCAATGGCCGTGAGCAGTCTTCATACAGACAATACAGAAAAAGTGAAATATCTCTAAAACGACACCACCTACAAAAAAATCGCTTGGTACACATATAGAAAACATGTTTAGCAAAAACATTATATTCAATTTATAAGGTTAGTGACGATGCTGTTCGATTTTGACGCGTGTGCAGAAGCGATGTGTCCCTGGGAAACTGGTGTCCCTGGGAAACTGCAACAGGTGGCGGCCTGGCTTACGCCGGGTAAATGAACCACTTAATCCCTTTGTGGGGAACATGCTGATAATGATATTGTGTAAACGGGTGACATGAAGCATCCCCCCCCCCCCCTCCGCAGCATTGTAGGTTTCCAGGACAACCATGCATATCATCATTCATTAATACTACATTAATACTTTCGTTATCCCGGTCTCTTGCCAGTTTTTATCACGTCATAATGAACTAGATTACAGATTTTGTGCCGAAAGCGGGAGGCACAAGTTGTGTGGGACGCGCCTCAGTTGGTTGTCTGTTCTTTATCAGATCCCCCCTTAAGGCTGGTCTCGGTCTGCTCGCATCAAATCTCGTCAAATCTCGAACAGTGCCTCACATTGTTCACTGAAAGTCATCCATTTTCTACCAAAATGTGGTTAGTGAGCGCTAAATCTCGTAACGGTGAGCCCCCTGCCACCCACCCCAATGGGCCCCCCTCCCCGACCACCACCCTTAACCATCATGAACAAACCAACAACACACCGAACATCCTACACAACTATCAATCTGTTTAAACACATCGAACATTACATAAGACAGACAAAATATCTTGACAACTATAAACTTAGCTTGTTTTATAAGAGAAAAATGTAACCCACAACGATTGTTTGAGTTGCCCCGAGTATACACCTTCTAATCGGTGCTGCTCCCAATTTTTGTATGAACCGCAGTGACTGGTGCTGTACATTATACAGTAGGAGCCACTCCCTTAATTCTACACGATCGGTGCTGTGACTAATACAGCACTGATCAAACTTAGATTATTTAGAATGTCAATTCCAATAGTAAGATGGCCGGAAGACCAGTACTCCGGCGCTGACAAATGTCATATTCAGATGAATAAATACTTTACCAACAACAAAACTGGAGACCGGAAACGACGTCTGAAGTGAGGTATGCAAATTTAGCAAAGCGCGCACACGGAGATGAGCATCATGGTGGTGAGGGGGTTCACAAGGCTCATCTGGTACTTTTTTATCTTTTTTTTTTTATCTCGGGAGGGGAACAGGATTATTTTAATAATTATTTTTGTATCTGAGACAGTGAGAGGGGTGGGTGATTCTTTTTGTATCGCTGACGGGGGGGGGGGGGGATACTTTTATTTATCTATTCATGGCTTGGTTTGGGGGGGGGGGGGGGCTAATTTCCTACCCCTATTCACACAGCGGCTGGCTTGGTTTGGAGGGGGGGGGGGCTTTTACATTATTTTAATTATTGTTTCATATATCTCGGGGAGGGGGGTACTTCTTTATTTTTACTATCTCAGGAGGGGTCGGAGATTATTTTAATAATTATTTTTGAAGTAGGTCAAATGATGCTCACACCCAATATATAGCAGTATAGCATGGAAACCAATCTGACTCCAAAATCAAATATTTTCCACACAAAGCTTGACATTTTAAGGAGATTTCACATGCCACTTGCTTTATAAACAGTCGTGATTTCACATGCCACTTGCTTTATAAACAGTCGTGATAATAATTGGAAACCTCATTGCTATGGTTTTGTGTAGACTACCTCAAGTGGTAAAGTTTCTGAGAACGACCCATATTCATAACAGGGTGCAATGCAACACATGCTTCGGCGCTGACAAAATATGTATTCATGTGGATGTGACACTGACACTATAGTGACAGTATGAGTGCAGGTATTTGCGGCGATCGGCGCTATTAGGCCACGGTTTGAATCTGGCTCGATTTTGATGGATGCGCAGACTATGCCGTTCGATTGTGACACATGCGCAGAAGCGATGCGTAGGGCGTAAACCGACGGAGGGTCAAACCTGCCACACCGGCGCTGATACAACCCACACGCCTTTCCGCTGGTCTTAAAGTTGCATAGTCCGATGGTTTTGAGTTTCTCTCATTTTCTGAGATAAACATATTAGGTTGTTCATTATAATCTACCTTACTTTAGTTTGAAGTAACTTTTATTTTAAATCACTAACTTTTGAGATATTTGAAATGGAAACATGCTAAATTAATTTTGGCAAGCTTGCCAAAACCTTTCACCATAGGCTTCTGCAGTAACAGGTTATATTAATTGACTCAGTATTCCCTTATATGTGACGACAAATGCTTAATAAGTGCACCACCATCTTAAGTTAGATATGTAGAATCAAATCTAGATAATTGCTTTGAAAATGTTATGTTTTCATCGGACTATGCAGCTTTAAACCCGAGCGTTGCGGGCGTTCTCACAGGACGACGACCTGCACGCCGCCTGCCGGAGACCAGCGCGCTCAGACAGACACTGGTCGACGAGTCAAGTTCAAATGCTTCATTAGCCAGCTGGGAACCAGCGCGGCCGGCGCTAATTGCCGGACGTGTATGTCGACCACTACAGAGGTGGTTTATAAAATCCGACTTATCTGAGTCGAATCAGCCCTAAACCGACTCAGACGTGCATTCACACGCCAAATGTGAGCTGAACTAGGCAAGTCGATTTATATGATTCGAATTAACTGCCCCGTGTGAACACGGCTATTGTCTTAGCGTGGGCCGCACATTCACTCTCATGTAGCCGACGCAGTTCTATGGCACGCCTAACATATCTCGACGTTGGCCTAACGTGAGTGTAACGTCATCCCAACGTAACTGTTTTACGTTGTGATGCGTTGAAAGTTTTGGGTATGTCCAAAACCTTGATGCGTGCTGCCTTAACTGAACGTAACCTGACGTATCTCGACATCTGCCTAACGTATGCTTGACGTAACCCGCCGTACCTCAACATAATGACCAAGATTCACCTACGTCGGCTCACGTTAGCTCGTTATGTCGTAGTGTGACAGGGCCATTAATGCCGCCTACACCCGGCGTTCTGGACTTGTGTTCTGGACTTGGATTCACAGAGCGCGACTTGTGAATCGTTAACGGTTTGTGGGGGAGTGGTCAGCCGTGAGCTGCCCCCAACACTCTCGCACGGCACTACACGAGGCCCGCCGTCATGCACCGGCACTGCATGGGTGGAGCGGAGTGCAAGCATCAGGAGTACGGCAGCGGCTTACGCTGGTAAGCCCCGAGAGACTATAAGCTTGAAGGTAGCGCCATGTGTTTAGCCCTGCGCACACCACATGGGGAAAACGGAGTGTGTGTGTGTGGGGGGGGGGGGGGGGGGCGGGTACAATGCTGGGCGTCAACTGGCCAGATTGTACCCAACTTAGCCGACTGACATGGCGGCCGCTGAAAGTGCCAGTTGATGCTCGGTAGGAAGAATGGTTGGTTGTTGGAGTTTTACGTCCTGGCAACATCTAAGGTAGGAACAACGAGACATGAATCAAACGTGAGGATTACAGACCGATGAAGGCATAACACGTATTAAACATTTCTTGTGGCAGAGAAAGGAAGACAAAGTAAACTTAATAGAATCTGTTGTTGGTGTGCGCGTCAAAAGTGTGTTTGTATGTTTTCACTTTAAAAATCTAGGCCAAATTCAGGACTGCTTCAACCTGCCAATTTGACCCTGAAGACAGTCAGGATGATAATTTGTCCCAATGACACTGCTGCTTGGATTGTATACATACGTTTACATCTCCATCTGGTTTTATATTGTTGGTTGGTTGTTGGGAGTTTGACATCCTGGCAACATATATGGTTATATCAGGACGGTTTGTTTGTTTGTTTGTTTGTTGTTTTACGTCCTAGCAACATCTAAGGTCATATCAGGACGGGTACCGACTTGTGACAGTGCGCACTCATGGCGACTTTATAGTGCTGTCCCACTGGGAAACCAGGCCGCCGGCACCATGACCTGGTATCCCACTCAGTCACATTATCCTGACACTGAGCACACCAGTCCTTGCCCTATCCTAATAATGCCGAGCGCCTGGCTAGGAAGCGACAAGTATCAATTTTTAAAGTCATTGGTTTGACTCGACCGGGACTCGAACCCACGACCCCACGATCTACCAGCACGGGAGACTGACGCTCCAACCCACTCGGCCACCCCGTCTGGTTGTATCAGGACGGGTACCGACTTGTGACACTGACAGTGCAAACTCATGGTGGCTTTATAGTGCTGCCCTCATGGGAAATCAGGCCACCAGCACCATGGCCTGATGTCCCACTCAATCACATTATCCTGACACTGAGCCAACCAATCCTTGCCCTATCCTAATAATGTAAGCACCTGGCTATGAAACGAAAAGTATCAATTTTTAAGTCATTGGTTTGACTTGACAAGGGTTCGAACCCGTGGGTTCGAATCCCACGGTCCGTCCTGATATGACGGTCCGTCCTGATGTATGTATGTATGTATGTATGTATGTATGTATGTATGTATGTATGTATGTGTATGTGTGTATGTGTGTATGTGTATGTGTGTATGTGTGTATGTGTGTATATGTGTGTGCATGTGTGTGCATGTGTGTGTATGTGTGTATGTGTGTATGTGTGACACTGCTGCTTGGATTGTATAATACGTTTACATCTCCATCTCTGTATGTATGTATGTATGTATGTATGTATGTATGTATGTATGTATGTATGTATGTATGTATGTATGTATGTATGTATGTATGTATGTATGTATGTATGTATGTACGTATGTACGTACGTACGTATGTATGTATGTATGTATGTATGTATGCGTGTATATTATATTCTGCTATTATCTACATAAAAGATTCACCCAGTACTTGTAGTACACGGGTGAATGACACAACATACTGTAAATACAGGCGAAAATAGCTTTAGTATGGAACATGAAGTAGAAACTGTGGTTGCATGATCAAATGGCTACATATATTGGCACAGATTTGGTGAAATGGGAGAAAATACAAAAATCCAAGATGGCGGCCATAGAACGCCGTCAATTTCAATTTTAAATCGTATTAAACTAGCCATTTTATTATATTTTTCAACTCAAAGGTAGCGGGTAAATATGAAGACATCTACAGAGAATAAATGTTGCTTCTTATGTGGCTGTCACACTACGACAACAAGGGAGGGACGACAGCCCGGCGGCTGGGATTTTGTGAAATCAGGACAACATATGCAAATTCGGGCTAAGTTGGACGACAGTTGGACGACAATCGGACGACATCCGGACGACGACAGCGGGACGACAGTGTCTGTGTGTGTGTCTCTGTGTGTGTCTCTGTGTGTGTGACTCTGTGTCTGTGTGTGTCTCTATTTGTGTGTCTGTGTGTGTGGGTGTGTCTGTGTGGGTGTGTCTCTGTGTTTTTGTGTGTGTGTCTCTGCAACAGAGACACCAAAGCTGTATTCACACGGGCGAGTTAAAACGCCTCACGTGAAACGCCTTGCGTACTGCGACTCACATTTGCCGTGTGAACGCGACGGTGAGGCGTTTTAGGGCTGAATCGATTCATATAAATCGCTTATTGTAAAACGCATCGCGAGGTGGTGTACACGAAGCGATTTACTCTGAGGCGTTTTATCTTGTCCGTGTGAACGCATCTGAGGCGGATTAAGCAGATCACACGCATGCGCAGTCGACTTTAGTTTGTTGACTTTCCGGTCGATCAAAAGCGCATATTATATAATTTAATTAATGAAACCGCTATCTGTGCACAGATATTTTTTTCATCATTTATTTTTAGGGTTTCACTGCCCAGCAGAAGTTTTGACCGTTCCAAACCAATACGATTAATTAAATGCATATTTAGGTCGAATCCACTCTCTCGTGGTGGCGCTGGTCACACTGGACTTGCTCATGCACAGATATCGACTTCCGGCCCAAGTACTGCCCGTGTGAACGCGCATCTAAATCGCTTCATATGATTCGCCTCCTGGAGATCGCTTTAGATTTTGCCCGTGTGAATACAGCTATAGACACAGAGACACACACACAGAGAGTGCGTGTGAGTGTGGGTGTGGGTGTGGGTGTGGGTGTGGGTGTGAGTCTGAGTGTGGGTGTGGATGTGAGTGAGAGTGTGAGTGTGAGTGTGAGTGTGATAGTGAGTGTGAGTGTGATAGTGAAGTGTGAGTGTGATAGTGAGTGTGAGTATGAGTATGAGTGTGATAGTGAGTGTGATAGTGAGTGTGATAGTGAGTGTAATAGTGAGTGTGATAGTGAAGTGTGATAGTGAGTGTGAGTATGAGTATGAGTGTGATAGTGAGTGTGATAGTGAGTGTGATAGTGAGTGTGATAGTGAGTGTGATAGTGAGTGTGATAGTGAGTGTGAGTGTGAGTGTGATAGTGAGTGTGATAGTGAAGTGTGAGTGTGAGTATGAGTATGAGTGTGATAGTGAGTGTGGGTGTGATAGTGAGTGTGATAGTGAGTGTGATAGTGAGTGTGAGTATGAGTATGATAGTGAGTGTGACTGTGAGTGTGATAGTGAGTGTGATAGTGAGTGTGATAGTGAGTGTGATAGTGAGTGTGATAGTGAGTGTGAGTGTGATAGTGAAGTGTGAGTGTGATAGTGAGTGTGATAGTGAGTGTGAGTGTGATAGTGAAGTGTGAGTGTGAGTGTGATAGTGAGTGTGAGTGTGTGTGGTTTATCGCACACACAGAGACACAGAGACACAACAGAGACACACACACAGAGACACACACACAGAGACACACACACAGAAACACAGAGACACACACACAGACACAGAGATACACACACAGACACACACAGCAATAGAGACACATAGACACAGACACACACATAGACACAGACACAGAGACACACAGAGACACATACATGGAGAGAGAAGCAACTACAGCTTAACGACAAGACGACAGTGCCGCGACAGTGCCGCAACATCGGCTGTCGTCGAAGTTTTTCAACATGTCCAAAACACCTACGACAACCCGGCGACAGTCGAGAAAGAGTGGAGAAACTGGAGGTGTCGCGGCGACACCTGCACGACACCTGCGCGACAATCGACGACAGACCGGAAGTCGCTGTCGCAGAGCTGTCGTCGCCGCTTGTCGTCGTAGTGTGACAGCCCCATTAGATTGTGAAATTAGGCTCTCATTTCATTAACCCCCTTTTTCGACCATTTTTATATAGGGTTGGTATTCATCCGTGTACTACGAGTACCGGGTGAATCCTTTATCTAGCTATTATCATGTAGCAAAATAGGGATTGTATGTGTGTATGTGTGTATGTGTGTGTATGTGTGTATGTGTGTGTATGTGTGTATGTGTGTGTATGTGTGTAAGTGTGTATGTGTGTATGCATGCATCACTAATATTTACAAACTGTGACTTGTGAGTAAGACTAAGACAGTCAGAGTGTAAGTGCTCAGGCGAACCATAGCGGTGATGTGACCGACCATCACCCACCCCCTCCAAGTGGCACATAGCTTTCCGCCATCTAATGAAGTTTACGGCATTGATCTTATTTTTTTCATCCGGTACACAGAACAAACTGGGAAACCTGTTTTATATCTAGGTGACATAACAGAAGTGCCCACAGCGCCCACGCTGCCCGTCTGCTTCTCATCAGCCAGAGGGCGGGACAAAAACACACACAAGAACAACATTTTTATACTGTACTCCTGGCGTATAAAAGAAACTTGGTCTACAACTTTCAACTCTTTGCTGTCGTCAAATAAGACGGGGACATAAAAACGTGGTGGATGCCATTCCATTACGGAAGCCCCTGGAATTGATTAAATGGGCTGAAGGAGCGCACGTCTACGCCTCTCGTGCGGGATCCTACCCGCCGTGACAAGTGGGTGGTGGCAGGAACCTACCTGCTGTATGCGAGGCGGGGACAGGCTGACCCGCCGTGACAAGCGGGTGGTGGCAGGAACCTACCCGCTGTATGCGAGGTGGGGACAGGCTGACCCGCCATGACAAGTGGGTGATGGCAGGAACCTGGACAGGCTGACCTGCTTGAAAAGTGGGTGGTGGTAGGAACCTAGCCGCTGTATACGGGTGGGGACAGGCCATTTTCGACTAATTGAAACCACATTTAATGTGTATGGTTCATCTGTTAGACTGGTTTGTGCGATCCATGAATCAAGTGACTGGTAAAATGTGATATTATAGTTGTGATATCAGTAACTGTGACTGTGAGTAATACATCAACATTCTTAAAGCTTTGTTTATATTTTGTTTTTGTTTTAAACGGAATAAAAGTACAGAGAAAATAAAGTAACCCAGCTTCTATTCAAAATAATGTTACCACAGTACTGAGAACAACAGCACCAATAGTGGTACAATTCTGATCGCCACAGTACTGGGGATACGTTCAGCCCCTCTGTTAAATAAAACATTGACTGTCAGATATAATCAGCCACTAGGTGGCACATCGAACGTTACGAGGTTCACACCTTGAAATCACTTTCATACCAGGCTGTAAACTTGTTCGACCCACTTTAGAAGCGCTGATACCTTTCCATATTAAACAGGTCACAGAATTATGTTCTCGAAATAGTTTCTGGTGGCAATAGTTGTAGTTTAATGTTTATGTGCTTTGGTAAATCAGCGCTGGAACTTGGATACTCTGGGAATCCACTAGTCAAGCTGTGCAGCAAGATTAGGAAGTGGGTCATTCTCTGAAACTGGGCACTAAAGGGTGACATCTTAATCACTAGTGAACACCTTCCAAATAATAGAAAACCTTCCAGATAATAGCAGAATCCATGTTAATATGATGGTTGACATATTGTGTATATATGTCAGAGGTGAAAAAAAAGTTATTTGACGGTATTGATTTTGATCTTATACAAATTGAGCAATATATCATGTGTAACATGGAAGTCAAACAAACATCCAAAACATCATTTTAATCTACACAAAAATTTCAACCAAGATGTTATTGATCATAGCTAAACAAGATTATATCTTACAAGAAAAAAGTAAGAAAAAAAACTTGAAAAACTTGGGTAACGGCATGGTGTGAATATGTAAATTTTCACATTTTCACTTTAGTACAAGATTATATACAAGCATTCCTTTTGATACATGTTGTGGGACATACTAAATACATGTAGCATTGCTAAGATACTTAACATAATTAACACACAGAGGCAAAAGTAATTACTTGACTTGCTACCAAAATAAAGAAAGAAATAATTACCATCATCGGAACGTGGAAACCAAATTAGTGTTGCCCAGTTTCAGCGAATGACCCATGTACATCATTTAGTAACAAGAATATGGAAAATACTAAATAGTCTAACGAAAAGGTTCACATTTAATGAGTGGAATACACGGAAGGAGACAGTGGCGAAGGCACTGTGTTACCTGTATATGGCGAGGCAGTGTGCGATGTGCACTGCAGTACGCTCTCAATTTAATCCCTTCCGCGATAGGAATTCAATTTGCCTAAAGTTGCAAAGTCCGATGGTTTTGAGTTTGTCATTCTCTGAGAAAAATATAATAGGTTGAAGTAATGGATGATAAAATCTATATTTGCTTTCGGAAAATGTATGCTTTTATCGGGTGTAATCAACTTTAATCAACGAATGCAACAAACACCTTCAATTTAGTGTCTGATTACATCCCCCAGCGCATTCCCCACTGTGTGATCTGTGTGGTATTTATAAAGATTTTTAAATGCTTAAGAATTCTTAAATACAAGAAAATTCTCAGAGTTGCTCTTAAATATAAGAATTTAAAAATAATTCTTAGAATTCCTAAGAATTGATCTTAAATGTAAAAGTTGCTCTCAGATTGCTCTTAGAATTGAGGAAAAGTTAGGAGTCATATGAAGACTCCTAAGTTGGGTTAAGAATTCTTATCCTGGACAAAATGGCTGCCATAAGAGGGATTGGAAGGTGACACAGACAGATATTTAGGGAAAGGAATGAGTTTTTAGTTATCTATAATGATGAGGAATTGTTTAAACGATTCCGTTTAGATCGAGCTAGTATTATTGTTGTTACTGACATTATATCACCAAATACTTTGCGAATTAGTGCGTTAAGCCCATAGCCCATCAATTTTTTAAGCCTATAACATATACCAATGCCAGCATCTATTTTGGGATCGATTTTTACATTCCAAATATATATATATATAATTCAAACAAAACTCTCAAAGTGAGATGCAGGTACATGGTTATTGCACAATATAATCGTAAATTTGGCCTATGGGTTTAACCCCCTGACTGCATCCCTGCAGAATAGACCCCTTTCAATGTTTATAAACATTGTGTATGTGCGCGCATGTTGGCTGCAGAACAAAGGGACACAGCCATTGACTTTGCCTATGCGCTCAGTGCAAAACGTCAATTTTATTCAAAATTAAAAGAAATAAAGAACAATAAAGACATTAATTTAATATAATCTGTTCATGGGATATGTTATCTCTTTGTGTGCCAATCGGTTTGTTTCTCTGTACTGTGGTTTTAGAGACATTTCACTTTTCCTATATGAAGATGGTGTACGACCATTGACATTTGCCGATACGTGCAGTGCAAAACATCAATTTTATTAAAATTTATTAGAAATACAGACCATTAAGCATATCAATTTAATATAATCTGTTTGTTAAATATTTGATCTGTTTATGTGCCAAGCGGTTTGTTTCTAAGTTGTGCGGTTTTAGAGATATTTCACATTTTCTGTATGAAGATCGCTCAAAGCCATTGAGTTTGTTGTTAGCAATGAAGGGAATTTTCTGAGAATTTTCTTAGGGTTATTCTTAAGAGTAAACTAAAAGTTTGTCTCAGATGAATTCTAAGAATATTCTTAAGAATATTTTTACACTCAGAGTATTTTTAGCATGTTAAGAATTTCTTAAGACTTTTCTTAGAAAATTCTAAGAATCTTTATAAATACCGGTAACTCTGTCTATGCCTACGCCAGCTGAATAGATCGTTGAGAGTATACTAGCTGGCTTTAGAAAGTCATTAGTGAAGATAAGTGTCCACAATTATCAACTGTTACCGCACTTCTAACTTTAAACGGGCAAAATTCGCAGCAAAATGTGCTCGGTGAGCAAGCCCTGGTAAAGCAGTGAACCCTGTAAAAGACCAGGCCATGTCGGAGTGACACGCTGCTTTGTTATTGTCAGCAGTAATTACACTACCGGCACCGTAATTAGTAGGTGCGTGTGTGGACCGGTGATAGGCTGGCGGGCTATGGCTTCATCAGTGGGCAGTGTGCGTACATACCATGGCTCGTTGATTTGCACCATCCAACCATCCCCCAATTCTACTATTATGCATAAGCTTAATTGCACATGATCCACGTGGATATGGCAGACTTCTCTAAATATACATCCACGCAGTGACAACTGCCAGAGCTGCAAAATGATGGGGCAAGAATCAAGCAGCATTGTATTTGTAGGCTGGTTTATGTAGCAGTCACACTACGACGACAAGGGGGTGACGACAGCCCAGGGACTTGGATTTTGTGAAAACCCGACAACATATGCAAATTCGGGCCAAGTTGGACGACAATCGGACGACAGCCCAACGACATCGGGACGACAGCGGGACGACAGTGTCTGTGTGTGTGTGTCTGTGCAGTTTCCATGAGAAATATGAAGAATGGGACGGTGCAAACATGTAGGTTTATGCGGCGGACCTGTTAGGAAGCAGTCTTCATGAGAAATATGATTGTTTGTTTGTTTGTTGTTATTTTACGTCCTAGCAACATCTAAGGTCATATCAGGAGAAATATGAAGAATGGGACAGTGCAAACATGTAGGTTTATGCGGCGGACCTGTTAGGAAGCAATCTTCATGACTCCAAGCATTGTTTATCCCATCATTACTAACAACCTACTTACTCAAACTACTTCATGTAGTCAAAAAACACAACTGAGGTATTAACCTTTTAAGCATACCCCTATAAGCTAATCACACTCTATCTAACAGAATAAACAAACCATTCTACTAACACTCACTCCATCTCAAAATGTTAATCCAACAACATGATAGTTTTGCAATTCACAACATAGTAGGCATACAAACCTATGAAGGAAAACTATGCACCTAACCACTCCGTAATGTAACGGTCTAATCAATACACATGCATGTATCAAGTGTGTAGGAATACAACATATAACTGCTATATTTACTATATAACTATATTTACACAAAAAAAAGAAAAAAAGAGAAATATGAAGAATGGGACGGTGCAAACATGTATGCGGCGGACCTGTTAGGAAGCAGGCTTCATGAGAAATATGAAGAATGGGACGGTGCAAACATGTAGGTATATGGGGCGGACCTGTTAGGAAGCAGTCTTCATGAGAAATATGAAGACACAGAGACACACATACAGCTGCTACGGAGAGAGAGGCGACGACAGCTTAACGACAAAGACGACACCTTAACGACAAAGACAACACCGTATCGACACCGTAGCGAGAGCCGAGTGACATCGGCTGTCGTCGAACTTTTTCAACATGTCCAAAACGCCGATGACAATCAGGTGACACCCGACGACACTCGACGACAGACCGGAAGTCACTGTCGCTAGGCTGTCGTCGCCGCTTGTCGTCGTAGTGTGACTGCAACATTACTCAATCCCATCCGACTAGTTCGGCCAAACTAAACCTAGTAACAGCTTGTTATTAAAACAAGTCAGGTTTCGCAGATATGGCGTCATGTGAAACCGGAAGTACAATAGTCGTTTTATTCAGTCGTCATTTGGGGGGGGGGGGGAGGGGGGGGGGATGTCTGCTGGTGCTGGGCGTCACCACTGGTGTGGTGTGTCTGCCAAGCAGCTCACATTGAGCTGCCAGTCTGGCGCTAAGTGCCGTCCGGAGTGTGTCTCTGTGGGCACCGGATCCACCCCCTCCAGGCCTTACAGCGCGACCACCCGCCCGTCCGGCAGAGCGCTGTGTGTGTGTGGCGGCCAGCCCCAGCTAGTTCCCGGTGTGGCGGTTTCAGCGTGTTCCCGTGCTCAGACGTGTACCTCCCTTCTGCGCATGCGTCAGAATCTAATAAGCATGGCCGTAATCGATCAACACTACCCGGGAGACTCGGGTCATCCCAGTCGTCAGAATTTCAAATAGAACACGGCGAGCGGAGTCGACAAATACACGTGCCGTGTGCAAAAGAAGAATAACTTAGATTAATTAAATGGAAATATAGGTAAACTAGGCCATCATAAAATACTTTAAATCCTATTTTGCTGTAGTTTTATCGCTTATTAAAAAAAGAAGAAAAAATTGTTCACCCGAGCGCAGAGAAGCGTATTCGATTATTCGACCCGAGTTTGTAGGATGTGCGCATGCGCCAATAAGTGTCTCGGGTGACCCGAGTTGATGCGAAATCCGCGCATGCGCAGAAGCAACGGGACACGGCTGAGCACGGGAACAAGCTGAAACCGCCACACCGGCACTGTAATACACTCGCGCACACCACACTCATTCTGCACACGTACCCACAAAGCGCACGGACCCGCTCTCACGTTACACCTCCCCCGCACTGTTACACGCACTGCTACCCGAACTGCTTCGCGCACCGGGGCGGGCTATGCGCATGACCCCCCCCCCCCCCCCACACACACACACACACAAACACACACCACCACCACTGACAGCAGTCGGTGCCGGATGCGCGTCTGGCTGCCCGCGCCACTTCACTTGGAGGACCATGTCTGCAGTCGGGCCTGAACACCACAGACATGCTTGTACACCACAGACATGCTTGTACACCACAGCCAGGCTTTGTACACCACAGCCGGCTTTGTACACCACATACAGGCTTGAACACCACATACAGGCTTGTACACCACAGACAGGCTTGTACACCACAGACAGGCTTGTACATCACATACAGGCTTGTACACCACAGACAGGCTTGTACACCACATACAGGTTTGTGCACCACAGACAGGCTTGTACACCACAGACAGGCTTGTACACCACAGACAGGCTTGTACACCACAGACAGGCTTGTACACCACAGACATGCTTGTACACCACAGACAGGCATGTACACCACAGACAGGCTTATACACCACATACAGGCTTGTACACCACAGACAGGCTTGTACACCACATACAGGCTTGTGCACCACAGACAGGCTTGTACACCACAGCCAGGCTTGTACACCACAGACAGGCTTGTACACCACAGACAAGCTTGTACGCCACAGACAGGCTTGTACACCACATACAGGCATGTACACCACATACATGCTTGTACACCACAGACAGGCTTGTACACCAGACAGGCTTGTACACCACAGACAGGCTTGTACACCACAGACAGGCTTGTGCACCACAGACAGGCCTGTACATCACATACAGGCATGTACACCACATACATGCTTGTGTACCACAGACAGGCTTGTACACCACAGACAGGCTTGTCCATCACAGCCAGACTTGTACACCACATACCGGCTTGTACACCACAGACAGGCTTGTACACCACAGACAGGCTTGTACACCACAGACAGGCTTGTACACCACAGACAGGCTTGTACACCACAGACATGCTTGTACACCACATACAGGCTTGTACACCACAGACAGGCCTGTACACCACCGCCAGGCTTGTGCACCACAGACAGGCTTGTACACCACAGACAGGCGTGTACACCACAGACAGGCCTGTACACCACATACAGGCCTGTACACCACAGACAGGCTTGTACACCACATACATGCTTGTGTACCACAGACAGGCTTGTACACCACATACAGGTTTGTGCACCACAGACAGGCTTGTACACCACAGACAGGCTTGTACACCACAGACAGGCTTGTACACCACAGACAGGCTTGTACACCACAGACAGGCTTGTACACCACAGACAGGCTTGTACACCACAGACAGGCTTGTACACCACAGACAGGCTTGTACACCACAGACAGGCTTGTACACCACAGACAGGCTTGTCCATCACAGCCAGACTTGTACACCACAACCAGCCAGGATTGTACATCACAGCCAAACTTGTACACCACAACCAGCCAGGCTTGTACATCACAGCCAGGCTTGTGCATCACAGCCAGGTTTGTGCATCACATACAGGCCTGTACACCACAGCCAGGCCTGTCCACTGCAGCCAGCCAGGCATGCACAAGGCAGCCAAGCTTGTACACCACAACCAGGCTTGTACACTACATGTATATGTTTATTACAAGTACAACCGTGTCTGTGCATCGCATACATGTCAAACACGGTAATGCATGGTTTGTAATTTATTGCATCTGTATCACAAACCAATAAGTGCATTATATGTGTATCTGTTACCCCAGTCACACGAGGCCTGCATTCGCTAACGATCGATTCACAACGTCAAAACATCCTCCCTGCACCCTCCTTACACCCTGATTGAGTGCTGTCGCCGCAAGGACGCCAACCTCCCGGCGTCCATTTCGGGAATTTTGGATGCAAGGAGGTTGCTGCTGCACGTGCAACCTCCTTGCGCCCTGTTCCGGCGGCGCCATTCAAAATGGTTGGCGCCCTGGTGCCGCCCTGGGTTGGCCATCTGGCGCCGACCTGGTGGCGCCAACACATGCGATGCTGCAGTCACCATGTGGTCGGCGCCAGGGCACCGCCCTGGCGCCAACCCAGCACCGCCCTGCTACTGACTCAGCGCCGCCCGTCACTGACCCAGCGGCGCCCTCGCGGCACCCTCGCGGCGCCCTCGCACCGACATGGCGCCTACAACGTATTTGAATCAATGTATCGAAGGGAACGCTGGGTGGTTGGCGTCCTTTTGGGCATAGGGAGGTTGGCGGCGAACGCTGCCTCTCGTGTGACTGGGGTATGTATTACATAATCTACATTATGGACCCTTAAGTGCATTGTATCTTTACCTGGATCACATGTGACTGCGTCACACATGTGCCTGTGGATTAGACATGTGCCTGTGCATTAGATTTGTGCTTCTGCATCACATGTATGTACGTTACACAGGACATCAAACCTATGGTCATTCTCACATATTTCTTTGGGGGAATACCACTGCCACCACATAGGCTACTCTTTCCAATAAGCAGCAAGGGGTGTTTTATATGCACTTTCCCACAGATCATCATCATCATCATCATGCTGTCGGTCGCGATCCGACAAAGACTGCTTTCATTACTTGACAGCCACTCTCCATTTAGCTCTCTGCAGTGAGAGTGATGTCTATGAGTCAGTGTTAATGTCTCTCAGCTTCAGGTTTCTCTTGATGGTATCCTTGAACTGGAGACGAGGGCACCCTCTCTTTCTGTAACCAGAAGGCAGTTTTGGTAGCCTGTCTGATGACATCCTCATGAGATGTCCAGTCAACCTGAGATTCTTTTTGATCTTTTTGATTGGCCCTGTCCGTTCGAGTATTTCCTTATTTGTCACTTTGTCCTACCAGGTTAGCCTGCTGATCGAACGGAGATGCCGCATCATGAAGGCATGCAGCTTTTTCACCTGTCGTCTGTACACTGTCCAGGCCTCGGCTCCGACAGATAGGACAGCACATACCACAGCCTTTGATGAACCAGTTGTGGACTACTGGTTGGAATGGAAAATATCCCAAACTGCAAATGGGTCCACTGAGCAGGATCGATAGGATGACCCACACCTTCACAGGTGGACACGCTACATCCTGAGCTATGTCCCGCTTCTTCCATGGCAATCGGCGCGTTCTGCGGGTTGGTCTGGGTGACGTATAGACTACATCACGGTTCCGACTGCGCATGCGCTGAAAACGGCTGTGGGAGCAAAGCAAAGGCGTACGGCCATTGACTTTGCCTATACGAGCATTGAAAAATGTCAGCTTTATTCAAAACTAATAGAAATCCAAAACCCTAACCTTATAAATCTAATATAATCTTTTTGTTAAACATGTTTTCTATATGTGTTCCAAGCGGTTTGTCTCTAGGTGGTGTGGTTTTATCAATATTTTACTTTTTCTGTATGGAGATTGCTCACTGCCATTGACAATGCATTGAGTACTCTGGCTATGGCTCTAACACTAGTCTGAGTGCCTAGATCTTTCTAAATCTAAATGCACATGGCATAAGATGTGCTGATTATATTGATGTAAATGCAATGCTGGATAAAAGATTAATATCTTAATTTATTATATATATTTTTTTAGTTAGTATTCTATGTTTCAAACAAGAGCTGAGATGAGCTGAAACTAGAACATTTCATAGCTGCACCCAGTGTATTAGCATGTGCCATGTGCTTTTGGGGGGGTTGTTTTGCTCTGATGCATCCCACAATGCACCGCGCCGCTGGAACCGTGATGTAGTCTATTGACCTGCATCCTGTGCAGACCTCGGATAGGGTGGACTGGGGGCGGACGGCCTCACCTCGGTAGGTGGTCGTGCCTGCTAAATGGGCCTCAACTCGCCCTCTTGTGTTGCAAACATCACCTTAAAACCCACAAAACCCCGGAGTTTGATAACTATGGGGGTCTAGAACCCCGGATGTACCTGCTAGTAGAAGGGGGTGTGTATGTTAATAATAATGTGTGCTATTCAGCTCAAACTGTTTCAACTGCAGCGCAAATCCCCGCCCAGCTCAGCCCCTAATGAGTGATGGATGCGACGTGCCACTCCAGCTCCACATCAAGAGCAGCCAGTGTCTGCCTCGTGTATGGCAAGAATAAATCAGAAACGCAGCTTTTGTTAACATCATTTTCTCTGTCACCAACCCTCATTTCTTAAAGGGACAAAAATAAAACGAGTTGCCACTGCTGCAGCCGATCAACAAAAGAAAGAACATATGTTACTCATGAGTCAACAAATTGATCCGCACAAAAGAATATATACACAACAAACATCACGCCTCGCGCGGAGTGTGTGGTGTTTGGTGTGTGGTGTGTGTCGGCCTTGTATATTGACAGTAATGTGTAAGGTGTGTGGTGTGTGGTGTTCTATGTGTGTTTGCCCGATATACACTGACACGGTAAGGTATGGGGTGTGTGGTGTGTCTGCCCGGTATACACTGCCCCCCCCCCCCCCGCCCCGTCTGGGTGAGAGCTGCTCCCTCCGCCCAGTTGGCCCCGGGCAGGTTGCGTGTTGGGTGTGGAGGGCGAGCCCCCGCTGAGTGATCCCTGCAGACACCGGCTCACACGCTCCTCACCCCGCTCACTGCCCGCCGGTGTACAGCTCACTGCCCGCCTGTGTACACAGTGTCCGACGCCGCTGACCAGCCCCTACTCCGTGTCATATACACACAAACACTCGTGTGGGGCGCTCCACTAACAGACGGCCCCACCACGCCCATCTCCTCTGACCGACATTCCAACAGCACCGCAACAGTTTGTAAACGAGAGAAGAAATAAAAACACGTTGGTGATACCGGGATCATTTCAACGTCTGAAAGAAATTGCGAAATTGGTTCATAGGGCGGACGCTGGGTCATTATTACTACAAGTGGTGTGGGACTTCTGATGACTGGTGCGGGACTTCTGATAACTGGTGCCAGACTTTTGATATCCTGTGTCAGACTTTTGATAACTGGTGCCAGACTTCTGATAACTGGTGCCAGACTTCTGATAACTGGTGCCAGACTTCTAATATCCTGTGTCGGACTTTTGATAACTGGTGCTGGACTTCTGATAACTGGTGCTGGACTTCTAATAACTGGTGCGGGACTTCTGATAACTGGTGCGGGACTTCTGATAACTGGTGCCGGACTTCTGATAACTGGTGCATGACTTCTGATAACTGGTGCAGGACTTCTGATAACTGGTGCCAGACTTCTGATAACTGGTGTCGGACTTCTAATAACTGGTGCAGGACTTCTGATATCCTGTGTCGGACTTTTGATAACTGGTGTCGGACTTCTGATAACTGGTGCCGGACTTCTGATAACTGGTGCCAGACTTCTGATAACTGGTTGGTCGTAATGCGTAGCATTACGTTTGATGCGAGGAGAGGAAGAGACCCTCCCCCGCCCCGCGCTGTCGCGCTGCTTTCCCACCTCGCCCGACGCCGCCGCCACCTCCCCCCGGCCCCGTCTCGCGCAGCACCCGACGCCCGCTGCTCGCCACCTCTCGCCCTCCCCCGGGCCGGCAGCATTCACACCTCACCTGCTGTCGCCCGTCCCCCTTCCCTTATAAGGTCGCCCGCCGGCCTCCCTCAGACACTCGCCCTCCTGCCGCCTTCCAGCTCTCTTCCCGTTTTCCTCACCTTTGGGATTTCTTCACCTCGGACCGCTGCATCCCCTCGGACCGCTCCAGGATGCCCAGACACGGAAAGGGCACGGGCACGGGCCGCCAGGGCTCCTGGGCGACCGCGCTGGCCAGGCCGACCCCTCCTCGGACGCGCCGGGAGGCTCCTCGCCCTCCTCGGCCCCGGCGTCTCCCTCGGCACCCTCGGACCCCGGGACAACGGCGATTCTCGCGGCTCGCCTCGCCCGCCTGGACGCCCGAGGACCCCCTCGCCTGCGCCAAGGCGACAAGCCGCCTGCACCACGCCGACCGCCCCAGCACCTCGGGCGCGCCCCAGACGGGGCCTGCCCTCCGCCGCCGCCTCGAGCGACTCTGCCGGGGGCAGTGCACCCCCAGCACGAGCGCAGCAGCCCTCTCACCGCCGCGCCCGAGGGGACGCCACCGCCCACCCCGAGGCGGCCGGCGTACGGCACACCGCCCATCCCAGCACCTCGGGCACACGCCCCCGCGGGGGCGCGCCCTCCCCCGCCGCCTCAAGCACCGCGCGGCAGCCGTCTCACCGCCGCGCCCGAGGGGACGCCCCCCCCCCGCCCCGAGGCGGCGGACGGCGTACGACACACCGCCCATCCCAGCACCTCGGGCACACGCCCCCGCGGGGGCGCGCCCTCCCCCGCCGCATCAAGCACCGCGGAAGGGACCCCGGACGACCGCCGCGGCCACGCCGGCCCCCTCCTCGGGCACGCCGGGAGGCGCCTCGCCCAGCTCGGCCCCGGGTCCCTCCCCGGCGCCGCGGGACCAGCCCTCGGGCGCCGAGGCTGCCCTCCGACACATCACGGCCCGTCGGCTTCGGACGACGTACAGCCCACCGCCCATCACATCACCTCGGGCACACGTCACCGGGGGAGCGCACCCCCCCCGCCACCTCAAGCACCGCCCCGGGGGGCACAGACCCCGGCCGCCTCGGCGGATTTTTGATCCGCCGCCCCCCCCTCCCCCGGCCGGCCCTGGGGGCCGTCTCCGGCGCCTCACCACCACCTCGAAGCCGACAACCTCCTCACCACTACCGACAACCCCCCAGAGATCACCGATCGAAGCGACGCCCAGCCAGAGCCGGGGATCATCACCCCGCACCTCACGCCTCAGACCACAGCCCAGCCTCACGAGGAACCCTCAGACCACAGCCCAGCCCAGCCACCGACCTTCACGACACCGCCTTCCTCAACCCGCCCGACCCGACCCCAACCCCCACCCCACCCAGCACTCAGACACAGCCCAGCCTCACGAGGAACCCTCCCCAGACGCCGCCCGTCCTCAGGATGAACCCTCCCCAGACAAACACCGCCGCCGACCATGACGTCCAC
Organism: Branchipolynoe longqiensis; assembly: GCA_030323885.1. Lineage (NCBI taxonomy): Eukaryota > Metazoa > Annelida > Polychaeta > Phyllodocida > Polynoidae > Branchipolynoe > Branchipolynoe longqiensis. The sequence goes on from CM059191.1 coordinate 8,594,883, forward strand.
CGACAACCTCCCAGCGACCACCGATCGCAGCGCCGCCCAGTCACAGCCGGGGACCACCACCTCGGACCTCACGCCTCAGACCACAGCCCAGCCCAGCCTCACAGGAACCCTCTGCCGACATCACATCTCAGGAGCGGGCCTCCCTTTTTTGGCCGCCCGCTCCCCCTCCACCTAGGCCCCGGACCCTCCTCTCACCCAGACCTCCATCTCCGGGCCCCCGCCTCGGGCGCCCCGTGCCCCCGCCTCGGGCGCGCCTCGAGCCCTCTCCTACTCTTTGGTGGAGGGCTCCTCGGCACCCCCTCACTGAACATCTACATGACATTTGACTCTAACTGAACCTTTACTCTTCATGTACATCTCCTCTCTGCTCCTCATGAGCCCCCCCTGCTGTATTGCTCCTCATGAGCCTCTTTACCTTTCTTCTTTTATTGTCATTTTACTTACACTGTTGCTCCTTATGAGCTTATTTACTGTTGCTCCTCATGAGCCTCTCTGTCATGCCTCTGTATGCTCTGTCTCTCTGAGGCGTAAATAAACGCCTTTATTTCCACCCCCGCCTTCCTCTCTTCCTTTTCGCGCATCAAACCCAAAATCCAAGTGAAAGTACAGCGACAACAGCAATAACACTGCCGATACGGCGGTGGCCTTAATATCGCTTGGATTTTGTGTTTAATTTGACTGAATTTCACTTATTGAGTAAGTTATGCTCCCAAATAATATTATTTCAA
>CM059191.1:8596110-8628736 GCA_030323885.1 Branchipolynoe longqiensis
ACAGGTTTTTATTTAGAACAAGAATTGCTAATCAATGATGATGTAAACATCAGGCATCAGCTCAAAATGATTAATTATGGAGAGTTGTGGCGGCCATTTTCGAGGCGCTGGAGATATTCATTATATTATTTATTATATTCCATGCATCCATCCATGTTTGTGCAAAATTGTTCTGTATTCCTATTGATTTTGAACAAAAATCCAAGTTTTTCCCTATGCATATCGGCAAACTCAATGGCCGGACGCCTTTGCTTTGCTCTTGGTTCCCTTTTGTGCGCGTGCACAGTCAGAATAGTGAAATAGTCATTACAACGTTGCCCAATTAGTCACTGGCCATGACAGTTCAGCATGTAAGTTGATGAGTGCATCTGAGGTTAGCGCACAGCCATATGCATGTTGATGGGTTTGCGCAGTCAATATTCCCATTGCATACCCACTGACAAAACAGTCAGTGCTCAAACCCACTTCATTCAGAATGGTTTGGATAGTTCAGTGAACTGACAAGGCGAGGCGAGGAGCAATTCAGGCAGAAGCTCAGGTAAACCCTGATGAGCTGCTCTCCTTTCTAGCTGCCTGACCTACTGAACAGTCGAGTCACGTGGAACATGAAACACGAGCCCGGTACAAAGAAAACAACCAACCAGCCACCCCAACAGCCGCACGTAGGCAGCACTCTATGATTATCCATCAAACAAAATATGACTCGACATTTGCCCATTGAGAGAATACCGGGCTGACAAGGTACACTTCAAGTTCACTTCGTAAGAGCGATCTGCGGATCGCAGTGACGGCATTACCATCGCACCGTGCTGTGTGAAGGGCTCAGTGGGGCCGTGTCACAATCAGTTCACAGGCTTGTGTTTCCAACCACAGGTGGCTGGTTCCAGTGCCCAACACATGCTATAATGTCTGCGTGCTATAATGGTTTACGAAGATCTACATGAGGACGTGTTTTTCTTGTGAGGCACCCTGTGGGCAGCAGCAAAGTGGGACCAGACAGTAACTGATGGGTACTGGACAGAATTGACCACTTGCCAATGCCTCCCGGCGACCGGCGACTGCAGCGCCACCCTGGCGAACAAATGAAGCTCTTCTTCGGAATGTGGCCTGTTTGCGTACTGTTGTCTGCTGCCCTCCGCCCCCCACCCCACCCCCACCCCACCCCGCCCCGCCCAGTCCCGCGCAGGTTGTCTGAGGGCCTGACGAGAGCTACCAATAAGCTGGGCCGCCCCAACCAACACCCGGTCAAAGCCCCGCGCCCCGGCAACCAGGCAATCTGCTCGGGCTCAATGCGTCTCATTTAACAAATATTTCCCGGCGGCCTGTTCGACGCGGTGAATGAGCACGGGTCGTGTCGCAGCTACAAAATGCGCGTGGAACTGGGGCAGGGTGGCATCGGACAGTGGAACGCCGAGTCAGGCCAACTCACCGGGATGGTCGACACGGAGTGGCACGCCGAGTCGAGGTAGGCCGACTCACCGGGATGGTCGACACGGAGAGTGGCACGCCGAATCAGGGCAGGCCGACCGAGGGAGGCCGACGAAGTTATTCCATTCTAACTCTGCTCAGGTTTTCCCCCGCTCACATTTGACATCCTGGCAACAAACTGTCACCCCTCCCCACCTCCCCACCTCCCCACCTCCGCCCCCCCCCACCTCCCCCGGAGCCTCTCGCTCCACACCCCGCTGATCTCGTTCTCCCTTTGCGACTCTTTCTTCGTGTCCTTTTTTTGGGCGCAGTCAGCTGACACCACATCCGTTTGCACCTGACCTGCACAGGGCACGTATACCCCGCACTCGTCATCCCAACCCGCCTCCAGCAGGCTCCCACCGCCAGGGGCGGGGCCTCCAGTCTGCTGGCCACTACGTGACGACGCACTACACTGTGCCGACACCCACCACCATACGCTGGTACCCACTACGTCACACTGCTACCCACCACCATACACTGGTACCCATTACACCACACTGCTGTCCACTACATGGCACTGCTACCCATACATGCCCACTATGTTACAGTGCCACCAACTACATTATGCTGCTCATCATCATCATCATCATCATCATGCTGTCGGTCGCAATGCGACAAAGACTGCTTATATTTCTTAAGCGCCGCTATTTTGTGCAGTTGTGCATTTCATAAAAGCTGCTTGCAAAAGTGTTTAAGTGCTGCTGGCTTTTGCAAGTTACTAGCAGCACTCTCTTGGGGAGCAAATAGAGGTCTCACACCGGCAAGAACACGTCAAGACAGGCACAAACTATTTGTCCCTGCAGTGGCTGGTCGGGAGATGTTGGGAGTTCCATTCATCACCGCCCTTAGTGCTGCCATGGAAGCATGGTTTTCTGTTAGGGTTTGCTCCCTTAGCCTTTGGTTCTATCAAGTACCTGTACACCACAAGGCAGTGGTTTAGAACTTTACAAGGCAGGGGCGTCAAACTACCTGAGGTATTTTAGCAGGTAGGTACTGCAATACCCGCATACCCTATGCTGCTACCCACTACCCTACACTGCTATGCATAAATGTTAGAGTGTCACCCACTACATAGCGCTGCTACCCATTACTTTATACTATTATCCACTAGGTTACGCTGCTACCCACTGTGACACTGCTATCCACTATGTGGCACTGCTACTCACCACCTTAGTTAGACTGGTACACACTATGTGACCAACTAACCATTATATAACACTACTAGTACTACCCAATGTGATACCCATTACCCATCGTGTTACCCACTGCCCACTGTGTAAATTGTGTTACTCTACTACCCACTGTTACACTACAAATCACTACTAAAGACTACTTTACTATCCAGTCTTACCATAGCAGTCATTGTGTTACCATACTACCCGCTATGCTACACACTACTCCCCATTACTTTACACTAGTAGTAGTACTATCCACTGGGTCACACTACTACCCGTCACCCTAGTTGATTCATTGATTGATTGGTGGTTGCTTTACGCCGTGTCGGCAGCATATGCCATATTCACAGTGAGAAATATTTGTTTTTTGTTCAAACCATCGCTTTTACATGTAAAAGCAGACAATCAGTTATGTGCCAATAGACACTCATTAAATTAAAAAGCTCACAATCATATATTTGTGGTCAAGGGAAACAAATTCCCATAGAAAAAGAAAAGTTTTATTAATAATTGATAGAATCTATTTAGTAAACTATATGAGGTGGTACAGTCCAGCTGCCCTCAAAAAGGCTAAAATGTTTTCCTGTTTTACCTTAGTAAAAAGGTCATGCATACTGTCTGCAGTGTAGAACTGTTGGCGCAGGGCCAAAAAATCAACGCAACTTAGTAAAATGTGTTTGAGTGTCAGCGGGGACTGACACCCAATACATTCAGGGGGAGGTTCCCCCTTGAGCAGAAAAGCATGTGTAAGCCACGAGTGGCCAATACGGCAGCGGCTAAGGACCACTTGGTCCCACCGACCTCCCGCATGAGTCTGTGGTGGTTTCCCACAGATGGTTCAATTTCTTTAAGTTTATTAATGTTTTCATCCCACTCATGTTGCCATTTGGATTTTATGTGGGTGGCTATTAGTGGTTTCAGATCAGAGTGAGGGATCAGACACGGTTCAAGATCACAGTTCAGGGCCTTCTTCGCAGCCCAATCAGCTCGTTCGTTTCCTTGTATGCCGGCATGGCCAGGCACCCAGCACAGGTGGATGTCATACCCATCCATTGTCAGTTGGTTCATTTTATAAATGACCGTTGCTAGAATAGGGTGATTCATTTTCAGTCCAGCAACAGCCAGGAGGCAAGAGAACGAATCACTGTATATAACATCGATACACTCCAATGCGAGGAGTGCTTGGGCTTCTGCAGTGAAAATCGAGCTCTGATCGGGCAAGCGTACGCCAAATTTTTCCCCGTCGGCATACTGCCGACACAGCTACCCGGCTTTGGTCTTTCGAACCATCAGTGTATATGGAGAGGTGGTCTGAAAACTGGCCTTGAATCTCTGCATGCAGTCCTTGGTAGTTAAGTGGATGTGTCCCAGACTTCCTCAGTTCCGTGAGTTGGAGGAAAACCGATGGCTTTCTCAACGACCACGGGGGATGTTTTGGGACTTTGGCATCCTCCAACACGTCCAAATCCACGCCCAAGGCCTCCACATGAGGTTTCCTTCGGAGCCTCAGTGGCCAGATGTAATTCGGCCTGGCTTCATACCTGGATATTTCATGTTGCTCGAATAGACAATTGTGTGCAGGATTCAATGCATTAGTTTTTATCTTGACTACATATTGCATGGCCAGTTTGATTCTCCTGTTGTTAAGTGATGGTTCATTGGCTTCGACGTAGAGGCGCAGTCCCTGGTGGTGGATCATGTCTAGCAGCCCAATATATGATTTCCTTTCGGAACCATATACTATGCTGCCGTAATCCACTCGTGACCGAACCAAGGTTCTGTACACGGAGAGCAGAACATCTCTGTCCGCTCCCCACTCTGAGCTGGACAGCACCCTCAGAATATCGAGCGCTTTCAGGCATCTTGCTTTCAGGCATCTTGTTGAAACTTGTTTTCAGGTACTTCATATGTGGCACAAAAGACAGTTTTGCGTCGAGAATGAGGCCCAGAAATTTGGTTTTCTCAACGACTTTAATGGGATCCCCATCCAGGGTCAGCTCTGGTTCCGCATGCATTCTACGCAGCAGGTAGAAGTGATTGTAGACTGTTTTGGTCTTGGAAAAGTTGAAACCGTTCAGAACTGACCATCGATGGATCCCATTTATGCTTGGTTGTAGCTGTCTTTCTATGACATTCATGTTAGCACCGCTGTAATATAAAACAAAGTCGTCCACGAAAAGACTACAGGAGACCCTCCGCTTTACTGCAGCAGCAATACCATTGACCTTGACCCGAAAAGGGTCACCACCAGTATGCTGCCTTGAGGTAGTCCTAGTTCCTGTGAGTGTAGGCTGGAATAGCTAGTCTTGACACAGACGCGGAAATGCCTGAAGGCTAGAAAGTTCCTGATGAAAATTGGCAGGTGGCCATGAAGGCCAATCGCATGAAGATCCTCCATGATGCCATGCTGCCACGTTGTGTCATAGGCTTTTTCGAGGTAGAAAAAGACAGCCACAACGTGCTCCTTCTTAAGGAAAGCATCTCTTATGAAGGTCTCCATGCGCACCAAATGGTCGAGGGTGCTGCGGCCCCGTCTGAAGCCACACTGAAGGTTGGACAGGTGGTGTCCTGACTCCAGTAGCCAGACGAGGCAGTTATTTACCATGCGCTCCATGGTTTTACAGATGCAGCAACAGTCTCAGTGCATGTTCAGGGAGATGTTTAAAAAATTGATAATGAATTCCATCAGGTCCAACTGCTGTGTCATGCGAGCTTTCCAAAGAACACCTCAACTCACCCATACTGAATGGGGAGTTGTAGTGCTCCTCGGCATCGGAGGAAAAGTCCAAGAGCTTTTGCTCTTGGCGTTCCTTGACGGCCCGAAAGCCCAGGAGGCAGTTTGCCAAAGACGAGTTTCCAGCAAAGGTGCGAGCCAATTCTTCACTTATTTCGTCGAGTGATGTGAGAATGGTGCCGTTGTGGATCAAGTGCTGGACTACAGAAGAATCACCTCCCCTTCGTTTGATTCTCCTGATCATTGTCCACACTTTGCCCAACGGCGTGTGCATGGTGATGCTAGAAACAAATTGTCTCCAACACTGCATCGGTGCTTCTTTGATTGTTCTGTGAGCGCGAGGGCGCAGAATTCTAAAGAGCGCCAGATTTTCAGCAGTCGGTCTCCTGTGGAATTTACGCTGAGCTTTCTTTCGTTCCTTAATAGCCCTCCTACAGCCGTCATCTAACCATGGAGGAGTCAAACGCTTGGGAGTTGCTGAGGTCTTTGGAACAGTTTTCTCTGCGATCCATCTCAGCATCTCAGTGAAGGCATCGATGTCACTGATGTCTGGAGTGAACTCCTCGCGACATAGGGTCTGGAAGGTGGGCCAGTCGGCTTTACGGAGCCGCCAGCTCCTCTCTCGCTCTATGGGAGATGCCCTCCCGCAATTAAGAATAATTGGTAAGTGGTCGCTCCCGCAGAGGTCGTCCCAGACCCTCCACGAAAAGTCCAGCGCCAGTTCTGGTTCTACAATGCTGAGATCGATGGCAGAGTATGTTCCGTAGCCGGGATGCAAATATGTGTATACCATCGTTCAATACACACAGAGCATGAGCGGCCACAAGGTCCTCAATTCTCTTGCCGTTAGCATTCCTATTGTCCCCCCCCCCAATAATGGGTTGTGGCCGTTAAAGTCACCCATAAGTAAATATGGGGACGGTAACTGCTCCACAAGGGTGTCCAGTTCTTGTAAAGTGAGAACGGAGAAAACTGTTGGTGTCACCCTAGTAGTACTCGACATTATAACCCTACAAACTACTGTGTTACCCGACCTCGAGCCTTCATATTTGAACACACACTGATGCACCAAGGTGGTGCCCATTACCTGTAGGATGTTTTACTAGTAGACTCGTCTCCACCACTGAGAGGTGAGACACTTATCGCCCCATACACACACACACACACACACACACAAACAATTACTCACAAACATACTCGCATTAACACACGCCCGCAGGTGCACACACACACACACACAAACCCCGACACACCCACACACATACAAGCACACCACAAACCCCAACACGCGCACAACCACAGAGGCCAACACACGCATGCGTAGGGTGGCGACCTACTTGTCTACTTGTATGCAGACCGCCGACTGTCCCATTGAGTCGGGCCGCGAATGTTTGCTTAACATGAATCTTGAGTTGCCCCCCCCCCCCTACCCCCCTCCTCCCTGCAACAACTGGGGCAGCACGCCCGGCTGGTGCCGCTGTACTAACACTTGCCGTCGACCAGCCCCGGTGGAGGTGCCTGCCCGGGCCCGGGAAGGAGGCCCGGAGAGGAGGCCCGGAGAGGCGGCCCGGGCAGGGTTAATTAACACACCGCGGGCGTACTCGGCATATCGACCCGAGCTGCCGAACGCCGCTCCCGCACTCGGAATATAACTCTTTCCGATTTTCTGCAGGTTGGCCCAGGGTCTGGACCTGGGCTGTGGTGGGTGAGCGGGTGAGGAGGAGGGGGGGGGGGGGGGGGATTCGGTTGGATTGCCAAAGGGATAACACTGGGGAAGTGGCTGAAGGTGAGCCCCGGACGCCGGCCCTTCTGGGGTCCGGTCCATGCGGGCAGCTTGCTGGTTTGCTTGAGTTGTACTAATGCTCCCCCCACCCCCACCCCCACCCCCACCCCCACCCCCGAGGCGGACACTCTCGTCTGGTCGCAAACGGCCTGCCAAACACTGGCTGTGTTTGGTAAAAAAGGAGGGTCGGCCGACATGATCTGGCTCTTTTTCTACTGGCGCAATAACGCGGACTCATTATTGCGGACCCGGCACCGGGATGTCATGTTGTGAGTTGACACAATATAGAAAGGAACTGGCCATAACAGCTACTATATCGGTTTCTGCCCGAACTGTCTGTCATCATAAAGCAATAACGCACACCTAATGGGAGACATCCGATTTTTTAGTTCAAATTCCTTCCGTTGGCGTCGCCACTGAACTAGTGGGCCTAAACACAAACGCTATGAGCAATCTTCATATAGAAAAGGTGAAATATCTCTAAAAATACACCACTTAGATACAAACCGTCTGGAGCACATAGAAAACATATTAAACAAACAGATTATATTATAAGATTATAAGGTTATAAGGTTAGGGTTCTGAATTTCTATTATAGAATTGACGTTTTGAATTACGCATATCGGCAAACTCAATGAATCAATGCATTGTCAATGGCCGTGAGCAATCTTCATATAGAAAAAGTGAAATCTCTCCAAAAATACACCACTTAAATACAAACCGTTTGGATCTCATATAGAAAATATATTCAACAAACAGATTATATTAAATTTATACGGTTCGGGTTCTGAATTTCTATTAATTTTGAATAAAATTGACGTTTTGAACTGCGCGTATCGGCAAACTCAATGCATTGTCAATGGCCGTTTAGGCCCACTAGTACCGACGCGCCACCAAATGTCGGAAAAATTAACTACGCCAAATGTCCCCCATTCTGTTGTACAGCGTGCAGTGTCACTATGCCGCAGGTAGCTACAGCTATGGCATACATTGATGTCACAGTGTGATGAACAACAAGCCCACCAGGCACTTCATGAGGCAGTGGGATATAAATAACAAAGCCTGTCACTTCACGAGGCAAATAACAAAGTCTGTCACACTTCACGAGGCAGTGTGATATAAATAACAAAGCCTGTCACTTCACGAATCAGTGTGATATAAATAACAAAGTCTGTCACACTTCACAAGGGGATATAAATAACAAAGCATGTCACTTCACGAGGCAGTGTGATATAAATAACAAAGTCTGTCACACTTCACGAGGCAGTGTGATATAAATAACACGCCACCCAGCCTGACCGCCACACAGCCTGACACAACTCAAGGGTGAAAACACCTCTCCATAATTAAGCATTTTGAGCTGAGAAACATACAATTTCAGTCACTTTACAGGCTGATGTTTACATCACCATTGATCAGACATAAGTAATTCTTGTTCTAAATATCAAAATGTCAAATGTGTCAACAAAAACTTGTTTCAAACAAATATATAACCAATGTCTGATTAACCCTACCCATATCCTAGCTCAACAAATGTTATTAACCATATGATATAAATAAAAACATGAATAAAATAAGTAAAACTAACTCTGGCTATGGCTCTAACACTAGTCTGAGTGTCCAGATTTGTCTAAATCTAAATGCAGATGGTATAAGATGTGCTGATTAGATTGATGTAAATGCAATGCTAGATAAAAGATTAACATCTTAGTTTATTATATATATTTTTTTAGTTGGTATTCTACATTTCAAACAAGAGCTGAGATGATCTGAAACTAGCACATTTCATAGCTGCACCTAGATAAAGGATTCACCCTGTACTCGCAGTACATGGGTGAATACCAACGCTATATACAAGCTGTCGAAAAAGCGGGCAAATGCAATGAGAGCCTAAATTCACAATCTAAGAAGCAACATTTATTCTTTATATATGTTTTCATATTTCCCCGCTACCTTTGAGTTGAAAAATGTAATAAAACATGCAGTTTAATATAATAGACTTTAAAAGTGAAATAGACGGCGTTCTATGGCCGCCATCTTGTCTTTTTGCATTATCTCCCATTTCACCAACTCTGTGCCAATATAAGTACTCATTTGATACTGGAGGCAGGCATTCTATTTCCTGTTCCATACTAAAGCTATTTTTGCCTGTATTTACACTACGTGGTCGTTCATCCGTGTACTACAAGTACAGGGTGAATCTTTTATCTAAGCTGCACCCAGTGTCTTAGCATTAGCCATGTGCTTCGCGCTGGTTTGTTTTTCTTCCACGCATCCCACAATGCACTGCGCGTCTGGAATGATGAGCAAGTCTATTACTAGTATTAGCAGGAGCCCCCTAACCGAATATGCCCCACTCCCACCCCCACCCCACAGTTCACAATCAGTAGGAGCCCCCTAACCGAACATGCCCCCACCCCCACCCCACAATCAGTAGGAGCCCCCTAACCGAACATGTCCCCCACCTCCACCGCACAATCAGTAGGATCCCCCTAACCGAACATGAACACCCCACCTCCACCCCACAGTCCACAATCAGTAGGAGCCCCTGACCGAACATGCCCCACCCCCACCTCCGCCCCACAATCAGTAGGAGGAGCCCCCTAACCGAACATGCCCCCACCCCCCACCCCACAGTCCACAATCAGTAGGAGCCCCCTAACCGAACATGCCTCACCCCCACCTCCACCCCACAGTCCACAATCAGTAGGCGCACACTCACCAACGCGCACCACCCTCATCCACAATCAGCGCGCTTATTCCAAGTCAATCAAGATCTCCTCAATCCAGATGTGTTTCGTTCCATTTGCTCCTGTCACGCCCTCTTGGTCTCCCAGTCAGCGTCCCTTCCTTGTTTTCACCCTTGCGGTGTAATTTGTACATCGACCTCCTATCAGTCTCCATTATGCCATGCCTACATTGTAAACTCCCGTGAAGGCTCCAATGGCAGGCGCGGCTTGTCGTGGGGTTTCTAAAAAGAAATCTGAAGAAAATGATACCAAAGTGGAAATATGGCTTCTGGTGGCTGATGGCCCGCGAGCACCGCGAGGGGCGCGGCTCCTGTCCCCGCACCTGTGGCAGGGTGGTCCGGCTCGCCTTCCAGTTCCAGGCCCGCCTAGGCAGCTTCCACAAAGGTAGTCCAGGTGAACCCGGTGACTGCTGTGACAGGCGGCCTCTGGTGGCGGCCTCTGGTGGCGGCCTTCAGTGGCGGCCTCTAGTGGAGGGCTTTACGGTGCCCTGTTGCAAACGACTATTAATACCGGCACACGCCGAACATCGCCGACCTTTCCAATCTCATCCGTTCGCTCCTTTCATTACCACTTTTTGCTCGGCCGACCTCCGTTTTAAGACAGTTGATTAAATTACCGACTCGCACAGACCGCATGGAGTGCTTGCTCGGGTTGAGTGTCAGCAGCAAGTTAAATTTGGTACATTTGCCGCCGGCAGTTCACCCACCCCGTGATCCAGAATTCGTGTGGGAAGCTTTGGTCGGTTCTAAACAATTACCGGTAGGGATGAATGCACGACTGGTTATTGTGGGATGGCAGTCACCGATTGCTCACAGCCAGCCATACACATGGGATTGTAGCTTAATGACTTGTTAGTGAGTCCCAGTAGCACTACTGGACTTGGCATTAGCTCGATGTGTTTGTGTTTTGTGCTGACTGGGTGGAGGAGGTTGGTCGGCCATCCATCAGTCATCGGGCGGCCCGTCCACCTGCAGGTCGCCATCACTCCCCACAGACGGTGCGCTTCAAAGCAACGCCTGGCAGCAGGCAACACGCAAAACTTATAAACACAACATGGCAGATGTCACAGCGCAGGCTTATGGTGGTGGGGCAACAAACCCCACGGCTGACTTAAGGGAAGGGTAAGTTGTTTAAAAAAAAAAAGAATATGCGTAGGTCAAATGAGAACATTCATCTTTCTTAGAAGTATGTTTACTTCTAATATTATCTTATCGATCCTGCTCAGTTGACCCATTTGCAGTTTGGGCTATTTTCCATTCCAACCAGTGGTTCACAACTAGTTCATCAAAGGCTGTGGTTTGTGCTGTCCTGTCTGTGGGAAAGTGCATATTAAAAATAACCCTTGCTGCTTATCGGAAAGAGTAGCCTATGTTGCGGAAAAGGGAATGACATGCTTCAGCAAAGGAATTCAGCAATATACAGGGATGAAAGTGATCTCCGGGGAAAAAAGCGGAAATGCTGATATTCTCCCATAGGTTTAACATTGTCAGGGAATCGCGGAAAATTCCCGGAAGTCGGGTTTATATATACTGGTATACGCTGAAAGTGCTGCACCATTTGAAGCATGTATTAGTGGCGTACGCTGATAGTGCTGCAATGCTTGGAACATTTATTAATACTAGTAGTGTACGCTGATAGTGCTGCGGTGTCAGAACCATCAAAGAAGAGGATAATAATAATAATAATAATAATAATAATAATAATAATAATAATAATAATAATAATAATAATAAGTATACGCTGATGGTGCTGCGGGATTGAAAAATCCCGGAAATCCGCGGAATCGCTGAGATCTTTCATCCCTGAATATACAGTTGAAGCGATATCTGTGTAGAAACTAGAACGCCAGTGTCATCTGCCCCCCCCCGCCCCCCCCCCCCCCCCCATATTAAACACTTGGTGTTTCGGAACAAAGACATACAACGGTAAAATCTCTGATCCAGTCTGCACACTATCCAACACGCACGGGGTGTGGCTATGACATGGCACGGGGCTAAAAGAGCGAAAGGTAAAGGACGAAGCTGGTTCATGTACTCTGATTATAAAACATGATATTAGATTCATGTGCTCTGAATAGCTTCTTGAACCTAGATGTCGATGTCAACACAACAAGTGCCGCCTCTCGGCAGCCACTCGGCCGTACGTGGCTAGCCATCGTTTACTGATGTGGAACTTATCAGATGTTAGGTGTTCGTCTGCTACTATTATAGTCGAGGATCGATACTAACCGGTGAAATGCCATTCAAACACATCTCGAGTTTCTCCCTTTCTCTTCAACAAGGCGCCGGGCCTAAGTAAATGGTGGAATCTCATTGGAGGAGATGTTGCCGGTTCATTACCGCCCCCAGTCCATGTCCGCCACCCTGCATCGAGGACCGTCAGGCGTCAGGCTGTCTGCAGATGCGTGTCGTGTGCAATGCACGGCGGACTTCCGTCACAGGCTGGTGATACTGCGACTAAGCCGAGTGAGCCTGTTCTCAGAGTGGCCGCTGGTCTCCCAGTGCTGAGTCGCACACCGCCGTACATGCTCATTTATGTGGGATCTCCATGTCAGTCTAGCTTGGGTTACATGACCTGCTTCATGTGACAGCGGACCTACTGTGGGCACAGTGATGGATGGATGGATATATATGTATGGGTGTCCTCCTGTGATATATCACTGAGAGTTAGTGCGATATGACGATGTAAATGCATACCACAAAGGTTTCCACAGACAGTGGGATGAGATAAAAAAAGTTGTAGTGATAGTTGCAATAATATATGCACGGCGGTGAGACGGCAGAGAACAATAGTTTATTTACATTCACACAATGCTACACACAGAACATATAGATATCCATATATATATAGGTATATATAGACAGAGAAAGAGATAGATAGATATATTCTCTGTGCAGCATTGTGTGAATATATACATCTAAGGTCATATCAGGATGGGTATATATATATAGATTAGTTAGACGAATCTTACCTGGGTATAGATGATGGATAACTGTTGTTTTACCGAGGTATAAGCCTCGGACAGACGTGGGCTAGGGAGAGGTAAGCACATCCGGTCCAGCAATCTTTACCTACGTAATCAGGATAAATGAAAAAATAATCTAAAAGTACATCAATGGTGACAATGGTACTAAACTGCGAAGTTTCCTTGGTATAAGCAAACGAATAGACGTGGAAGGGTGTGGCGGGAGGGCCTTGGCCCACGTCTATCCGAGGCTTATACCTCGGTAAAACAACAGTTATCCATCATCTATACCCAGGTAAGATTCGTCTAACTAATCTATTTTACCTCGGTCTATACAGCCCAGAGCTAATAGCCTCAGGCTAGGGAGAGGTTTACGTAATCTCATTTATCCTGTATTCTTATGTCACAAGTCAATAATAATTGTTAAACATACATTATCATCAATCAGCAAAATAACATTTTTGGTGAAATCGAAGTGTATTCTCACCTAATGCCGATCTAGTCTTGTAGCAGCTGTCGGACTAGTGTGCTCGACTTTTCCAATCGTTTGTTGTAGTGGGTAGCAAACGATCGTGCTGTTTTCCATCCTGCATGGGCCAGGATCCGCTTGACAGAGATGCCAAGCAGTCACGTCTTAGACGCCATAGCACCTCTTGTTGAGTGTGAGGCATATTTGTCCGTGTCAACGCCTGCCAATTTCAACATACTAATTGTCCATCTCGCTAGAGTATCTCGCGAAATGCCCTTGTGTGGCTTAATAAAGCTCACTAACAACTGTCTTGAAGTTCTCAAGTCCTTGGTCTTGGATATATAGGCCCTAATGGCTGATACAACACCAAGTTTTGGGTCTTCTTTGAAACTACTTACACTAATAGTAGACAAAGGGTCACCTAATCTGTTAGATTTTAACAGCTTTGACAAATCAAATGTGGCCTCATTTCTATCTATCTCTAGGCCATCTAGTGATAGGGCAACAATAGTTTGTCCCCTATGTCCTGCTACTAATAATAAGAGCAACGCTACCTTAAACCCTAATTGTTTGAGATCTAAATGCCTATTATGAGGCCACTGTCTTAGCAAATCAAACACTACCGAAACATCCCAGAAGCGACTGTACTTCGGTTTGGGTGGGTTTCGTTGATAAATCGATCTTACAATCCAATGAATAACATGGTGTTTCCCAAATGTCTCATTATTTATCCGTGGAAGGATGACGGATAAAGCACAGCGAGCAGCATTAATAGATCCAAACCCTAAGCCTTCGTCCTCTAACCCTCGGAGAAAATTACCAACTTGGAAAATAGTAGGATTCATGGGTTTGACTTCCTTAATTAAACAATAAACACCCCACTTTTTCAAATATGTGGTATACATTTTAACTGTACCTTTACGCCAAGCATCTGCGACAAGTCTTTGTTGTGTAATTTTATCTAAACCGAATTGTTCTAAATATTTATTTAAAAAAGGAATGCCAACAACGGTGTTGTGGACACGTCCCCTCTTTGTTTTAGAGGGCCATGGTGTGTCAGATTGCCTGGTGATCTTCGGAATCGGAGGCAATCTTTGGCGGCTGCCTGTATGCCCGGTAGCCAAGGTTGCGTGTCCCAGTTGGGAACGATTAATATTGCGTGTGCTTTGTCCATCTTTATCTTTCGGCTTACCCGGCTGATCAGGCTGAATGGGGGGAAGATATAATAAAATTTATTCTCCCATGTGATAGAAAAAGCATCTATATGCCAGGCATCAGGTTCTGGATGCCATGACACATATTTGTCAATTTTACAATTGTTTCGTGAAGCAAACAAGTCAACTTCAGGTTGGCCCCACTTTTGGCACACTTTGGTGAAAATGTCTGGATTAAGGGACCATTCCAAATGGTCATGAAAATGTCGACTTTTATGATCTGCTAAGGTATTTTGCGTTCCGGGAATATATGCTACTGTTAGCCAAACTTTATTCATTTGGGCCCATTCCCAAATTTTTCTAGCCATCGCATTACATGGCCTGGACTTAGTCCCACCCATGTTTCGTACATATGCCATTGCCGTTGTATTATCCGTTAAAATACGGATGTGTTTACGTGGTACCTTAACTAAACTAGCAAGGCCTAAATAAATAGCTCGTAGCTCTAAAACATTAATGTGATCTGCATTTTCTTCTTTCAACCCACGTCCCCCTGTTGCTATGGAATCGCAATGTGCCCCCCAACCTTCTAATGAAGCATCAGTAGTCACTACTGTATTGGGTTCATTCATCCGTATAGGATTGGGGGAATTTTGAATATTATTAAACCACCAGTTAATGTCTTTCATTCCATCCTCTGAAATAAACATTTTTCTTTCAAAATTGCCTTTAGTATGAGCCAACCCTAAGTTCTTATCTATTTCTAAAGATTTTATGTGGGCTTTACCATATAGAATAGCCGGGGCGTAAGCAATAAGTATGCCAACTAGCACCGTGACCTGTCTTATCTTTGGCCTACTTAAGGCGACCAAGTGAGACGCCGTATCGTGAAACTTAGTCAGCTTGTTATCGGGGAGTGAAACAGTCATACACCGTGTGTTAATAATAAAGCCTAAACATCTAAGTTCAGTTGTGGGGACAAAAACTGACTTGTTATGATTCAAATAAAAACCTAACGTTGTCAGAAGGGAACATAAATCGTCAACAGCGTGTTGACACTCATCAAATGATTGTGAAACAATGAAAGAATCATCAATGTAAGGGAACATAGTATGACCCTTATTTGCCATGACCGAAAAAAACGGTTTCAATAATTTAGTAAACAAGCGTGGAGCGCATGCTAAGCCATTTGGCATAAATGTAAATTGAAATAGTCTATCTTCCCAAATAAATCTTAAGAATTTGCGGTGTCCTTCAAATATCGGGACAGTATAATATGCATCTTGTAAATCAACAGTAGCCATCCAAGCATTCTCTGTAACCAAGTCTCTGGCAGTGTCCAGGGAAAACATTTTGAAATGTTGATATTCTACAAGTACGTTCAACTTAGTTAAATCTAAAATCATGCGAATATCGCCATTTGGCTTTGGCCTTGAAAATATATTAGAGATATATTCTCCTGGGGTGTGAGGCACCTCTTCAATGATACCTTTAGATTCAAAAAGTGCAACTTGTTCTGATAATGCTTGTTTCTCCAAATCATTAAATCTATATGGGAAAGGTACCCGTTGTTGTAACGGGATTTCAGTAAATGGAATCTTAACACCGGTAACAATATCTAAAATGTTAACGTCCGTAGTGATTTCGTACCAAGAAGAAATACAATTAAATATGTTCCCCGCACAAAATTCGCTTACATCTGTTTGTGTAGATTCTGCCACCAACTTAGGAAGTTGGGTTTGTGTAGCAATGTCTATTTGTTGCCTGGGCGTGGGAAGGATTGTTTCGGGGAAAACTCCTTCCTGAACGGGCGGTTCCCGTCGTTCCAACCTTGCCTGTCTCCCCGACCTCTGCCTCTGGGCTGAAAGCCGTAGGACGAACCGGACCTGCCAGCTCTGCCTCCTCGGCGAGGACGAAAATCCCCTCGGGGGCGACGAAATCTTGACGAGTCGGCTTTCTTGGCCGGCTCAAGGTTACGACCACTCTTGGCTTCCGTCTCGACCTCCTTGAAGAGGTATGGAAGTTGGCCACCAAACATTTTCCCTTTATCCAAAGGTTTGCCCTTGATGGGTTTGGGCAGCAAAAAGAGAGTATACTCCTTGCCATCATTGTCCATGACCTTCTTAGATCTGGCTACTTCCTTCCCAGCTTGTGTGGTGACCGCTTTGAACACGTTTTCGTATCTACGGTAGCTCAAGAAGTTACTGGCAGCTGTGAGGAGGGCGACGCCCTTATCCATGCCTCTGGCCAGTGAGGAGAACTTGTTCTCAGTTTGCATCCGGTTAGCTACCGAAACGACTGAGGCGAGGACCCCTAAGACCGCTTTGTGAACGGTAAACAGAGCAGTCTCGAAGCGCTTCTTCTCCTCATTCAGATGGATCCCAGCGTCCATCTCTTTCACTACACTATCCGGGATACCTTTTATCCCGGAAATTTGCTCAGTGATTTTGTTGATCGCCTCAGCTGGCTTAAAGGTGTTAAAATGTCCCTTTATAGTCTCGCGCATCATAGTCGTTGTTCTGACTTTCTTTCCCTTTTGGATCGGGCAGCGCTTCCGAATCTTGCCTCCCAGGTTGGCATAAAGGCCAGCTCTTTCCGTGTCTGAGTCCGACTCAGTAGGTGACGAGTCGGACGATGAATCGGAAGAAGAATCTTTCTTCTTCTTCTTCTTACTTTTCTTCTTTGGCTTCTTCACTTTCTTGCCCTTGGTGGCTTTGGTGTAATCATCACCAGAGGAGCTAGCCGGTCGTTTCCGCTTTTTGGCCTGAGGGCGCCGGGGCTCAGGTGCCGAATCCGTCTCTTCGAAATCAGAGACATCCTGCCAGTCTGAGTCAGCTGGCGGGAATTGTTGGTCCTTGCTGTGGAGCTCCTTCATCTTTTGCTCCACTAGCCCATTGACCTGTAAGGTCAAATCGCCTGGGAACACCTCGTCATCCTCACTCTCTCTATCTGAGAGCACATGTGCCCCCTGTAGTGGGGACGGCGGAGCTGTCCGATCCGGTGACGTATCGTAGCCGGTAGGCACGCGTCCCTCCGCAGTGGCGGGCGGCGGTTTATTTCGCTTCGTAGCCATCGGTAGTCTGTAACCAAAAAAGGAAACTTAGTAACCGGAATCAACTCAACTGAACACCAAAGTGACGCCAGGGAACCTGGGTTGAGGATCTTATTGGTAAAGAGTAACGTATTTACACCGTTCTCAATACAGGCGTGGTAAGCCAAGTTTTCCGTAGGTTTTTGGGTATCGAAACCAACCATACGTGGGGTAGGCTTCTAGAACCTCCCATCTCTCTGTCGCGTACACTTCTCTCACCCGCGGCTACTGCGCCAGCAAGTGAGAGAAAATGCTACAAAACTCGGAGAAACGCCTCATCAAAAGGGGAGTCTATAAAAGAAACCCAGGATCATCCCCAACAACACCCTCTATTAGGGTCCGAAGGAATCTCCACAGGAGATGTGACGGTGTCAACATCTCTACCCGTACAAAGAGGGTTTAATCGAACCACAGAACCAAGACAAAGGAATCCTTTGTTCTATCCGATTCAATTTTTAAAATGCTAATCTTGTCCAAACTGGACGTACGAAAGTTCTGAACTTTCCAATCTAGATGCGATAGTGCATCATAAACAAGCTTAACCAAGATAATCACGATTACTTACAGTTATTAGCTTTTTGTAGATAAATCCAACTGGAGCAACTCACGAGCGTCCTCCGGTCGTGAGTTTTTTATGCTAATTGCTGGACCGGATGTGCTTACCTCTCCCTAGCCTGAGGCTAGCCTGAGGCTGTATACCGAGGTAAAATATATATATATATATATATATATATAGAGACACGTATCATGAGAGTGGATTTTAATGTCATAATGAGGTATGAGGTACTAATATAGCAACGCTAGGATGGGGTACCAACTTGTGACAGAGCTCTTTGTAAGATACTATACTAAGGCGTGCTAATTCGCAGCTTCAATCCTTCCTGGGGGACTCGGAACACATGCATTGCCATCTCTTTGTGGACCGAAGCTCCAGTCTCCACCAGACAGCATACTGCTATGCCATCCTGTACGTATATATAAATACTATATATCTACAGGGAGGGAGAGAGCCCTAGTCAGAAGAGAAGAGAGGCAATGCCTAGTATTGTACACCATACATGGAATATATTACCGCCACACATCCACACACCATCGCCTTCTAGTTCTACTGTTCTAGTTCTATGCCCACCGGATGTCATGAGCTGCGTGTGACAGTGACTGCCTTTTGGAGGCCCTGTGTGCACAGATGAAACAGTCGGTGCAGACAAAAGGACGTACGTCAACCGGCCATGATGCCCGGGGGCTATAGAACTAACCCAGCACAAACTTCACCCACATTTGTCTGACGAATGCTGACAGTCCCGTGCTGGAAGCTGGACTAGTCAGGGCCGTGTGCACACCTCACAGACTGGGCATGCACACACCTAGTCGGGCCGACCTGCCGCAGTCAAAGCTTGCATTACGAGACCGGCGCCTTCCCACCAGCAGTCAAAAGGTGCCCACTTTAATAGCATTCCCATGTCAAGGTTATTATTGCTGGAAGTGATAGTGAGGATAAGCTCTCACTACCTATAAAGTACTTTCTCATGGCATGCGTATCAAATAGACTCTGATAACCAAGTCCAACTCCCGGCCTTCACGAGGCGAAACTGTTTCTACTGATGGGAGAAGGGGCAAAGGCGGTTCTCTGGCACCTCAAAACCAGATGCTTCGGGCAGGTGGGGCTCGTCAATCTTGGCTGACTGCTCATCTAGAAGGTAAACTCTGATTTAAAACCCCCGCTGCCGTGCGGCTAGTCCCATTTATGGGAAGGCCAGAAGTTGGTAGTGCACACCAGCGGCCATACCGACTCAACTGTAGGCCTAAACTAAGTGCGGCGCACATCAACTTTGTTGGTGTGGTCAGGGGATGTCACCCCTTCAAGTGCATGAAGACTGGAGCAGCAGATGAGTTAGAAGATCAATAGCTTTGAAGGTGTAACAGCAAGATGATGTGGCTCATCAGGGCACACTCTGACAAAGATGAGTAAGTGGCCAGTCACCTTGGAAAGGAAGGGGAACCTACCAAGTATTTACCCATAGTAAGCAATGGTAATTAATGGAAGCAAATTTAGATGCTCAGCAGCTCGCCGCTGGGGTTTAAACGCGCAACATGGAGGTCGGCGCACCGGGCGACAGCCCGGAATTTATCGGCGTGTCGGCCTCAATACATCAAGGTGGGGGGAGGTCGCGACCCCCGAGGTCGGCGCAGGGACAGACGCGCCGCGCCGCGCACTCACTGACTTTTGCCTCCACTTGGTGGGGGCAGGGGGAGGGGGACCATGCTCCTCCCATTTCCTCCAGCTGCCGCCATTCGGCGGCCTGCGCGCATCCAGGCTCCACGCACCCTGAGCAACTCAGCTGTGTGCACCCTGTCCCTCCCCCAACGCTGCGCCAACCATCATGGCGGTGGATGGAGACTTGGCGGCCCCCGCACATCCAGGCTCCACGCACCCAGTGCAACTCAGCGTCTACTCGGCTGCACGCGCCCCGTCCCTCCCCCAATGCTGCGCCAACCATCATGACAGAGGACGGAGCTGTCGAGTTCAATTTTCTGGATTGGGCTACCGTAGCGAGCCTCAGCCGCAAAACCACGGGCACTATGGCGCAGGAGGATATTACCACCATCGCACGGAGCTGTCGAGTTCAATTTTCTGGATTGGGCTACCGTAGCGAGCCTCAGCCGCAAAACCACGGGCACTATGGCGCAGGAGGATATTACCACCATCGCCGCCCTGCGCGCAGTCGACCGCACCTACTTTGCCGCTCTCGATGTGTCGCGCGACCAGCACGCCCTCCTCCGGCTCGTGCTCAGTGACATTGGCAACGAAGATTTCCGACCCAGCGCCAGCCCAAGCCGGGGGGGGGGGGGGGGGGGGGGGGGAGGACAGTCAGCTCGTCAGCCCACCCTTGCCCAGGTCGACCGCTCAGCGACCAACTGTCGTCAGAACGCGGACAAGGCACAGCAGGAGCGCCACACCATCCTGGAGGCGTGGCGGCTTTCGACCAACTCTGGTCGTCGGCAGCAGCCGACAGGGTCCTCGGCCTGGCGACCGACAGCGCGGCAGAGATGCCGGAGTGCACCCGACCCACCGGCGTGACGGGTTACATACCGCCCCCCCTCCGCCTCCGCGAGCCGGCCCAGTCGGCACGTCGTCGGGCCCGGACCGCGCCACAGCCTCACCATCCGTAAAAAAACAGCAAAGCACTGAGGATTATCGACTACCTGCCGCGTACGGTGCGCAAATGCATAGCAAAGAAAGGGAAGGAGTATTTGCAGGTGCTGGAGCCCCCAGCCGGGCAGGTGCACTTCAAGACGGAGGAGGATACTTGCACCTGCGTCTATCTAACGCAGGGCGAATGGGGCGCGGCCAACCAGTGCCTCTTCGCACACCTGCTGCAGCTGGGCGAGATGGCTAGGGAGGACATTGAGTACTACCTCGCCTACACGGCGAGCATACACAATTTCGCGGCCAAATTCGAATGGCAGTCCATAATCGAATGACACTCAATACTGGGAGGTACAAGCCGAGCACGGTACTGCCTGGGGCACAGCTGCGACCTATTTGGAGACGCAGCTCCTGGTCCCCAGGCAGCGCCCCGCCCCCACTCAGAAAGGGCGCGGCACGGCCGGCACCCCCGGAGGCACCCAGCACTACGGCAAGGGAGGGCGCACCGACCCCGCTTCTGCCACCGCCACCGCCACCGCCACCGACAAAACCATCTGCAGGCTGTTCGCTAACACAGGGAAATGCACTTATTCCCCCTGCAAATACGAACACACAAAAAGGGAAAGCCTGGGAGAGGCTGCCCACCCACGACATCCCGGCATGCGCAGAGATTGTCGCCGGTGTGCGCAGCGGGTTTCACATTACCAGGGCGCCCGTCTCAAGCATCCCCTCCTTCCAGCCCAACCACCCCTCCGCCACGCGCCCAGACCTGCGGGATGCGGTGGAAAAGCAGATACGCATCGAAATGGATAACGGCCGCTACATCAGGCGCGACGGCCCGGCGAACATCACCAGCGGGCTGGGCGTCATCCCTAAGGAGGGGGGGCGAGTCCGCCTTATACATGACGCATACCGCCCACGAGGCAGCGCCATAAACGACTATGCAGAGGGCGCTGGCTACAGCTGCTCCACCGTGGAGCAGGCGGCGAGCCTCCTCCAGCGAGGAGGATATATGGCCAGCACCTACTGTAGCATTAGGATCCACCCCCCAGGACTACCCACACGCAGGGCTTCAATGGACATTCGTGGGGGACAGCTCCCCCACCTACCTATATGATACTCGGCTCATGTTCGGCGCAATAACGTTCAACCAGTTCACGCAGGGGGCCGTCGGGATCATGTGCGTGCGAGGGTGGGGCAACCATGTGTTGGTATACTGTGACGATTTTTTCGTCACCCACCCCCGCCGCGATGTGTGCCGTCGCCTCATGAGCGAGCTCATGGCAGTCCTGCGCGAGCTGGGATTCGCAATTAACTACAGCAAAATAGTCGGCCCCAGCACCAACATAACCTTCCTAGGCATGTCCATCGACACAGTCAGCTTCATCCTGGGCTTGCTGCCCACCAGACTCAGCGCACTCGTGGGAGAAGCTGAGGCGGCCGCACTGCACCGCAGCCCTGACCAAGAAGGAGCTCCAATCAATCTGCGGCAAGCTCAACTGGGCCGCCCAGGTGATCTACGGCGGGCGCACTCACGTCCGCAGGCTCCTAGATGTCATGGGCGCACTCACGCGCCCTTCACACCACGCCCGCGTCACCGCCGCTGTGCGCGAGGATCTGCGGTGGTGGTGCCTTTTCGCCCGCCAGCATAACGGGTGCACGCCAATCCTCGATGCCTCCCCCGCCACCACTGTCTCCACCGACGCGTGCCTGGATGGGGCGGGGGGTTACTACAACAGCGAATCGTTCGCCATCGCTTTAAGCGACTGGCCCGGCACTGAAAATCTCTACAAGGAAATCTTGAGCCTCGTGCCGGCAGCGCACCTGTGGGCGCACGCCTGGGCGCACAAGCGTGGGTACATACACACAGACAATCAGGCCGCCGCGGCTATCATCAACCATGGCACCGCGGCTATCATCAACCGCAGCACCGCGGCTATCATCAACCGCGGCTATCATCAACCGCGGCTATCATCAACCGCAGCACCGCGAAGGACCCCCTTACCATGGAGTACCTGCGCCAGGTTTACTACATGTCGGTGGTGCATAATTTCAAATTGCACGCAATATACTATCCCGGTGTGCGCAACGTTGTGGCCGACGCAGCTAGTCGGCTCATGCTCAGTGGGGGCCCGGTGAGCCTCTGTGCGGTGCTGGGGCGCACCATCACCGACAGCCACCAGGCCCCCCCCCCCCGGGGCCTCCCCATGCGCCATTCGGCATACACTATTCACCGCGCTAACATGGACAGCGCGACCGGGAGGTGGCGCTCTACCAGCGCAGCACGTATGCCCCGAACACCTTCAGGGCGTATAACACACACAGAACTGCCTACCTGTGTTTCTGCACCGCTTTGGGCGCCCCACCGGTCCCCGCTACCTCAACCCTCCTCTGCCATTACGCGGCGCAGCTGGTGCGGCGATTGTGCTACGCTTCGGTGTGGCAGTACCTAAACATTGTGCGAGTGCTGCACCGAGAAGGAACCTCCCTAACCGCCTGGAGGGGGATTACCACTTAACAATCACTCTGCGCGGCATCCGCCGTGAGCACGGCGATGCCGTGCGCCGCAAGGCGCCCACTACCACGGACATTCTTCACGCCATACTGCGCGGCATTGACGTGAGGGTCCTCGCCCACATGGCCGCCTGGGCTGCGGCCCTGGCGATGTTCTACGGTCTGCTAAGTAGGTCTAACATCATTCCCACCACTGCGGGCGCGTTTGACGTGTCGCGGCACCTGCGCCGCTCCGACGCGCGTTTCTCGCGGATGGGTTTGATTGATTGATTGGTGGTTTCTTTACGCCGTGTCGGCAGCATAGGCCATATTCATGGCGAGAATTGTGTTTTTTATTCAACCATCGCCTTTACATATAATGTAAAAGCATACGATCAGTTATGCGTCAATAGACACTTATTAATTTTTAAAAGCCCAAAATCATATAATTAAATAAAATAGATGAAAGAATTAATTAATAAAAATTGTTTTAATGAACTATATGAGGTGGTACAGACCAGCTGCCCTCAAAAAAGCTAAAATGTCTTCTTGTTTAACTTTGGTAAAAAGGTCATGCATGCTGTGTAAAATTGTTGGCGCAGTGCCATAAAATCAACACAGTTTAGTAAAATGGGCTTGACTGTCAGTGGGGACTGACATCCAATACATTCAGGGGGAGGGTCCCCCATGAGCAGGAAAACATGTGTTAGCCACGAGTGGCCAATACGGCAGCGGCTAAGGACCACTTGGTGCCGCCGACCCCCCACATGAGAATGTGGTGGTTTTCCCACAGATGGTTCAATTTCTTTAAGTTTATTAATGTTTTCATCCCACTCATGTTGCCATTTGGATTTGATGTGGGTGGCTATTAGTGGTTTCAGATCAGAGTGGGGTATCAGACACGGCTCAACATCATAGTTCAGAGCCTCCTTCGCAGCCCGATCAGCTCGTTCGTTTCCCTGGATGCCGGCATGGCCAGGCACCCAACACAAGTGGATGTCATATCCATCTGTTGCTAGCTGGTTCATTTTGTAAATGACCTTTGCCACAAAAGGGTGGTCCGTTTTTAGCCCAGCAACAGCTTGCAGGCAGGAAAACGAATCGCTGTATATTACATATTTAGTGCAGTTGGATAGTTCAATGACTTCCAACGCGAGAAGGAGTGCTCGGGCTTCCGTCGTAAAAATTGAGCTCTGATCGGGCATGCGAACACCAAATTTCTTGCCCTGGCAAACTCCCGCAGCAGCTGCCCGGCTTAGGTCTTTGGAACCATTGGTATACATGGAGAAGTGGTCTTCAAAGTGGCCTTGAATATCTGCGTACAGTCTTTGATACTCAAATGGATGTGTCCCAGACTTCTTCAGTTCCGTGAGTCGGAGGATGACTGATGGCTTCCTCAACGACCACGGGGGATGTTCTGGGACCTGGGTATCCTCTAATACATCCAGATCCAAGTACAAAGCCTCCAAATGAGGTTTCATCCGGAGCCCCAGGGCCGAATGAAATTTGGCTTGGCTTCATACTTGGAGTCGTTGTGTGTCTCAAAAACACAACTGTACGCAGGATTTAATGCATTTGTTTTTAATTTGACAACATATTGCATGGCCAGTTTGGTTCTCCTAGTGTCAAGTGATGGTTCGTTGGCTTCGACGTATAGGCTCTGAACTGGAGAGGTGCGAAAGGCGCCAATGGCCAGACGCAGCCCCTGGTGATGCACCATGTCCAGCAGCCCAATATACGACTTCCTTGCGGAGCCGTATACTATGCTGCCGTAATCTAGCCATGACCGAACTAGGGTTCGGTACATGGCGAGCAGAACATCTCTGTCCGCTCCCCACTCTGAACTGGATATTTTGCCTGGTCATGGCACTCAGTGCCATCGTGACCCTTCTGACCGCACCGGAAACATGTCGTTTCGTTGCGACATGAATCCTTACCATGACCGAATTTCTGGCATCGGAAACAGCGGAGCGGTTTTGGTATGAACAAATCCACTGCAACGCTGAGGTATCCGACTTTCAAATTCTTGGGGGGAAACGGTGTATCAAACGTGAGGATGTATGTCCCTGTTTTTATGGACTTGTTATCCTTCTTAATCACTATCCGTCGAACGTTTAATACACCTTGGGTTTTGAGTTCCTGTGCGATTTCATCCTCATCACAATCGTCCAGATCTCTAGTACGGTTCACTCCCTTACTAGCGTTGACCGTGCGATGAGGAGATGCTTTGATGGTGACGCCTGCTAGCGTGCTTGCACTTAGCAGATTGTCGGCATGAGCCATCCTCGCACATTCCACAAGAATATGGCCAGACCGCAGTTTTTTAACATCCTTGACCATGCCAGCAATCCCCATGATGCCTTTTTGTACGGCAAAAGGGGATAGCTTCGTAATGGGTTGGTCGGGTACACTAGATTCAATCATTATGAATCTAGGCCATTGAGTTTGGATTTCCGAATCGGAATCAGAGTCCGTACTTCTTTTCTTTCCAGTTTGAGGGGGGTTTTTTAAGTATCCATATTTAGTTTTTTTTGTGATTCGTCACCCTTGCTCCCCACCCACCACGGAGCCCCACATGGGGGTGTGCAGAGCTGCCGATACCCGGCAGTTACACACAAAAGATACAAGGGTGATATATTCAAGCAATGATCTACCAAAATGGAAGATCATTACCGGTTTGACCCTAGCCACCGCCTTCTAGGAGTAGTGAAAAATGAAAATAAATTGGATTTCTGTATATATAGTATAGTTATACGAATCTTACCTGGGTATAGATGATGGATAACTGTTGTTTTCCCGAGGTATAAGCCTCGGGTAGACGTGGGCTAGGGAGAAGGAAGCACGTGAGGTACCAGCAATTTTAACCTACTTATTCAGGATAAAAAATGATCTTTCAATACAATGGATACTATGATTTTCCCGTAATGGTACACCAACGGGATAGACGTGGTAGGGCGTGGTGGGTGGGCCCTAGCCCACATCTACCCGAGGCTTATACCTCGGGAAAACAACAGTTATCCATCATCTATACCCAGGTAAGATTCGTATAACTATACTATTTTACCTCGGTATACAGCCTCAGGCTAGCCTCAGGCTAGGGAGACTTTTACATAATTCATTTTTATCCTTAATATCATCATTCTTATTATAACATTCAAGTTTTTGTTCTCACCTATTCTTGTTAGTTGGCGACAGGCCCTTTGCAATGCCGGTAGGCTTTTCTAGTCGCTTGTTGTAATGTTTTGCAAACGACTTAGCCGTCTTCCAGCCTGCATGCGCTAGTATTCTTTTCACAGAAATACCTAGCAACCGTGCCTTGGAGACCATGGCACCTCTAGTTGAGTGGGAAGAGTATTTGCCCGTATCCACTCCAGCCAATTTCAACACCGTAATTGTCCATCTGGCAAGGGTGTCTCGTGAAATTGCCTTATGTGGCTTTATAAAGCTCACTAATAGTTGTTGTGATGCATGTAAATCCTTTGTCTTAGATATATAAGCCCGTATGGCTGACACAACACATAATTTCCGATCATTCGGAAAACAGTCTAAGTGAACCGTAGATAAAGGGTCACCTAACGTGTTCGATTTAAGCAATTGTGCTAAATCAAACGTAGCTTGTTTCTTGTCTATTTCTAATCCAGTTAAGGATAAAGCAACAATTGTCTGTCCTCTGTGTCCGGTTACTAATAATAACAGGACCGCGACCTTAAAACCTAATTGTTTTATATCTAACCACGAGTTGTGAGGCCAAGCCTGAAACAACTTAAATACTATAGAAACATCCCAAAACCGACTATACTTTGGTTTTGGAGGATTCCTTTGATAAATTGAACGAAGTAAATAACAAATAACATAATGTTTTCCAACTGTTTCGCCATCAATTCTAGGTAATATAATTGATAACGCACACCTCGCCGCATTAATCGATCCAAAGGAAAGTCCTTCATCCTCTAGAGAACGAAGAAACCGAGCTACTTGTGAAATCTTTGGATTTGTTGGCTTAACTTTCATTAACAAACAATGTACACCCCATTTCTTTAAATAGGTTGTATACATTTTGACAGTTCCTGGCCTCCAGGCATCAGATACTATCCTATCCTCAGTAATTCTGTCCAATCCTAGATGTGGGCTAGGGAGAAGGAAGCACGTGAGGTACCAGCAATTTTAACCTACATATTCAGGATAAAAATGACCTTTCAATACAATGGATACTATTATTTACCGAAAAAGGTACGCCAACGGAATAGATGTGGTAGGGTGTGGCGGGAGGGCCCTAGCCCACATCTATCCGAGGCTTATACCTCGGTAAAACAACAGTTATCCATCATCTATACCCAGGTAAGATTCGTATAACTATACTATTTTACCTCGGTAAACAGCCTCAGGCTAGCCTCAGGCTAGGGAGACCTTTACGTAATCATTTTTATCCTTAATATCATTCTTTCTTATTATAGTATTCTAAATTTTTGTTCTCACCTATTCTTGTTAGTTTGTGAGCAGGCGCTTTGCAATGCCGGTAGGCTTTTCTAATCGTTTGTTATAATGTTTTGCAAACGACTTCGCCGTCTTCCAGCCTGCATGCGCTAGTATTCTTTTCACAGAAATACCGAGCACCCGTGCCTTGGAGACCATGGCACCTCTAGTTGAGTGGGAAGAGTATTTGCTCGTATCCACTCCAGCCAATTTCAACACCGTAATTGTCCATCTGGCAAGGGTGTCTCGTGAAATTGCCTTATGTGGCTTTATAAAGCTCACTAACAGTTGTTGTGATGCACGTAAATCCTTTGTCTTGGATATATAAGCCCGTATGGCTGACACAACACATAATTTCCGATCATTCGGAAAACAGTCTAAGTGAACCGTAGATAAAGGGTCACCTAACGTGTTCGATTTGAGCAAACGTGCTAAATCAAACGTAGCTTGTTTCTTGTCTATTTCTAATCCTGTTAAGGATAACGCAACAATCGTCTGTCCTCTGTGTCCGGTTACTAATAATAACAGGACCGCGACCTTAAAACCTAATTGTTTTATATCTAACCACGAGTTGTGAGGCCAAGCCTGAAACAACTTAAATACTATAGAAACATCCCAAAACCGACTATACTTTGGCTTTGGAGGATTCCTTTGATAAATCGACCGAAGTAGATAACCAAGGACATAATGTTTTCCAACTGTTTCGCCATCAATTCTAGGTAATATAATTGATAACGCACATCTTGCCGCATTGATCGACCCAAAGGATAGTCCCTCATCCTCTAGAGCACGAAGAAAACGAGCTACTTGTGAAATCGTTGGATTTGTTGGCTTGACTTTCATTAACAAACAATGTACACCCCATTTCTTTAAATAGGTTGTGTACATTTTGACAGTTCCTGGCCTCCAGGCATCAGATACTATCCTGTTCTCAGTTATCTTGTCCAAACCAAATTGCTGCAACTGTTTCCTTAGAAAAGGAATGCCAATAGGGGCGTCGTTGACACGTCGCCGTGAACCTGCAGCGGTCCGTGGTGCGTCAGATTCCCGAGTTTTCTTGGGAATCGTATATGTTCTTTTGCCAGTTGTGAAGCTGCTGGCAGCCAAGGTTGCGTGTCCCAATCGGGCACCACCAGTATTGCATGTGTCCTTTCCAAGCCGATTTTTCTCACAACTCGGCTGATAATGCTAAACGGTGGGAAAATATAAAAATAATTATTTTCCCAGATAATAGCAAATGCATCCACTTTCCAAGCATCCGGTTCCGGATGCCAAGAAACATAACAGGGTAACTTGTTATTATTTCGTGATGCAAACAAGTCAACTTCAGGTGTACCCCATTTGTCACAAACGAAGTTAAACAAATGTGTAGAGAGAGACCATTCTAAATGGTCATGGAACTTTCTACTTTTATGGTCTGCAAGTGTATTTTGTGACCCTGGAATATGCGCTACAGTCAGCCAGACTTGTTGAGCCTGCGCCCAGTTCCAAATCAGTTTCGACAACTGATTGCAAGGCTTTGATTTAGTTCCACCCATGTTACGAATGTATGCCATGGCAGTAGTATTATCAGTTAGTATTCTAACTTGTGATTTATTTACCTTTACTAAGCTACATAAGCCTAGATAAATAGCACGTAACTCTAGTGCATTAATATGGTCTGATTTTTCATCATCAAGCCATCTACCTCCTGTTGTGACCCCATCTCGATGAGCTCCCCAACCTTCTAACGAAGCATCAGTAGTAATTACTA
Organism: Branchipolynoe longqiensis; assembly: GCA_030323885.1. NCBI lineage: Eukaryota > Metazoa > Annelida > Polychaeta > Phyllodocida > Polynoidae > Branchipolynoe > Branchipolynoe longqiensis. Next base: position 8,625,569 of record CM059191.1, read on the forward strand.
TGTTAGGTTCCGCCATGCGGATTGGATTTGGTGAACTTGCTATATGTTGCATCCACCACCCAATATCCTGTAGCCCCTCTTGCGAAATAACCATGTTTCGCTCAAAATTCCCTTTAGTTCGTGTTAACGCTAAATTCTTATCTATTTCTAGAGATTTAATATGGGCCTTCCCATATAGAATAGCAGGTGCATACGATATCATTATACCAATAAGAACTGCGACCTGTCTAATTTTAGGCTTTGTTAACCTAATCAGCTGAGTCGCTGTAGTCATAAATTTAATTAGTTTTTGTTCTGTTAACGACACTGTAAGGGACTGTGTATCCAGAATAAACCCTAAACATTTGAGTTGTTTTGTCAGTTTAAACACTGACTTTTGTGGATGTACATAAAACCCCAATTTAGTGAGTAACGCACATAAATCCAGAACTGCATTCTCACAACCAATTTGTGTAGCTGATATAATAAAAGAATCATCTATGTATGGAAACATTATGTGACCCTTCCTCGCCATTACTGAGAAAACAGGTTTAAGCAGTTTAGTGAATAAACGAGGGGCACAAGCTAAGCCATTCGGCATGCAAGTAAACTCATAGAGTTGGTTATTCCAAAGAAAACGAAGAAACTTCCGATATTGTGTCATTATGGGAAGCGTGTAATATGCATCTTGTAAATCAACACTAGCCATCCACGCATCTGGTGTAATCAGATCTCGTGCCGTATCTAGCGAGAACATTTTAAAATGTCGATATTCAACCATCTTATTAAGAATTGTTGAATCTAAAATCATGCGAACCTCGCCATTAGGCTTTGGTCTCGAAAATATGTTTGAAATAAACTCTCCTGAACAGTGTGTCACTTTTTGTATAATTCCTTTCTCAAAGAATTTTTGTACCTGTTTAGTTAGTGCCTCTCGTTCACCCATTTCAATATTATATGGAAAAGGTACTCTGGCTTGTACGGGAGTTTGTGTTAATGGAATGTGAACACCCCTGACTATTTGTAAAATTTCTTGGTCACTAGTAATTTTGTGCCACTCAGAAATATGATTATTAATATTACCAGCCACAAAGCTGCTTACAGTTTGTGTGATTTTAGAAGCTGCATGGACTTGCAAAGTCTGTGTTTGAACCTCTACTTGGAGCCTCCCCTGGGGAAGGGTCTCGACGAGTTGAACCCTCGGCCTAGTGGCCGTATGGTGTTGTCGGTCCAGCCTGGGCGTGCGCCCCGCCCCCGAAAGACTTGACCCGAGTTTGAACCCGGTCTGGTTCCCCTGGTGAACCGTCTTGGACGAAAATCCCCTCGTGACTTTTTAAACCGAGGAGGTTCCTGTCTCTTGCCATCCATGTTTCTGCCACTCTTGGCTGCAGTTTCTACCTCTTTAAAGAGGTATTGTAGTTGACCACCAAACATCTTGGTATTATCTAAAGGTTTCCCTTTAATCGGCTCTGGCGCAAGAAAGAGCGTAAACTCTTTCCCCTCATTATCCGTAATCTTTTTAGAGCGAGCCACTTCTTTGCCTGCATCTGTGCAAACCGACTTGAAGACATTCTCATATCTCCGATACGACAAGTAATTACCTGCCGCTGCTAACAATGCAATGCCCTTATCCATGGTTTTAGCCAAAGATGAGAACTTATTTTCACTTTGCATTCTATTTGCCACAGGGATAATAGCTGTTAGGGTAGACAGCACCGCTTTATGCACTGTGTGCAACACACCCTCAAACTTCCTACGATCGTCTGTCATATTGACATCCCGATCCATCTCTTTAATGATGGAGTTAGGAACACCCTTAATGCCAGTTAATTCCTCTCCTAACTTGGAGATAACCTCGACCGGTTTAAACGTGCGGAAATGACCATTAACAGTCTCGCGCATAAGCGTAGTGGTTTTAAACCGCTTAGCCTTTGGCTTCTCCACCTTCTTAGCCACTTTGCTGCCAATGTCAGCATAGACACCTTCATATATAGTGTCTGAATCCGATTCCGTAGAAGTGGAATCCGTGGACGAATCGGAAGAAGAAGAATATTTCTTCTTCTTCGTCTTCCTCTTGGACTTGGTCTTTCGCTTTTTGCGAAATCCAGCCTTGTCACGCTCCTTGGTGAAATCATCACCCGAAGAAACAACATGTTTCTTCTTCTTCCTCCGTTTAGGAGAAGGAAGAGGAGCCCTAAGCTCCAACACTGAGTCTGTATCAGAGTCATCCTCAAACTCTACCTCTTCTTGCACACTCGGTCTAAGCCGCTTCAGAGACTGTGGCGGTTTTAAAGCCATAATATGACTTTCCATCATCGCAAAGCGAGCCTCCCAATTTGAAGGCACTGGCACATCAGGCACTATGTCCTCATCCGGCTCGGAGAGAATATGCAGGCCGGGCTGTGTCGAAGGCACTGCCGACAACACGGGTGAAGAGTCGTACTCCTCGTCCCCTCCACTCGGGACACGCCCCTCGGCTGCTGGTGCACCGCGCTTACTCCGCTTCGTGGCCATCGGGAACTGTAAACAAAGAATTTTGTCAGTCCCGGTATATATGTATGTCTCAATTCAGTTATTTAGAACTTCATTGAACATCTAGTGGTGTTAGAGAACGTGTTTATACCATTATAACACAGGCGTAATAAGCTAAATTTGTGCGTGGATTGTGGGTCAAGCCCAAATCTATACGCGGGGTCGGGACCAGTGTATCGGCCCGCCCATCCCTCTGTACCGCACACTTCTCCCACCTGTGACTACTACGTCAAGAAGTTGGAGAAAATGCTACGAAACTCGGAGAAACGCCTGAAAAAGTTTGTCTAGGGGAGTCTATAAAAGAAACCCAGGAGCATCTCCAACATTACTCTCTATTAGAGTACGAGAGAATTTCCATTTGAGATAGGACGAAACCCGCATCTCTACCCAAAGTCACACGGTGACACGGGTGTTGACAGAACCGCTAATGACCGGTATGGTCCTTCGAGAAGGACTCTAGAGCGTTCTATCCTTGGTTTTTTATAACCATATAACTCGTCCAAAATGGACCAACGAAAGTCTAAACTTTCCATATTGATGCTCTAATGCATCATAATTAAGCTAACCACAGTTTTTATTCTACTTACTGCGTATTAGCTTCTTTGTAGATTAAAATTGTCCAGTCCTCCACAACGACACGTTATCCACTCGTGCGTT
>CM059191.1:8629235-8675618 GCA_030323885.1 Branchipolynoe longqiensis
TGTAGCTGGAAACGTGGTAGTGTCTTGAACGTCCTACCCCGGCACTCAGAGGGTTTCTAAGCTTCATGACCGCCTCTACCTTTACATCGCCCATTACATCTTGTAGCTGGAAACGTGGTAGTGTCTTGAACGTCCTACCCCGGCGCTCAGAGGGTTTCTAAGCTTCATGACCGCCTCTACCTTTACATCGCCCATTACATCTTGTAGCTGGAAAGCTGTCCACCCAATATGTACACACAAATATAATTCCCTGCAGGACTCTGCAGAAGGAAAGCATAATCCGAGACCCATGTGTGATGCTGCAGATACTTCTTGTTGTAATTATCAAGAGAGACACTCCCACCTCACATACAAGGCCGTACTATGTACAACACAAGCCCACTTTCCATGGACTTGTGACACAGAAGGCAACATCTACGTATTAGTTATCTATGCTGTCAGACATGTTCACACATGTACATTGTATGCACATTCTAACACACACCACATGCATACCGGACGGGGTGGGCCACGTGGGTTCGAATCCCGGCCGAGTTAAATTGACAACTGTTATTAAATGGCCTGGCGATATATAGAATCATTCACCGAGTAGTGTGTGACGTCATTTACCTGGCGGTGGACTCTTATCGGAGCACATGACTTCCCATTCATCCAGGCGTGCATGGTGTCCGGGTCGGTGGGCGGACTGATTTCATCTGGTGTTAAAGCCCGCCGCACCTTGGGCTGGTTTCACGACAACATTAGCGATCGCAGTGTTCACTGACTGCAGCCGGTGGTACTGAACCACCAACCGTTCGTAAAACCGCGCCGCGCCTGTGGAGGCGCGGTTTGCCGTACGAGGGGCTCATGATGCCGCTCCTTCCACCCGGAGCCCCCGGCCCTCCCCGGCCGCCCGCCCCAAGGTGCCGGCCTCTCTAAGCTGTACTGCTTACAAACACGCCAGCTCACCATTAACTCGATTAGAATCACTTCAACTAATCCCCGTCTCGAGTTGACGTAATTCAATTAAGGAGGTGCCTAGAGTAATTACAGCAAATTCGTTTCATTGTCAGTTTTGAGAATGGGAGTTAAAAAGAAATAAGTGTAGAATGGAGCCGTTAGTGGTATGCGGAGCGAGCAGCAGGCAAGGCGATCGCACTGGGCGGCACCGGGCGGCACTGGGCGGCACTGGGCGGCACCACAGCTCTCAGCGTACAATGGGGTTCTAATACCAGGAGCTCTACACTTGTGACTGATTGCAACCACCAACAAACCTTTTTGTCAGCGATCAAAAGTAAACAAACCTGGAAAAAAAGGTTGACGATTGGAGAGAAGACATGTTGACTATCGGTTAGCGATCGGTTTGTGATTGGACGGTGATCGGTTGACGATTGGTCAGCGATTAGTTGATCAGTTGGCAAGAGGTTGGCGACAGTTTGTTTGTTGTTTTACGTCCTAGCAACATCTAAGGTCATATCAGGACGGGTACCGACTTGTGACAGTGTGCACTCATGGTGACTTTGTAGTGCTGTCCCACTGGGAAACCAGGCCGCTGGCACCATGACCTGGTATCCCACTCAGTCACATTATCCTGACACTGAGCACACCAGTCCTTGCCCTGTCCTAATAATGCCGAGCGCCTGGCTAGGAAGTGACAAGTATCAATTTTTAAGTCATTGGTTTGACTCAACCAGGGTTCGAACCCATGACCCCACGATCTACCAGCACGGGAGACGGACGCTCTAACTCATTCGGCCATCCCATCTGGTCAGGTTGGCGAGTAGTGGGGCACTGGTCAGGGACTGATTTACAACTGGTTTGCAGATCAGTCGCAAATCAGTTTCGAACCACTCGTTGACTGATTGCAGGTGGTTGGCAGACTGCCAGTTCAGCGATCAGTCGGCGATCGGTTGATGAGAGGTTGGCGAGAGGTTGGCAACAGATCGCCAACCTGTGAAAATAGTTGGCGATCTTCTGGTGATCATTTGGGTTGCAAGGAGAGTTTTGCTACATCAATTGCAGCCTCCTTGCAACCAGAATGGTCAGCAAGAGGTCGGCGACTACTGAGGACCACTTTACGACCACCACCAGTCTGTTGTGGTCGCACATGGTAGCAGGATGTTGCAAGCGTACTGAGACTAATGTATTAGTAACTTGGCTTCTCCGATACATTGAGTTCCAAATAACTTGACTGTCATACAAATAATGACCTACATAACGTTCGGACTTTGTCGATCATTTCACGTGTATGGAATTCCAAGAATGTCACAAAATACCAGTCACTTCGTGACGGTACACAATACAGTAACTACGGCTTCATTGTAGTCGACATGCAGTGTCATTTATTTGCATTGACAGATTTTGTGTGTGTAAAGAAAGTTCATGTCATAACTACACAATGCGAAATCTGACCATGACGCCTGAGATGTTAAGTTACATTCTGATGGTTTTGATTTTCTGCGATATTTTGGATAAATGTCTTAGATTGATTACTAATATACCTTATATTAGTTTGAAGTAACAATTAGCATAAATGGCTAATTTTCAAGCTATCTGAGGTGACGGTACAGCATGCAAACCGTGACTGCACAATGCAACAGAAGAGTGCAGCATAGGCTTGAAGCTGCCTAGTCCATTAAAAGCATCAAATCTTAAAAACCAAAGCAATTATCTACATTTGATGCTATATGTCTAACTTAGATACTGATGCACTTTTTAAGCATTTCTTGCTGCATAGCAGATAATACCAAGTCAATTTAATAGAACCTGTTACTGCTGAAGCCTATCATGTCACAGTTTTGTGCTTGCCAACACTATTTTTGCATTTTGCACTTTAAATATCTGTAAGATATAAGTTACTCTAAGTAGGTAGAACAAGACAATAATGCTACTGTGTTTATCTAAAAAAGTGACAGAACCTCAAATCTAACGGAGTATGCAACTTTAGACAGTAACAGGTTCTATTAAATTTAAACTTAGTATTCCTTTTATATAGCATACATACCTAATATGTGCACCAGCATCTAAGTTGGATATGTAGAATTAAATATTGGTAAATATTTAGGTTTTAATTTATTACTTCCATCAAACTCTGCAACTTTAAGTGTGTGTGCTGCGCACCGGATGTGTGGTACTTTTGGGCACTCAGTGGTACTCTTGGGCATCATGTTGGGCACTGTGGGGTACTGTTTGATATGTGGTACTCTTGGGCATCATGTTGGGCACTGTGCAGTAATGTTTGATATGCGGTACTCTTGGGGATCTTGGGCATCACGCATTCTGTTGGGCACTATGCAGTACTGTTCGATATGCGGTACTCTTGGGTATCATGCATTCTGTTGGGCACTGTGCAGTAATGTTTGATATGCGGTACTCTTGGGGATCTTGGGCATCACGCATTCTGTTGGGCACTATACAGTACTGTTTGACATGTGGTACTTTTGAGTGTCAGGCGTATTCTTGGGCATTGTGTAGTACTATTAAATACTAATGTCATTGGGCATAGTGCGGTACAATGCAGTATTTTGAGGAGTGTGCTGTACTGTTGGCAACTGTGGTACTGTTGGGCATCATGCGTACTGTTGGTCACTGTGGTACTGTTGGTCACTGTTCGGTTCTTTTCTGCATGTGTGGTACTGTTGAACACTGGTGCTCTTGGGCACAGTGCAGTGCAAACACTATTTAACTAACGCTCTGTTTTGTTTTCCAGGTGTGTATTGCTCAAAATGGACGGGGAATCTGGCAAGGTAGGAGAGGAGCTATAGATGTTCCCGGACAAAATCAGTGTCTGCCAAAGTGCACTTGGCATACAACAATACATGGTAGACGCCATTGTAGGTTCTGACGTCACGGCATATTTCATTCATATAAAATTCAATTTATTCATATTGTTATTCTACATGCAATAAACTTGCGTGTGCACAACCGCTATCACGATTATTAGCTTGAGTGTACTCATACACAATGCACACACACAGTATATGCAAATGCACATTCAAGACAAAGACACACACACAATGCATGCATACACAATAAATGCACATGTGCATTCAAGACAAAGGCACATAACAATGCACACACATACACAATGCACAAACACAAAATATGCACATGCACATTCAATACACAGGTACATACACAACACACATACACACACAATATATGCACATGCACATTCAAGACACATGCACATACACAATGCAGGTACATCCACAATGCAGGCGCTGTATACGAACGTACACACACAAACAGTGCATGAACACACAAATACGTCACAGGTGCAGACACGAGTCCTGGCTGTTGTCGACCCCTTTGTGGAGACGCACAGTTAGGGTATTGTGACTGTTAGTGTTAGTGTACTTACCGACACAAACTACAGACTACAGGAAGACAGACAAGTCCTGGCTGTTATCGACCCCTTTGTGGAGACGCACATTTAGGGTATTGTGACTGTTAGTGTTAGTGTACTTACCGACACAAACTACAGACTACAGGAAGACAAACAAGTCCTGGCTGTTATCGACCCCTTTGTGGAGATGCACAGTTAGGGTATTGTGACTGTTAATGTTTGTGTACTTACCGACACAAACTACAGACTACAGAAAGACAGACAAGTCCTGGCTGTTATCGACCCCTTTGTGGAGACGCACATTTAGGGTATTGTGACTGTTAATGTTAGTGTACTTACCGACACAAACTACAGACTACAGGAAGACAAACAAGTCCTGGCTGTTATCGACCCCTTTGTGGAGACACACATTTCGGGTATTGTAACTGTTAGTGTTAGTGTACTTACCGACACAAGCTACAGACTACAGGAAGACCGACAAGTCCTGGCTGTTATCGACCCCTTTGTGGAGATGCACAGTTAGGGTATTGTGACTGTTAGTGTTTGTGTACTTACCGGCACAAACTACAGACTACAGGAAGACAGACAAGTCCTGGCTGTTTTCGACCCCTTTGTGGAGACGCACAGTTAGGGTATTGTGACTGTTAGTGTTAGTGTACTTACCGACACAAACTACAGACTACAGGAAGACAGACAAGTCCTGGCTGTTATCGACCCCTTTGTGGAGACGCACAGTTAGGGTATTGTGACTGTTAGTGTTAGTGTACTTACCGAAACAAACTACAGACTACAGGAAGACAGACAAGTCCTGGCTGTTATCGACCCCTTTGTGAAGACGCACAGTTAGGGTATTGTGACTGTTAGTGTTAGTGTACTTACCGACACAAACTACAGACTACAGGAAGACCCACATGTATGCTTCTTAGCAGGCAGTCAGTGCGCGTTGAGAGCAAATAGACTAGGGCATAGTTACTGCTAGGCGTTCTAATCGACCATGAATAAGTTCTCAACCATTAACGTCAAGTATGCATTCATTAATTAAATACTAGTTTCGTATTATATTGATTCTCTGTATCAGCTGCAAGGGTTATGAATATATTTAGTCTCGTCAGATATGGCAATTGGTTTTGAATGATGCATGAATAATAGTGACTGTCTACATTTAGTTTTATATCTCTAACCAAGATATTTATGTAATGGGCCATTTTTCAGGAATAACTAGCAGGGGTGGCAGTGTTCCATTTAGAGATCAGCACAAAGTGTCTGGGCCTAATGCAGGCGACGTCGCCGCATAATCAGAGCACTTTGCGGTTCCGCGAAGTACGCTTCTAGTTAATTCGCATATTTAATCACGCACAAGCAACTCGGTAAAAGCACAACCGTGTACCTACAGGAGAATACACTTGGACAGCTTTGCCAATGGGTACCGTGTAGACTAGCATTAACTGGAGTATAATTGATCAGGTGCCCGCACGTAGCCATGGCGACACCCCACACATCCCCGTCCCTAAACTGACACCGACCGTTGTCAGCCTTGCTACATTTTACTCTGCAACTGTCCATGACCGATTGTGTGTTGACATGCTCTCCGCCAGTGCGCCCAGCCAGTCACCACTCTACTCTACCGAACAACAAACAGTCTACTCTACTGAACAACACTGCTGCACTCTGCTGCACTCTGCCCCACTCTGCTCCATTCTGCTCCATTCTGCTGCACTCTGCCCCAATCTGCCCCACTCTGCCCCACTCTGCTCCATTCTGCTGCACTCTGCCCCACTCTGCCCCACTCTGCCCCACTCTGCTGCATTCTGCTCCATTCTGCTGCACTCTGCCCCACTCTGCTCCATTCTGCTCCATTCTGCTCCATTCTGCTCCACTCTGCCCCATTCTGCTCCATTCTGCTGCACTCTGCTCCACTCTGCCCCACTCTTCCCCACCCTGCCCCACCCTGCCCCAATCTGCTCCACTCTGCTCCATTCTGCCCCACTCTCCCCCAATCTGCCCCAATCTGCTGCACTCTGCCCCACTCTGCCCCACTCTTCCCCACCCTGCCCCAATCTGCTCCACTCTGCTCCATTCTGCCCCACTCTTCCCCACCCTGCCCCAATCTGCTCCACTCTGCTCCATTCTGCCCCACTCTGCTCCATTCTGCCCCACTCTGCTCCATTCTGCCCCACTCTGCCCCAATCTGCTCCACTCTGCACCACTCTGCCCCACTCTTCCCCACCCTGCCCCAATCTGCTCCACTCTGCTCCATTCTGCCCCACTCTGGCCCCACTCTGCCCCACCCTGCCCCACCCTGCCCCAATCTGCTCCATTCTGCTCCATTCTGCTTCACTCTTTGTGGTCGCAGTTTCAATAGGCAGGCCCAAGTGGAATATTTCAACTATGTCAACTTTGTCAACTTTCTCAACTTTGTCAACTTTGTCAACTTTTCTTTTGTCAACTCTCCCCTTTCTTTTGTTCTTTCTTTTGTTCTTTCTTTCATTCTTTCTTTCTTTCTCCCCCCCCCCCTTTTATTCTTTCTTTTGTTCTTTCTTTCGTTCATTTGTTCATTCATTCGTTCATTCATTCGTTCGCATGACGTGGCTTTTGGTGATGTCACACAGTTTTGGTTGGTTGGTTGGTTGTTGGAATTTTACGTCCTGGCAACATCTAAGGTCATATCAGGACGGGCAAGTGTTTCGGTGCTGTTTGCTCGACTGACTGACGGAACACCCCTTCTCACATGTATGTTTACACACACCAGCAGCAGATTCAACACTCAACACACTCAACACACTCAACACACTCAACACACTCAACACACTCAACACACTCAACACACTCAACACACTCAACACACTCAACACACTCAACACACTCAACACACACAACACGTACAACACGTACAACACGTACAACACGTACAACACGTACTACACGTACAACACGTACAACACGTACAACACGTACAACACACTCAACACACTCAACACACTCAATACAGTCAACACACTCAACACACTCACGGCGCGTCCAGTAAGACAGCTGTGCTGCTACTTCCTAATGATGGAGCACCAAGTTGTTGCACATCGACCACGAGGGTTTTTAGAGCAGCTGTCGGGTGGTGAGGTTTCACAGCCGTTAGTGGTAATTGTTGGGTGAATGTATCTGTGTCTGGCTTCTGTCCCTTCTCGTGCTAAGCATGCACTGCTCTGCCCATTTTCAGAACAAATGTCACTCTTGAATGACATTCAACTGGAACAACTCGCTTGACAGTTCACAAACACAAATAAGGTGTGAACTTTCACCCACGGCTGTCGTGGTGCACCGCAACCATAGGCCACCAAAGTGACGTCATTCAAACTCCAAATGTCACCCAACTCTGAATAACTTTCACAACTCTTTAGTGAGAATCTTGTAAAAATTGCTACAAAAGTTGCGACTGGATCCGTTTGGTGGTGTGGCCGCTGACCTATACCCAGCGTCACGCTTTATGATGGTGGCCAGCATTCACTACCGGGCAGCTGCTGGTGTCTCCCTCGTACTGTGTCAGTGTGCACCGCACTATGGTAACCAGTGGCTTCACTACCCAGGCAGCTGTGTCAGTGTGCACCGTGCTACGGTAACCAGTTGCTTCACTACTGGGCAGCTGGTGGCGTCTCCCAGGTACTGTGTCAGTGTGCACCGTGTTACAGTAACCTGTTGCTTCACTACTGGGCAGCTGCTGGTTTCACCCCGGTACTGTGTAAGTGTGCACCGTGCTATGGTAACCAGTTGCTTCACTACTGGGCAGCTGCTGGCGTCTCCCAGGTACTGTGTCAGTGTGCACCGTGTTACGGTAACCAGTTGCTTCATTACTGGGCAGCTGCTGGCGTCTACCAGCTTCTGTGTCAGTGTGCACCGTTGTAAAGTCCACGGCTGGAATCTTTCTTTGTAGGCAGGCTATAATGAAATCAATTCAGGCAAGAAGAGACAGGAAGAGTATAATGAATGAAGGTAGAGAGAGAGACAATGCCCTCAGGTTGATTATTTATAGTGGTACATGGATCTGATATGGCATACCACCTGACCGTGTTCTCCAATGAGAATCAAGCATGTACAGTTCCACCAATGAACATCAAGCATTCCTGTGTCACCATGGCTACAGTGATCTGCCCACCACCACCATGCTGTGTGGCCCCCTTGGCCACCGCCTGCCCAAGCTGAGTGTGTGGTGATCCGTGACTAACAGGGGGGGAGTGGGTAGTGGGTAGAGCTCCAAGTGCCCCTTACACACTATCTCTAGTGCCTCTTTCACACTATCTGACTAATACACAATGACTATTGACCATGAGTAAAGTATCACCAGCAACTACATAAATACAATTATAGACCATTTGCATATTCCCACCAATGCATTTTATCAGAATATTTTACACCGTGTTACGGTAACCAGTTGCTTCACTACTGGGCAGCTGCTGGCGTCTCCCAGGTACTGTGTCAGTGTTCACCGTGCTACAGTAACCAGTTGCTTCATTACTGGGCAGCTGCTGGTGTCTCCCAGGTACTGTGTCAGTGTGCACCGTTCTCTATCGCCCGTGGTTTTTCTCTCTCCCTTGCTTTCTCTCCCACTCTCCCTCTCTCCCTCCCTTTCTCCCAATCTGAAGCTCTCCTCTCTCTCCCTCTCTCTTACACTCCCCCATCTCTCTATCTCTCTATATCTCTCTCCTCACTTTTTAAGCTAATGGCACCGCTCTTTTAAACTTATTCTAGACTCGACACTCCGCTTTAACAGCTATCTGAGTGAAGTTGAATTTTCTTTCCGTCTAACAGTAATAACACAATAACAACTTTGCCCGGTTGGCCTGGTAAGTTAGTGTCAGTGTGCACCTTTGTGCAGGAAACAAGGTTACAGTATTTGACACCTGAGCTGCCAACATAGCTACAACCCACCGGGTGCATTCTGCGGCCTTTCCAAGTGCGCTGCCGGTGTCCAGCCCCTTTCCACGGTCTGCACACGGCTTATGCAGACACGGGCTGTGTGCCAGGCAGGAACCACTCCTTGTCCTAAGAACCCCATTCACTATGAATTATATACTTAAAGCTGCATAGTCCGATAAAAGCATCAACACCAAAACACATATCTAGATTTGATCCTACATATGTAACTTAGATGCTGAGGCACTTGTTAAACATTTGTTGTTGCATATAATGGAATGCTGAGTCAATTTACTCTTACTAACAGTAAAGTGTTACTGCTGAAGCTTATGGTCTCAGAGTGTTGGCATGCTTGCCAACATTAATTTGGCAGGTTTGTACTTAAAATATTTCCAAGGTTAACCATTTAAAATAAAGTTTCTTCAAACTAAAGTGAGGGAGATTATAGCCATTAATTTAATATATTTATCTCAGAAAATTCCAAAAACTCAAAACAATCGGACCCTGCAACTATAAAGCTTTCAAGGTGTTCTCCAAGAGGCAGGGGAAGGAAACCTTAGTCCCCCTCCAGCTGGCTGAACTGAGGAAGACATGTCGAGTTGCCTATCGTAGACTGCTCGGTGATTTACAGCCATTGCCTGAAGCACCTCTCCATTTCTTCTCCACAGATGGTTCCAAACACCAAGCCGTATCAGTCTCCCATGGTCAGAAACTAACCATTTACATCACCAGTCAGATCTCAATCTTTATGGTGGATGTCTGTGCACACTCTCTCACATTAGAGTGCATTGATGTCTGACCCAAATAATCTTATTGTTTCTGGTTGTTGCTAACCTTAAATCAGACTACCTAAGGTTATTCTAAGAATATATTCCTCAGCAATAGCTGACACCAAAACACATTTTACTTGATTGTGTAGAATTTATGACCTTACACTTACAATTTTTAAACTCAGTTTTCTACTCAGTTTTTCGCATGAATATGCCCTCGCTGCCGACATGGCATAAAATCAGCATACAATCAATCAATCAATCAATCAATCAATCAATCAATCAATGTGTACCCAGTGAATACTTATCGACGGTAAGCAGGTAGGGCCTAGACAGTCGGGAGTCGGAGCTAATCGGCAAATGTGCCGACTTGAAATCGGCGCTGGTCGGTTGTGGTGCGGCAGGTCGGTGAGTACCCACCGTCCTTGGCGGCGTCGCTCATGCCAGTGTCACACCGTCACACTCTCACCCAGAAAGCCGACAGCCCGCCCTACTCGCACCGCGCTGTGCCTCCTTCCGTCCTTACACAAGCAGTCGGCTGCAGGCAGAACGCAGCTGCCTGCCCTCTGACCGGTTTTACTCAACTTTCACCAATCTTGTCTTCTAAATGAAGTGAATGTGTTATACGTGCACAGTTTGTGGCGGAATCTTGTCAACTGTGTTCAGTTTTTTCTGTAAGCTGCATTTCGATGACGTTTATATTTTTGTGTTTTTTATGCATTGTTGGACTCAATTACAAGAGTTCCCCTTGTAAAAATATACGGATTTTCGGTTCGGAATTATATATTGGCAGAGAGCATTATTATTCTTGGGCGACGGAGTGGGGACAAGGTTATTTAATCTAAAAGCAACGGTGCCCCACTCACAATATGACATGATATAAGCTATGTGAAATATATGTTCATACATGATGCCTGAGATTAATGAAGAGATGTTCCTATATAAGAGACAGTTCATGTTTGGTGAAATGTCCCTCTATGCACCCATAAAGAGTGCAATTGGAGAAAAAGGACATTTTTGATATATATATATATATATATTTTACCTCGGTATACAGCCTGAGGCTAGCCTCAGGCTAGGGAGAAGGAAGCACGTGAGGTACCAGCAATTAGCATATACAACTCACGACTGGATTACGTGTCGTTGGGTTGCTCCGGCAAATTTAGTCTACATACAAGCTAATACGCAGTAAGTATCATAAAAACTGTGGTTAGCTTAATCATGATGCATTAGAGCATCATTATGGAAAGTTTAGACTTTCTTTGGTCCATTTTGGACGAGTTATTTGGTTATAAAAACCAAGGATAGAATTCCTTCTCGAAGGATTGAAACCGGTCATTAGCGGTTCTGTCAACACCCGAGTCACCGTGTGATTATGGGTAGAGATGTGGGCTCTGCCTCGTCTCCTGTGGAAATTCTCTTGTACTCTAATAGAGAGTAATGTTTGAGATGCTCCTGGGTTTCTTTTATAGACTCCCCACAAACTTTTCAGGCGTTTCTCCGAGTTTCGTAGCATTTTCTCCAACTTGTTGACGTTGTAGTCACAGGTGGGAGAAGTGTGCGTGACAGAGGGATGGGCCGGCCGATACACTGGTCCCGACCCCGCGTAAGGTTTGGGCTTGACCCACAACCCACGCACAAATTTAGCTTATTACGCCTGTGTTATAACGGTATAAACACGTTCTCTAACACCAATAGATGTCCAAATGAGTTTTAAACAACCATGTTGTGACATATATATATATACCGGGACTGATCAAAAATTTTTGTTTCAGCTCTCGATGGCCACGAAGCGGAGTAAGCGCGGTGCAGCAGCAGCCGAGGGGCGTGTTCCGAGTGGCGAGGACGAGGAGTACGACTCCTCACCCGTGTTGTCGGCAGGGCCTGCGACACAGCTCGGGGCGCATATTCTCTCCGAGGAGGACATAGTGCCTGGCGGCGCCGCGCCTCAAAATTGGGACACGCGGTTTGCGGCGATGGAGAGTCACATAATGGCTCTCAAACCACCGGTGTCTCGTAAACGGAGTGTGCAAGAAGAGTCTTCTGTGGAGGATTTCTCCGACACAGACTCAGAGATGGAGCTTAGGGCTCCTCCTCCTTCTACTAAACGAAGAAAGAAGAAGAAACACATTGTTTCTTCGGGTGATGAGTTCACCAAGGAGAGGGGGAAGACTGGGCTTCGCAAAAAGCGCAAGACCAAGTCCAAGAAGAAGAAGAAGAAGAGGAAAGTTTCTTCTTCTTCTGACTCATCCACGGATTCCACGTCTACGCAATCGGACTCACACAAGCAATATGAAGGTGTCTATGCTGCCATTGGAGGCAAAGTGGCTAAGAAAGTCGAGAAGCCAAGGGCTAAGCGGGTGAAAACCACTACGCTTATGCGTGAGAACATTAATGGCCATTTCCGCACGTTTAAGCCGGCGGAGATTATTTCTAAATTATCAGATGAGTTAACAGCATTAAAGGTGTTCCCAACTCCATCATTAAGGAGATGGATCGAGATGTCAATATGACGGAGGACCGTAAGAGATTTGAGGGTGTGTTGCACATAGTGCATAAGGCGGTGCTTGGTACCGTAACAGCTATTGCTCCTGTAGCAAACAGAATGCAACAAGAAAACAAGTTCTCGTCTTTGGCTAAGACGATGGACAAAGGTATTGCATTGTTGGCGGCGGCAGGTAATTACCTGTCGTATCGAAGATATGAAAATGTTTTCAAGTCCGTTTGCACAGATGCTGGCAAAGACGTGGCACGCATCAAAGAAGGTTACTGGGATAATGATGGGAAAGAGTTTACGCTCTTTCTTGCTACCAGAGCCGATTAAAGGGAAACCTTTAGAAAGCGAAAATGTTTGGCGGTCAACTACAATACCTCTATAAAGAAGTAGAAACTGCAGCCAAGAGTGGCAAAAACATGGATGGTAAGAAGAAACAGGAAACTCCTCGTTTCAAAAGGTCACGAGGGGATTTTCGTCCACGGCGGTTCACCAGGGGAACCAGACCGGGCTCAAACTTCGGTCAAGTTTTTCGGGGCCGGGGCGCTCGCTCAGGCTGGACCGACAACACCGCACGGCCACTGGGCCGAGGTGTCAACTCGCCGAGACCCTTCCCATGGGGCGGGTCCAAGTAGAGGTTGCAACACAAAGTCCTTCCAGCCTCTAAAACCACACAAACTGTAAGCAACTTTGTGGCTGGTAATATTAATAATCATATTTCTGAGTGGCACAAAATTACTAGTGACCAAGAAATTTTACAAATAGTTAGGGGTGTTCACATTCCCTTCAAACAATTTCCGGTACAAGGCAGGATACCTTTTCCTTATAACATTGAACCGGTTGAACGAGAGGCACTAACTAAACAGGTACAAAAATTCTTTGAGAAAGGAATTATACAAAAAGTGACATACTGTTCAGGAGAGTTTATTTCAAACATCTTCTCGAGACCAAAGCCTAGTGGTGAGGTTCGAATGATCCTGGATTTAACAATCCTTAATAAAATGGTTGAATATCAACATTTTAAAATGTTCTCGCTAGATACAGCACGCGATCTGATTACGCCAGATGCGTGGATGGCTAGTGTTGATTTACAAGATGCATATTATACACTTCCAATAAGAGGAAAAGACCGGAAATTTCTTCGGTTTCTTTGGGATAACCAACTCTATGAGTTTACTTGCATGCCGAATGGTTTAGCTTGTGGCCCTCGTTTATTCACTAAACTGCTTAAACCTGTTTTTTCAGTAATGGCGCGGAAGGGTCATATAATGTTTTCCATACAATGTTCCCTTACATAGATGATTCCTTTTATAATGGCGTCAACACAAATTGATTGTGTAAACGCAGTTTTGGATTTATGTGCATTACTCACTAAATTAGGTTTTTATGTACATCCACATAAGTCAGTGCTTAAACCAACAAACAACTCAAATGTTTAGGGTTTATTCTGGATACACAGTCTCTTACAGTGTCGATAACAGAACAAAAACTAATTAAGTTTATGAATACAGCGACACAGCTTATTAAGTTACCAAAACCTAAAATTAGACAGGTCGCAGTCCTTATTGGGATAATGATATCGTATGCACCCGCTATTCGATACGGGAAGGCCCATATTAAATCTCTAGAAATAGATAAAAATTTAGCGTTAACACGAACTAAGGGGAATTTTGAGCGAAAGATGTTTATTTCGCAAGACGGCTACAGATATTGGATGGTGGATGCAACACATAGCAAGTTCACCAAATCCAATCCGCATGGCGGAACCTAATACGGTAATTACTACTGATGCTTCGTTAGAAGGTTGGGGAGCTTATCCAGATGGGGTCACAACAGGAGGTAGATGGCTTGATGATGAAAAATCAGACCATATTAATGTACTAGAACTGCGTGCTATTTATCTGGGCTTATGTAGTTTAGTAAAGATACATAAATCACAAGTTAGAATGCTAACTGATAATACTACTGCCATGGCATATATTCGTAACATGGGTGGAACCAAATCAAAGCCTTGCAATCAGTTGTCTAAACTGATTTGGAACTGGGCACAGGCTCAACAAGTTTGGCTGACTGTAGCGCATATTCCAGGGTCACAAAATACACTGCAGACTATGATATAGAAATTTTCCATGACCATTTAGAATGGTCTCATCTCTACAAAAACCTTTGTTTAAATTCATTTGTGAAAAATGGGGTACACCTGAAGTTGACTTATTTGCATCACGAAATAATAACAAATTACCTTGTTATGTTTCTTGGCATCCTGAACCGGAGGCTTGGAAGGTAGATGCATTTGCTATTACCTGGGAAAATAATTATTTTTATATTTTCCCACCGTTCAGCATTATCAGCCGAGTTGTCAGGAAAATCGGTCTGGAAAGGACACATGCGATACTGGTGGTGCCCGATTGGGACACACAACCTTGGCTGCCAGCAGTTTCACAACTGGCAAAAGAACATATACGATTCCCAAGAAAACTCGGGAATCTGACACACCACGGACCGTTAGTGGTTCACGGCGACGTGTCAACGACGCCCCTATTGGCATTCCTTTTCTAAGGAACCAGCTGCGCCAATTTGGATTGGACAAAATTACTGAGAATAGGATAGTAGCTGATGCCTGGAGGCCAGGAACTGTCAAAATGTACACATCCTAATTAAAGAAATGGGGTGTACATTGTTTGTTAATGAAAGTTAAGCCAACAAATCCAACAATTTCACAAGTAGCTCGTTTTCTTCGTTCTCTAGAGGATGAGGGACTATCCTTTGGGTCGATTAATGCGGCAAGATGTGCGTTATCAATCATATTACCGAGAATTGATGGTGAAACAGTTGGAAAACATTATGTTCTTGGATATTTACTTCGTTCAATTTATCAAAGGAATCCTCCAAAACCAAAGTATAGTCGGTTTTGGGATGTGTCTGTAGTATTTAACTTGTTTCAGGCTTGGCCTCACAACTCGTGGTTAGATTTAAAACAATTAGGTTTTAAGGTCGCGGTCCTGTTATTATTAGTAACCGGACACAGAGGACAGACGATTGTTGCTTTGTCTTTAACTGGATTAGAAATAGACAGTTTTCCGAGTGATCGGAAATTATGTGTTGTGTCAGCCATACGGGCTTATATATCTAAGACAAAGGATTTACGTGCATCACAACAACTATTAGTGAGCTTTATAAGGCCACATAAAGCAATTTCATGAGACACCCTTGCCAGATGGACAATTACGGTGTTGAAATTGGCTGGAGTGGATACGAGCAAATACTCATCCCACTCAACTAGAGGTGCCATGGTCTCCAAGGCACGGTTGCTAGGTGTTTCTGTGAAAAGAATACTCGCGCATGCAGGCTGGAAGACGGCTAAGTCGTTTGCAAAACATTACAACAAGCGACTAGAAAAGCCTACCGGCATTGCAAAGCGCCTGCTCGCCAACTAACAAGAATAGGTGAGAACAAAAACGTTGAATATTATATAAGAATGGATGATATTAAGGATAAAAATGAATTATGTAAAGGTCTCCCTAGCCTGAGGCTAGCCTGAGGCTGTATACCGAGGTAAAATAGTATAGTTATACGAATCTTACCTGGGTATAGATGATGGATAACTGTTGTTTTCCCGAGGTAGAAGCCTCGGGTAGACGTGGGCTAGGGCCCACCCACCACGCCCTGCCACGTCTATCCCGTTGGTGTACCGTTACGGGAAAATCATAGTATCCATTGTATTGAAAGATCATTTTTATCCTGAATAAGTAGGTTAAAATTGCTGGTACCTCACGTGCTTCCTTCTCCCTAGCCCACGTCTACCCGAGGCTTCTACCTCGGGAAAACAACAGTTATCCATCATCTATACCCAGGTAAGATTCGTATAACTATACTATATATATATATATATATATATATAATATATATAATAAAATATAATAACTATATGTCTGCAACTAACTGTTACCATGGTGCCGATGGGCCAGCACACCAGTCTAATCTGCATATACACATAGACACCACCTGCAGCTGGGTTGAGTGACAGCCACCCATACTGGGGGTGGTCACCCTCCCAGGCTGTGGTGGGTGCCTGATTGGCTGGCTGTGGGATGCCCAGTCACCTGCACTCCCTTGGCCCTCTGACCACACTAGCCTCACTTTGAGATTAATTATGCAATAAACTGCTCCAGACACACTGGAGATCACTCTATTCCTGGCTCTTGAGTGAGACACACCTACTCTAAAGCAGGACCCCAGATACTCGGTCTATTGCTACCAAATTTCATATATCTTTAACCGTTTGGCCATTCCGCCCCCGCCAAAGGTGAGCCTACTTGTTAATTTATGTAATTATTTCCATGTGAATTTCCGGGGGCCTGCCGCGGGCCGCCGCCCCTTTCGTCCCATCTGCAGGTAGACCGTCGCCATCGTTGTCATTCCCAGGCTAAGGGCAGACAGCCAGAGTATCATATAAATACGGTTCTTTGTCCCTCCCCACATTTACTATACCAAAGCAATTACTTATTATTTCAACTAACTGGCTATCCTCCCCGCCGTTCGGTGTGTGTTATTATATTCGAATTAATCCAGAACTAAGCAGACATGCCCTGTGCCTCTGCTACTGTCACTGATAATCAACCTAAGTTAATGTCTTATTTTCCGCCAAATAGCACTGCGTTAATTCTGTTAATATGTCTGTTATTATCTCCCCGCAGATGGGTTAATCGGCTGCATAAGGCCTACCAGGCATAAGGCCCTTAATTACATATAAAGCAATCAAATATCAGGTTGTCCATAGCGGTTAATCTACAAGAAGACTGGAGAATAGTAAAGAATGCAAGGAACATTCCAATTTACCTTTCCAAGAGCTCACGGCTTTATTCTTACCCTAACTAGTGCAATGAGAGTTCTTTCATAGATCAATTTCACTGAATAATGACTAAGTACAATTAGTGGATCCCCTCCCATATTTGTTAAGTTAAATAAGTTTGGAATTTCGACAATAAAAGCCTAAATCTTGTCTAAAACATCAGAGCGTGCATAAACACGTCCGATGGGTCGGAGCCCGAGCGCTTGACCTTCCACCATTGCTAGGAAAGTCACAATTGACGTCTCCTAGCAACGCGTTACAGCAGGGAACCCGGCCCCGCAAATGGTGGCAAATGCGAGCCTGGTGAGTAGCCCGCATTTCAGAATGCGAGCTAATCAGCCCAGCCCGCGTTTCCACCGGTCGAGTAGTCTCGCCCACTTCATATCCAAATTGAGCTGTGTTCAACAACCAGGGGGCATGGTGGGGAAGGTTGGGGAGGCTGGAGCAGGGCATGGTGGGGTGGGGTGGGGATGGGCAGGGCATGGCGTGGTGGGGTGGTGTGGGTCAGGGCATGGTAGGGCGGGGAGGGATGGGGTGGGGCAGGGCATGGTGGGGTGGGGTGGGGTAGGACAGTGAGTTGAGCGGGTTGCATCAAGCGACTGGTTTACAGGCGGGATGTCCCACCGCCCCCTCACAGTACATGAGGCAGCTTCAGATCGTGCAGTCACAGAGGTGAAATCCGGACGGTGGGCGGAGGTCATGCGTTGTGTCTGTATTCTGGCCTTGATCTTCCTAGCCATCCGATTCTTAGCTAAACTATGCCAACTTACAAAAGGGGGAAAGTGTTAGCATCTACTGACACTGAAATATATTTGACTGGATTTTGTATATTTTATGAGCTTTTGCTAACAATTTTGTTAGTAGCTTGCAAGACCCCTTTATGAATTTATCTAAAGTATACAGAGGTTTTAGCATTCCTCTAGAAATCTGTACTGTATCACCTCTTGTTTTGTCAGATAAAATTTCACCATCTTTTGACTCATGGTAGCTTCTTTAAAAAACGATTGACTAAATAGATTCTACTCACTTTTCATTATGAGTATGACCTTTGCTTCTGACATGACCACCAATCAATGTATCAATCATAGCAGTGTGAGGTTCTATGTAACTGGGCTGTCATTTCGGTGTGAGTTGCTCTGTGAGCAGTGTGCTACAATATCTGTTGGGTAGCTGGTTGGAGTTTCACAGTGGTTTGCAGCCACCAACATGCTTCCATTGGTAATATCAGCCCAAACAACATCTACTTTCATTCCGGGAGCGAGACGTAATTTGGAAAGGGATGACACATTTTGGTCTCGTCGAGGGTCTAGGTGAGAGTGTCCGTTGGACAAACGGTTCTGACAGGACAATCTGTATGGGTGTGGACACAAAACAGTCTTTGTTGTTCCTAAATATCAATCCTGGCCAATTGTGGGCCAGGAAGAGCAGCTATGCGTTCAGTAATTTAGGAATGTCATCTATTCCACACACTAGAGCAGCTCCCATTATGTGTTTGTGAGCTGCTCCCCTTGCTGTTACTAGTGTTAGTAAGCAGCTCTTCACTGTTGTTTGTGAGAAGCTCGCTATTGCTGTTAGTGTGCAGCCTCCATTCTTGTTTGTCAGAAGCTCCCCATTACTGTTAGCGAGCAGTTCCCCATTGCTATTCGTGATTAGGTGCTATTGCTATTTGTGAGCAGCTCGCATTTCTAGTGAGCAGCTCCCTATTGGTTTAATGAGCAGCTCCCCATTACTTTTAGTGAGCTTTACATTGCTTATTGGGTAGCTCCCCATTGCTGTTAGTGAGCAGCTCTACATTGCTTTAGTAAGCAGCTTCCAATTGCTCTTCCTGAGCAGCTCCCCATTGCTCTTCCTGAGCAGCTCCCCATTGCTCTCCTGAGCAGCTCATCATTACTCTTCCTGAGCAGCTCCCCATTGCACTTCCCGAGCAGCTCTCCATTGCTCTCCCTGAGCAGCTCCCATTGCACTTCCCGAGCAGCTCCCCATTGCTCTTCCTGAGCAGCTCCCCATTGCTCTTGAGGAGCAGCTCTCCTTTGCTTCTAACTGTGAGTCGCTTTATAAAAATACGAGTGCTCTGCCGCTGTGAGCACCCTATGTAATTACAAAACTCTCCCCCTTCATTTCACCTGTGATGCAATCAGCCTAATCAATTTAACCATGTCTGGAAAGAGGAAGGAAAACTAGTCACAAAGATGAACAGTGAATATGTTGTGCTTTATTGGCAGCAACTCCTGTCATCCCCCTTACATGTGACCTAGCACCTGCACTCCTCATATACTGCCCACACTATGTCTCATTGTCACTTTAGCCTGTATACTGAAGCAGTGCCCACAACCCATGGGACAGGAGTCCTATGGCTGTGGATACACTCAATTTGAATAGATGAATTTGGATAGCATCAGACAGAGTGTCTGGGGTTCCTGCTCAAAAGTAGGTGTGTCTCACTCAAGAGCCAGGATGAGAGTGAGTCTCTTCAGTGTCTCAGAAGCAGAATTTTGAATAATTACTTAATTGAGACTAGTGTGTGATCAGGATAGGCCAAGGGAGTCAGGTGACCGGACATTCCCCAGCCAGCCAATCAGACACTCCCCACAGACTGGGTGGGTGACCACCCCCAGTGGGGGCAGTCACTCAAACCAGCTGCAGGTGGTGCACTCTATACATATGCAAATTAGGCAGGTGGGTCAGTCGGTGGTCCTGGGTGGACAGGATGTTGCATACAGTTACAGATATGTATATAGATATATATAGTAAAATCGTTCTTTTCCTCCAATTGTATTCTTTATGAACACATAGAGAAACATTTCAATAATCCTGTACTGTTTCTTGCAAAGGAACTGTTTTCATTAACTCCCAACATCATATATAACAGATAGTTTACACCACCCAGCATCATGTACATTTCCATCAACTCCACTCATAATATATAACATATAGTTTACCTCACTCAGTATCATGTACAATGGGAGTGGGATTCTATTAATTTTAGTTACTTTTAGTTTACATAACCTAAGTCCCACTCCGGCATCCAAGAATAATAATGCTCTCTGTCAATATATAATTCTTAACCGAAAATCCGTATATTTTTACAGCTTGCTCTCCCGCCGCCATCCTCTACGACCAACATAAACGGTTAGCTGCCCGCACTCAGGTTATATTCACGCATGTTTTACAGGCTGTAAGTGTGCGAGTGACGCATAGCCCTATAAATAATGACAACAACCGTGAGAGAAAGGGCTCTCATATCACATACAGGTCACGAACCCGACACACAGTGGATACTGCTAGGCTAACAAATCACTATCCAAAACTTGCACAGACTAGTCACTCAATGTGTACCAAGGAAGAATCAGTTCACAAGTGCCGGTAGTGGGCCAGGAAGAGCAGCTATATGGATGTGTCTCCAGGGAAACACCACCGGCCTGCGTGCTCTGAACATCACGATGTTTCTCTGCTAACATTGTGTGTGAGTGTGTAGTGAAACTCCAGTAGGAAGTAATATGTAACGCTCCTACACTGGCTCTATTCTCGACAAGGGCCGACATCCATCAGTTTCCGCCAACTGCGCATGCGCCGTTTTACAGCAGCCTTTACTAGGCTTTAGTGGCAAGGGAAGCCACGCCCTGAGGAAACACTTCTTTGATGGCTCTTTTGAGGGCAACAAAAACTGATGTTGCAGGAGTCGTTCACACTGCAGGAAAAGCAACTGTGGTGTTGCTATTTGTTAGCAACACTGTAGAACTCATAGTGCGTTATAGAAGGCTTAAGCTATGGTCTCTCTTTTTTAAGTGTCAGCTCTACTACTACTAATACTAGTATGTAGTAATAATGCTTCGAGAACTAGTACTATTACTACTACTACTACTACTACTAATGCGAGGTCGGAGCTCCAGTGGTATTATTACTTCCACTAGTAACAGTAGTCTGAGCCCAAGACCCATAAATGAACACCTCGGATCAATCTAAATGTAATTAAGTCTTCCACACACACGCAACGCTTGGCCTTATTTTCACCAGAAGTCTGGCTGTGAGGCGTATTTATGCAAGGTATGTTCCCAGAATACATTGGTTATTAAAACGTTTGGTGGTGAATTGGCCTCTGCAGGGCGGGCAGGTATGGTTGAACCCACTGTCCGGCTGGGTGTATCTGCCCCGTCTCCTTCACGCATTGCCCAGTGGGAAGCAGCACGGTCGGTACAGATGGGGGGCGCTGTTCAAGTCTGCCGCCTGATACCAGCAGCAACAAGCAATATGCCACGCCACGCCACGCCATGGCATGACATGACATGCCACATACCACACGCACCACACACCGAATACAACACACTGCACAACCACACAACACGACACACCACAACACACACAACCACACAAGACACCACACACAAGACACCACACCACACACACACACACCACACACAACACGCACCACAAACAACACAACCACACATACGACACACACCATAACACCATGGTAACAAGCTCCTTCTGCGCCTCCCGAGCTATTGATGCCCTTTTGAAGTTGAAAACTGGTCTCTAAGATTGCGGTCCAGGCTACAGGCGGGTGGGCATTGTGTTTGCCCCATGAGGCTGAATCTGGGTTATTTTAGGCTACATAGGCCCGCGGTAATACTCCGATGCAAAGGTTCCAAATTAGGTCACGTTAAGCGCAACCACTGAGGCTGGGCCCAGGTGGCACTGAACACCTCAAATTGGCCACGCCGGTTCGTGAGTCCCCGGTCATGCGCAGTGTGGGGCAGCCCAGACATGTAGACGTGTCACCGCCATGAGCAAACTGAGAGCTGCACACATGCCCGCATGCAACCCAGACATGTAGCCATGTCACTGCCATGAGCGAACTGATAGCTGCACACATGCCTGGCCTGCAGCCTAGACATTTAGCAGTGTCACCACCTTGTGCTAACTGAGAGCTGCATACATGCCTGGCCTGCAGCCCAGACATGTAGCCATGTCACCGCCGTGAGCGAACTGATAGCTGCACACTTGCCTGGCCTGCAGCCTAGACATTTAGCCATGTCACCACCTTGAGCTAACTGAGAGCTGCACACATGCCTGGCCTGCAGCCCAGACATGTAGCCATGTCACCACCTTGAGCGAACTGATAGCTGCACACATGCCTGGCCTGCAGCCTAGACATTTAGCCCTGTCACCACCTTGAGCTAACTGAGAGCTGCATACATGCCCGGCGTGCAGCCTAGACATGTAGCCATGTCACCACCTTGAGCGAACTGATAGCTGCACACATGCCTGGCCTGCAGCCTAGACATTTAGCCCTGTCACCACCTTGAGCTAACTGAGAGCTGCATACATGCCCGGCGTGCAGCCTAGACATGTAGCCATGTCACCGCCATGAGCGAACTGATAGCTGCACACATGCCTGGCCTGCAGCCTAGACATTTAGCCCTGTCACCACCTTGAGCTAACTGATAGCTGCACACATGCCTGGCCTGCAGCCTAGACATTTAGCCCTGTCACCACCTTGAGCTAACTGAGAGCTGCATACATGCCCGGCATGCAGCTAGACATGAGCCATGTCACCACCTTGTGCTAACTGATAGCTGCACACATGCCCGGCCTGCAGCCTAGACATTTAGCCCTGTCACCACCTTGTGCTAACTGAGAGCTGCATACATGCCTGGCATGCAGCCTAGACATTTAGCCCTGTCACCACCTTGAGCTAACTGAGCATACCCCCCAGCCCAGCCTGCAGCCTAGACATTTAGCCCTGTCACCACCTTGTGCTAACTGAGAGCTGCATACATGCCTGGCCTGCAGCCTAGACATTTAGCCCTGTCACCACCTTGAGCTAACTGAGAGCTGCACACATGCCCAGCCTGCAGCCTAGACATTAGCCCTGTCACCACCTTGTGCTAACTGAGAGCTGCACACATGCCTGGCCTGCAGCCTAGACATTAGCCCTGTCACCACCTTGAGCTAACTGAGAGCTGCACACATGCCCGGCGTGCAGCCTAGACATTAGCCCTGTCACCACCTTGAGCTAACTGAGAGCTGCACACATGCCCGGCCTGCAGCCTAGACATTTAGCCGTGTCACCACCTTGAGCTAACTGAGAGCTGCATACATGCCCGGCATGCAGCCTAGACATGTAGCCATGTCACCACCTTGTGCTAACTGAGAGCTGCACACATGCCTGGCCTGCAGCCTAGACATTTAGCCGTGTCACCACCTTGAGCTAACCGAGAGCTGCATACATGCCTGGCCTGCAGCCCAGACATGTAGCCATGTCACCCCCATGAACGAACTGAGAGCTGCACACATGCCCGGCCTGCAGCCCAGACATGTAGCCGTGTCATCGCCGTGAGCGATCTGATAGCTGCACACATGCCTGGCCTGCAGGCCGAGACTAGGGCGTCTGCAGTTCACAGGCGAGGCGCTCCACACGCCCGTTATGGGCCGCCTATTACATGTTCTCTGCCTCTGCCCAATGAGGTGCGGATGTCATTGTGCCCGCTGCTGATGCGGTGTGGTGTGCGAATTCGAGTTGGCGTTGAAGTAATTTTGGGCCTAAAATAGAGGAGTTTGCAGGGATGGGTCTGCATATGTGGAACCTGCATGGGTGGGGTCTGTATGGGTGGGACCTACATGGATGAGCCTGCATAGGTGGGGCATGCATGGGTGGGACCTACATGGATGGGCCTGAATAGGTGGGGCCTGCATGTGTGGGACCTACATGGGTGGGGCGGGGCCTGCATGGGTGGGGTCTGCATGAGTAGAACCAACATGGGTGGGGCCTGCATGGGTGGGGTCTGCATGAGTAGAACCTACATGGGTGGGGCCTGCATGGGTGGGGTCTGCATGAGTATATGGATGTGGGTGGCGCCTACATGTTTGTCCAGAAGTGTGTGTGTATGTGGGCATGTGTCAGTGGTTTATTGTGGTGATTCTTGCATTATGGTCATAGTGAGTGAGTTATTGAGCAACGTCTGAAGTAATATTAGAACCGGTACCAACTGCTGACTTGGTACCGTATTTATTATCCTATCCTACTGAGATGCCAGAACTATGCTTTGAAATTCCACTCAGTCATATTATCCAGACATTTGGTCAACCAGTCCGAGCCTTATACTTGTGCCAAATGAAGTATCTTTGACTTGACTCGGCCAGACACGCACCCAACACCGCACACCCTATGCACCCCAACACAACAACCTAGTGTTATACCCGAATGTCCAGAACCGAAAATAGGGGATCCAGCTTACTGTGTTTCTAGCAACGTTAGTTACCTATTATTGATTTCCACGATTCCACTTTATTATTTTGAGTCAGTAGGTTTCGTTGTGTGACATGCACTACAACTGTACCAGCAGCCACTGGCCGTAGAGCTGCCCTTACCTGTGTGGTGACTACATACACTACCACTGTACCAGCAGCCACTGGCTGTATAGCCATCCTTACCTGTGTGGTGACTACATACACTACCACTGTACCAGCAGCCACTGGCCGTATAGCCACCCTTACCTGTGTGGTGACTACATACACTACCACTGTACCAGCAGCCACTGGCCGTATAGCCGCCCTTACCTGTGTGGTGACTACATACACTACCACTGTACCAGCAGCCACTGGCCGTATAGCCTCCCTTACCTGTGTGGTGACTACACTCACTACCACTGTACCAGCAGCCACTGGCTGGCAGCCACTGGCTGGCAGCCACTGGCTGTAAGCCACCCTTACCCATGAGGTGACTACATTCACTACCAGTACCACTGTACCAGTAGCGACTGGCTGTAAGCCACCCTTACCTATGTGGTGACTACATAAACTACCACTGTACCAGCAGCCGCTGGGCATATAGCCGCCCTTACCCATGTGGTGACTACATAAACTACCACTGTACCAGCAGCCGCTGGGCATATAGCCCCCCTTACCCATGTGGTGACTACATTCACTAACATTGTACCAGCAGCCGCTGGCTGTATAGCCTCCCTTACCCGTGTGGTGACTACACTCACTACCACTGTATCAGCAGCCGCTGGCCTGGCCGTATAGCCTCCCTTACCCGTGTGGTGACTACATACACTACCACTGGATCAGCAGCCGCTGGCCTGGCCGTATAGCCTCCCTACCCGTGTGGTGACTACATACACTACCACTGTACCAGCAGCCGCTGGGCATATAGCCGCCCTTACCCATGTGGTGACTACATAAACTACCACTGTACCAGCAGCCGCTGGGCATATAGCCCCCCTTACCCATGTGGTGACTACATTCACTAACACTGTACCAGCAGCCGCTGGCTGTATAGCCTCCCTTACCCGTGTGGTGACTACACTCACTACCACTGTATCAGCAGCCGCTGGCCTGGCCGTATAGCCTCCCTTACCCGTGTGGTGACTACATACACTACCACTGGATCAGCAGCCGCTGGCCTGGCCGTATAGCCTCCCTTACCCGTGTGGTGACTACATACACTACCACTGTATCAGCAGCCGCTGGCCTGGCCGTATAGCCGCCCTTACCCGTGTGGTGACTACATACACTACCACTGGATCAGCAGCCGCTGGCCTGGCCGTATAGTCGCCCTTACCTGTGTGGTGACTACATACACTACCACTGGATCAGCAGCCGCTGGCCTGGCCGTATAGCCGCCCTTACCCATGTGGTGACTACATACACTACCACTGGATCAGCAGCCGCTGGCCTGGCCGTATAGCCGCCCTTACCCGCGTGGTGACTACATACACTACCACTGGATCAGCAGCCGCTGGCCTGGCCGTATAGCCGCCCTTACCCGTGTGGTGACTACATACACTACCACTGGATCAGCAGCCGCTGGCTGGCCGTATAGCCGCCTTACCCGTGTGGTGACTACATACACTACCACTGTACCACAGCCGCTGCCTGGCCGTATAGCCGCCCTTACCCGTGTGGTGACTACATACACTACCACGGATCAGCAGCCGCTGGCCTGGCCGTATAGCTCCCTTACCCGTGTGGTGACTACATACACTACCACTGGATCAGCAGCCGCTGGCCTGGCCGTATAGCCCCCTTACCCGTGTGGTGACTACATACACTACCACTGGATCAGCAGCCGCTGGCCTGGCCGTATAGCCGCCCTTACCCGTGTGGTGACTACATACACTACCACTGGATCAGCAGCCGCTGGCCTGGCCGTATAGCCTCCCTTACCCGTGTGGTGACTACATACACTACCACTGGATCAGCAGCCGCTGGCCTGGCCGTATAGCCGCCCTTACCCGTGTGGTGACTACATACACTACCACTGGATCAGCAGCCGCTGGCCTGGCCGTATAGCCTCCCTTACCCATGTGGTGACTACATACACTACCACTGGATCAGCAGCCGCGGCCTCCGTATAGCCGCCCTTCCCGTGTGGTACTAACATACAAACTTGACCAGCAACCGCTGCCTGGCCGTATAGCCTCCCTTACCCGTGTGGTGACTACCAACACTACCACTGTACCAGCAGCCGCTGGCCTGGCCGTATAGCCGCCCTTACCCGTGTGGTGACTACATACACTACCACTGGATCAGCAGCCGCTGGCCTGGCCGCATAGCCGCCCTTACCCGTGTGGTGACTACATACACTACCACTGGATCAGCAGCCGCTGGCCTGGCCGTATAGCCGCCCTTACCCGTGTGGTGACTACATACACTACCACTGGATCAGCAGCCGCTGGCCTGGCCGTATAGCCTCCCTTACCCGTGTGGTGACTACATACACTACCACTGGATCAGCAGCCGCTGGCCTGGCCGTATAGCCGCCCTTACCCGTGCGCCCCGTCTCCGACTGCCCACCTCGGGGGCGCCTATTCCGGTCACGGCCTCTGGTCGCTCCGCATCCGTCTCCGACATGTGTAAGCACAACACATGACGTATGTGCCCCTCGTGACCTCGTCGTGTATGCCGAGTTGTGCCGTCAGATGGCCCCAGGCATGCGCTTACTGCAAATAGCTGATCAGCATCGCTGCGTTTCTTAGATTATTGAACACTTTCCATCACCGCCATTGAAGGCAGTTTGTGTCTATCGTCGTGGAGAGGACGGGAGCGTTATTAACCTTCACAGAACTCGTTCCTAGTCAGCCATTTTGGCGAATATGTTCAGCTAATTGTTAATAAAGCCATATGTATGGCCCCTATCTGCTAACAATTCCCCAACATTCATTTTCACACTACACACGTGAAGAACAGAATAGTATTGGTATTATAGCACATGCGTGTGTCGTGTGGGAGGATACAGTGTTATTTGATGCAGCTCCGTCAGTACCAGAAATTAGCAAGAAATGCATGCACTATAGTGGGGATGCTGCAATACCCCATGAGGTTTGGGTCGGTGACCTAGGAGGCTGCTCTGGGCTCGTCTGGGCTCGTCTGGGCTACTCTGGGCTGTAAAGCATAGCTGCTTTTGGATGCATACATAATATACTATAGACACTTTAACAGATAACTACTATAGGTGCTTAAAGTTGCATAGTTTCTGTCATTTTCTTAGATAAATATATTATGTTGATCATTATAATCTACCTTAGTTTGAAGTAACGCCAAGCCATGAAGCGACAAGTATCAATTTTGTACGTAATTTGTTTGACTCGAACAGGAATCGAAGTCCTGATCTCCCGCACGGGAGGCGTGCGCTCTACCGATTTGGCCACCGCGTCCGGTCCCGATGCGTGCGACCCGGTGCGTGGTACCCGGCGTGCGGTACCCGGCGTGCGGTACCCGGCACATGGTACCTGGCTTGTGGTACCCAGAGCCTGCTACCCGGAGCGTGCTACACGACGTGTGGTACCAGGTGCGTGGTACTCGGCGTTTGGTACCAGGCGCTTGGAACTCGGCGTGTGGTACCTGGCGTGTGGTACTCGGCGTGTGGTACCCGGCGTGTGGTACTCGGCGTGTGGCACTTAGGGCCTGGTCCCCTGCCCTGAGGCACTCTGGGCCTGGTACTTGGCGTGCGGTACTCGGCGTGTTGCACCCAGGGCCTGGTACCCGGCATGTGGTACCCCAGATCTGCCACACTAAGGTAGGCGCGGCTCCTGACAGGGTGGGGTTGGGGGTTGGGGGTTGGGGGGAGGAGGCGGCGGCCTCGAGCGTACTGCACTCCTGCCACACTAAGGCCGGCGCGGCTCCTGACAGGGTGGGGTTGGGGGGGGGGGGGGGGGGGGGGGGGGGGCGGCCTCGAGCGTACTGCAGTCCTGCCACACACCGTGCAATTAATCCGCCTTCAACTGTGCACCCTGTGTGAACCCGCACCTCTCCCCGGCACGGACATGTGTGTAGGCAGTTTAGAACAGAGCCATGACCGCCGCCATTAGAAGCGCCTTAAACACAGCCCCGTCCGGCTGGTGTCAGCCGCACAGATGCAGTTTGCGGGCTGCTGCTTGACCGACTTATGCAGCTATGTAGCCTAGTTCACACTTCACACCCATCTGATCGATGAAGTGTTGGTGAAGCCGGCCCAGGGGGGGCTGTTGGGTGGGCGAGGCAGCGCGGATCTCTGCATCTAATCAAGTGATGGATGAAGATGATATGAGCCCGGGGGCCCTATTAAGTGAATATTAAATCCGAATTGAGCGCCAAGCGCCGCGCACTTCAATTGGCGCAGCGCGGCCCGGCGTGCTTTAAACGTAAGTTACGACCCCTCACAAAGGTGCACAGGCCGGCGTGCTGAGGCATTGTGGGCCGTCAGCCTCAGAACGGCCCCGGTCAGAGCGCAGCGGGGGTGAGTGCACGGGGTGGGTGGAGCAGGGCAACGCCTAGTTCTGTGATATTCCTTCTTAAAATGAGCTTGTGTTATGCGCATAATCCGTTCCTAACGGGACCGGCATTGTTCGCAATCTGTATACAAGATGCGATATGCATTACGCCCACAGGCTATACATGAGATGCAGTAGGCATGGTGCTTAATCTGCTGCTGCTTCAGGGACTGGTCCCACCCTGTTTCCATTAATATGAATCTGCTGCTGTAGTACCACACCACAATTTCTGGGCCGACATTTGAGTTACCTCTCACTGCTGAAGGTGCGGCCCGCTCCGTGCTGAAGATGCGGCCCGCTCCGTGCTGAAGGTGTGGCCCGCTCCGTGCTGAAGGTGTGGCCCGCTCCGTGCTGAAGGTGCGGCTCGCTCCGTGCTGAAGGTGTGGCCCGCTCCGTGCTGAAGGTGCAGCCCGCTCCGTGCTGAAGGTGCGGCTCGCTCCGTGCTGAAGGTGCGACCCGCTCCGTTTGCGGATGATCAGTTTGGTGGCAGCTGTCAGCTGGTGCTGGGAGTCTGCGGCGCAAACATGCACTTGGCGCGGTCTGCGCCTGCCGAATATATATGTGGACATTGGCGGAACTGTATGCTGACTCAGTCTTATTGTCTGACACTCCTTCCACACTAGCTTTGCGGCAGTGCTGCCCGCCATACACACTCCGAGAATGTGTCATGAATCTGCTATCGAGTGTCCGGGGTTTACCGTTAGATCCGGAGTTGTGCGACCAACGAAATACCGAAAAAAGCTACAGGTTTCACTGCTCATGTACAATTCTGAAATTAACATTAAATAAGACTTTGATGATCGTTCCAATTAAATGAGGCTTCCGTATAATTCCCATTAGGCAATTTATTATAAATAATTTGTTTAGTTTTGCAATCTTTTTGTTGCCTGCGGTCTAGTTTGGATGCGTGTAATGGTGATTATGGTGCTAGTATGACGTGTGCTGGTGTGTGTGGTTGGGGGGTGCATGTTTCCATATCATCATTTGCGGGTTGTGTGTTGGTGTGTGTGGTCGCTGTATGTGTGGTGGTGTGGCTGTCTGACCACTATTGGTATTGACTGTCTGACTGCTATGGGTTTTAGCCATGTGACCACTATGGAAACTGGCCATCTGACTGATAATTGATATGGGTACTAAACATCTGACTGCTATTGGTACTGACCATTTGACTGCTATGGGTACTGGCCATCTGGCTGCTATGGGAACTGGCCATATGATTGCTATATGTACTGTCCATCTGACCACTATTGGTACTGACCATCTGATCGCTATTGGTAATGGCCATCTGACTGTTATGGGTACTGGCCATCTGACTGCTATTGATTCTGACTATCTGACTGCTATGGGTACTGGCCATCTGACCGCTATTGGTACTGACCATCTGACTGCTATGCATACTGGCCATCTAAGCACTGTGGGTACTGATCATTTGACCACTATGGGTTCATCTGACCACTCTGCCTCATCCAGGGCAGTGATCCATGGAGCCAGACCTGAAAGCCTTCTGGCAGCGTGGAAGGCCTGGCAGTGGTACAACACCTCCCAGAAGCCACCGCGGGCCGCCATCACCGTGCTTTGGGGGGTTAGGTGTTAAGGAGGCTCCAAGTCCACACATACAAGAATTGCCATATCAGTATTTGCTTTAATTTCTATCTTTTCTTGAATGTAAGTGACATTTTCAAATCTAGTAAATGGTAGTCACTAGGTAACCCAATCCTCTCATCTCGTTCGACAATCCTTTGGCACTTAGATGTATTACCTGAGGACGGGACATCCATGCTTCAGATGTTTGGATATTGGTGTAACTGTAAGGTTAACCTAAATATAGTGTATCTATGGCAATCGTGTTGGCACACTGCACACTGCACACTGCAGTTTGCTAGGTTTTATCAGCATTCACTTCCTCCACTGATGAGCACTTACCAGCGGTTCGTGCCTGCTAATTCCTGCCCAGTAATATGTGATCGGACTATAATCCTGGCGAATTATACTAATCTGTGTAATTATGTAAATGCATTACAATCATGCGAGATCTGACTAATTACGATTTGTGAGTTAATTAACTGTGTTAAATATGCCGTGGTGGCTGCTGGATGTTTTTGCTGCTCCTCTCTAACTTTCATGTATATGGGCTAATGTGGCGTGTGTATCGCTGGACCGGCTCAGCAGATTAAGCCACTTTAGCACATTACCATCAAATTTGTAGCAAGCCCCACTCAGTGCATAATGACAGCTATGTGGCTGAGGATCAACCCCGTCAATACCCCTTTATCGCTAATACCCTTACCATCATGTCGCCATGGCTACCCACACACCCGCCCGTGCACTCTGCCCACCGTCCCTACATGGCAGCACCCCATTTGGGGTGCCGTCTCACACACTCGCTCCGCCTCACTCCGCCTCATGCCTTGCCTCATCCTCCCCTCATCCCACCAATTGTCTCATCCTCTCCCCATGGCACCGTCCGCGCCTTACCCCCCATCATGCTCCCCCTAATTCCGCCTCATCTTCCCCTCACCCCGCTCACCAGCTCATGCTCCCCTCAACCCACCTCACACCTCATCACCTCGCCTCATCCCGCCTCACGCCCCTTCACCCTGCCTCACCTCACCCCGCCTCAAACGGTACCCGGGTTGCTGCTCTGTCTGCTCGCTGACTGCCCTTTTCATGCCCCGCCCTACACCGACCACAACACCCCATTCGGCGGGCGTGCTGTGGCACGTGCGGGTCGTACCGTATTGACACCCCGCCCTCCCCCACCTCAGCCCCGTAACGCTCACCTTACTCATATTGATCCAGTTCTGCAGGCCGCCATTTGAGCTTATTAATATGCGCTAAGAGTGGCAGGGCTCTTAACCCGGGCAAGCCCTCCACAACGCTCCACAATCCTTCACAACCGTCCACAACCCTCCACAACCCTCCGCTACCCCCCGCAACCCTCTGCAACCCTCTGCAACCCTCCGCTACCCTCTGCAACCCTCTGCTACCTTCCATTGCCCTCCAATGCCCTCCACTACCCTCTGCTACCATCCGCAACCATCTGCAGCACTCTGCTACCCACTGCAACCCTCCGCAACCCTTCAAACCCTCCGCTCCCCTCCGCAAACCTCCGCAAACTTCTGCAACCCTTTGAAGCCTTCTGAAGCCTTCTGAACCCATCAGAAACCTCGGCTTTGTTCACGTACGGTACGTACGGTATCTACGTTTAATGTGCGGAAGACGGGGGAGGGCGGCATGTGTCACGTGGTACTAACACGACCACGCACAGAAACACGCCGGGGCAGATCCATTAACGTGGCTTCTTGCAGTAGTGGTTAATCGTGGCAGGGAAACTTGCATATAGCTTTAGATATGGACAGTTTGCCTACACGCTCATGTGGTTATTATGTTATGTTGTGGGAAGTAAATGGGTGAAGGGGTTTGTGGGGTGTGGGGGGGGGGGGAGGGGTCTTGTTGGCGATATGTGTGTTGGTATGCTAAACAATGCCAGGACAAAGGAACATTAACGGGCTGGCGACCGTCCACATGTGCTGGACCTGGGCAGGGGGTATCAGGTGCGGGGCGTGGCGTGGCGTGGCGTGGCGTGGCGTGGCGTGGCGTGGCGTGGCGTTGGGGGGGGGGGGAGGGGAGGGGAGGGGCGGCGCGATGAGGTTGTTGTTGGATGGAGTTTTACATCCTGACAACATCTAAGGTCATATCAGTACCGACTTGTGACCGTCCACTCCCTCCCCCTCCCCACACACCATCGTATGACACCCCGCCCCGCACATTGACTAACCTCTTCACTCTTGTGTTTCCTAGGTGAGTGCCTTGATACGTGGATACAAGCTTCTACCACTTTCGGCTGCCGGCTCCAAACAGGCACCTTTCTGATTTGACATAGTTTCGAGTAGAACCACGTATACCTCACGTGTACACATGATCCAGTTGATGCTTTGTCAATAGAAGCGTGCTGTGCACCGTGTCTGTTGTAGAGAATAGTAACTTAGTATATCAATTTTAACTATCATTCTGCTCTGCCAGAGATGTCAGCCTATCTTTTACTTTTAGTTTTAGACAACATTCCAGTATTATACTTTGTATCGACCATTCCGGTTGATATTAGAATTATTGCAATGAAACATGTCCGTGGAAGGCATTTTCATAAACCACCTTTTTGGAACCCCGTCTCACCCACCCCAGGCGATTCTAGGTTATGTGCCCGAAGTTACAGCTGCGTAGTTTGAAAGCATGACATTTTCAAGAATACCTCTCTCCCCTCCCTCTCCCCCTCCCTCTCCCCTCCCTCCCCCCTCCCTCTCCCCTCCCTCCCCCTCCCTCCCCCCTCCCTCCCCCCTCCCTCTCCCCCCTCCCTCTCCCTCTCCCCCGTCCCTCTCCCTCTCCCTCTCCCTCCCCTCTCCCCTCTCCCCCTCCCACTCCACTCCCCTCCCTCTCCATCTCCCTCCTCCATCTCCCTCACCCTGACCATCTCCCTATCTTTCCTTTAAAAAACCACTCATCCCTCCCTCCCCCTTCCTACAACCTCACCCCCACTCCCTCTCCCTCACCCTCACCATCTCCCTCTCCCTCACCCCCCCTCTCCCTCTTCCCTCACCCTCTCCCTCACCCCCATCACCTTCACCCTCACCCATCACCCTCAACCCCACCCACCCAACACCATCCCCCTCTCCCCTCTCTTATCCCCGCTCCCCTCACCCTTTCCATCACACCTCTCCCCCACCCTCCCCATACCCCCCTTCACTCTAACCCTCCCCACTCTTACACGGCCTCTTCACACTAACCCTCACTCACCCCCTCAACTCTACTCCCTCCACCCATCACACCTGCTCCTCCTCCCAACACCGCCCCTTCCCCTTCGGTTCACCTCCCACCCCCCCCGCCTTCCCTCCCCCACTCCCCCTCCTCCCCTCCCCTCCTCTCCCCCCCTCCTCCCCCTCCACTCCTCTCCCCTCCTCTCCCCTCCACTCCTCTCCTCTCCCCCTCCACTCCTCTCCTCTCCTCTCCCCCTCACCCATTCCACCCCCCATCCACCTCCACCTACCCCCTCCCCCACCTCCCCCTCCCCCTCCCCAACTCCCCCATCAACTGAGTCACGAAGTCCCTGTGAGGTGGAACTGACGACACACACACATCACTGTTCAATTAACAGGAAATGTGGGGAAGCGTCAGTGAACCGACTTAACCAACAAATCGACGCCGACATGTTCCCAAAGCAGGCCTCTCAAGTTGATTGTTGGGTGGCAGACTGGGCGTGTGGCGCTGGCTACCGGCGGGCCGTGCAGCGCGGTGGAATTAGCCTGGTGTGGCTCTCTGGCGCTGCACCTCCCATGAATGAATCTGTTCAAGCGTTCACGGGCCCCACCCGGCACCATTACGTAACCAGGTGTGCGATGTACCTGTCACCTGTCTGTGAAGTGGGGAGTCGGTACTCTTAGGTGACAAGTGAAATGTTAGTGAAAGGGCTGGTCGTGTGGCAGGTACGAGTCGGCCTTAGCTGTACGGCTGGAAGCTCATCGATTTACTAACAGATCGCCGTCCATATGTCAACGCAGCAGTCACACATAGCTCTGTGTTGTAGGGATATGTCGTAATATTATAGATATACACAGCACATTATCTTTGAATTCAAACACCAAAGACTGTACAACTGTCCCCTTTATTAATGCACCTATATTGACCGACTCATGGACATCGCTCTCACAGCAGAGAGCTAAATGGAGAGCGGCAGTCAAGTAATGAAAGCAGTCTTTGTCGCATCGCGACCGACAGCATGATGATGATGATATTAACTACATGTAAATGATCGGCGGATTGTGCACGCGTCCTATTTTCTTGTCAAACACGGCTAATGGACAGGTTGATTGGTCAATCTTACTCACTGGTGCGGAAAGGGCGCTGGTCTTTGAAGTGAGAGTAACGCAAGTGACGTAGAGTAATGAGGCCACACTAAGCGACTTTCCCGGCTGCTGGAGTCAGAACGCTCTCCGTTGCAAGTCTGCGCGTGCAGGGTGTGGCTAGTTGTGCAAAAGGTCAAGATAAAGTTCCAACCCCCGAGTTCCAACCCCTAGCATCCCAACACCTAGATTCTACATGAACTCTCAACACTGTGAGCTCCCAACTCATAACTACCAACTCACTCAGCTCCCAACCCTTATGCCAAGTACACACCTACCGTATACGATTCGCGCACTAAAACTCGCGACTCGACCCAACCCGCTTAAAACTGAAAACGAACAGATTCATTTTTCGAATCGCAAATCGCAATCGTAATCGGCCCGTTTTAGTCCTAAAACTGAGTTTTTAGTCGCGAATCGCAATCGCTAGGTGTGCGCGGGGAGCGCACACCTAGCGATTTTTGTGCGCGAAACGGGCAGTTTTAGATCGTAAACGGTAGGTGGGTGCGGATAAACGGTAGGTGTGTACCTGGCATTAGAATTAAAGTTGCATAGTCCGAGGGTTTTGAGTTTCTGTCATTTTTTTAGATAAATAAGGTTGATGGTTATAATCTATCTTACTTTAGTTTCAAGTAACGTTTGGAGTAAATGTGTGACACCATTGGCTTCAGCAGTAACAGATTATATTAATTAACTCACCATTCCCTTATATGTGGCAACAAATGCTTATAAGTGCATCAGTATCTAAGTTAGATATGTAGCATCAAATCTAGATAAATGTTTTGGTTTTGAAAATTTGATGCCCTTCTCGGACTATGCAGCTTTAAAGTTAAGTTAGATCCTCATAGACTCCCGACTCCTGGACACCCATAAAGCGGGCATTCCTTACACGCGGTATGCGGCATGCGGTATGCGAATGCCATCATTCCTTAAGGTGGCATTCCTTACACGCGTAATGCGTTATGTGGTATGCGAATGCCATCATTCCTTACAAACGTTATGCGTTATGCGGCACACGACTGGCTATATTTAAAAAATAAAAATAAACAATTATTCTCCATACTGCTCTGTATATGACCAAATATTGCATGTATATCTATGTAACTTTTTGTACGTCACATGGGAGTTCCTACCTTTATTATAACCAAATTATAGATAAGTATTCATATTTCTGTGCATATGGTAGCATTTTTAGCTTTCCCGTAACCGTCTGTCTCCCGATTTGGACGGTCCTAACATCCTAAACTGAGCCATGTTAGGTCACCCCCTAACATGCGAATGCGAATGCGTTTTTCCGATCGGTCCATGTAGCGATCGGTGCGGAATGCGGCATGCGGCAAGCGGGGTGCGAATAGAAACCTGAGTCTGATGTGTCCATTAGTTTAACACTAGGAGAGGCGACTGAGCATTACGGAACGATCACGCACAAGGGTGCTGAGGGGAAACATATGGTAGTGGTGGTGGTGGGGGGTTCAGGTTGGTAAAAATGCTACCAGAGCCACAAAAATATGAATACTTATCTATAATTTGGTAATTATAAAGGTAGGAACCTCCATGTGACGTACCAAGAGTTACATAGATATAAATGCCATGTTAGGCCATATACAGTGCAGTATGGAGTATACTTGTTTATTTTTATTTTTTAAATATAGCAGGTCGTGTGCCGCATGCCGCATACTGCGTAGAAGGAATCCTCCCATTCGCATACCGCATGCCGCATGCCGCATACCGCGTGTAAGGAATCCTAGCTTTACACGTGTAAGAATCCCCATGACGCCCCCCCCCCCCCTCGCATTGCACTGCTTACTACACACTGTAGCACTTCATTATCCAAGCCACCATTTTCCTTATCATACAGATTTTATGTAGATACGTATTCCCCGCGTTTATTGATCATCATCGTAGTCGGCTTCCTTCCTTTGAGCTGCTCATCAAAGTGTCGGCTAATGGCCGACGGTTGGCAGTGACTGCGCGTCACGTGGCGTGTTAGCTGACACTGCGCATGTGCGGGGTCACGTGCGGGCGGCGGTGCGTCGTGGTGACGTGACCGACCTGCAGCGCCCCCATGTGTGGGTAACGGCTGCCTGCCGGGCACGCGGCTCCTTGTGGCAGTTCATCCAGGCGTCCCGGTACACTAACTCTCCACCGTCCCACCGAGTACGTGTCACTAGCTATTCGCCGGCTTTAGAGCGGTCAAGCGGTGCGGTGTTTTTGTTGGTTTTCTTGTGTGATGAGCTTATTTACCCGCCCATAACGGATAAGTGTGTTAACACTTATTTTCACCACTGGGGAGCACTAGTCCAATTTAATTCAAATCCTTAGAATTTTGTCTTAGTAATAATTTTGTTTTGTTGTTTCTTGTTTGTGGGTTGTAACTTATGGTAAATTGCAAACAGTCCAAATCCGGCATTCACCATAGTTTGTGTTCGTCCATTTACTTATATTACCGAATTAAAAAAGATTTGCATTTCTATTGTAACATTAATTTCAATGTGAATGCGTATCACACGAAGTAGTTCCACACGAACTTTAAAAAAAAAGTGAAACTGAAAGTGAGGCTTTGTTTGTTAATACATTCCACTCCGCGACTCAGGGAGGTATCACTTTCTCACTCTCCAAGCACAGTAGGTGTGATCTAAATGGATGGGGATTCGGCTGTGCGCGCACATATCTCGGTCACGCCTGAGTGCACACGGACGAGGCTGCGCGCGCCAACCCGCCCCGTCCACAGCGGTGCAGATGTGTGAACCCTGAGATGGGAGGCCTGGACACGGAGCGACCCTTTAACCGTTAATGTTTTCCAATAACCGCAGTCAGCAAAGCCATCACAACGTCCTGACACTGTTATATTTATAGCCGGATGTCCAATTACTTCTGTAAAGTAGTCACAGAATTCGCATGTGAAATGATAGTTGATACATAAAGAAATAACACATTTACCATTAACGCAACTAGCAGCAACCTGTTACCCTCTCAATTACACACTAAAGTAACCGCCTATGACAAATGTGCACTTGGAACAATAGTAGGTATACGGGTGATATGCCAATCCCTAAATTGGACATCACTACATATTAGCCTTAAATTAAGTTACAGTAGAAACAATGTGAGTATTTTTGTGTGCAAAAGGCCGCCCTCTGAGCCACAACAAAACGAATTGCAGCCTTCAAGTTCGTGTGCCCCCCTCGCTTCACATAATACGGGGTTGTGCATTTTGGTCAGGTGCAACTTTGTAGAAATCAGTCAATTACTTTGTAAACAACGCTGGACTTGGACAGCCATGGCACTAGTGAAAAGCAAGAGTGTCACTGGATATGCGCACAGAGAGTCAAATCTGTTATCAGACATGCGAACAGAGATTCAGACTAGCTTCTGTAGTGCATAGCTGCCTGTGACCGAAGACGTGTGGTCATGTTGCCTCTCCCACTTCTCACCTCACAC
This sequence comes from Branchipolynoe longqiensis, assembly GCA_030323885.1. NCBI lineage: Eukaryota > Metazoa > Annelida > Polychaeta > Phyllodocida > Polynoidae > Branchipolynoe > Branchipolynoe longqiensis. The sequence continues at coordinate 8,667,672 of CM059191.1, forward strand.
CACACACAGTAGATGTTGCCAGGACGTAAAACTCCAACAACCAACCAATCACAGCACACACCACGTCCTGATATGATCTTAGATGTTACCAGGACGTAAAACTCCAACGAATAAACAACAAACACCCCACGCACCACGCACCACACACACCCCACGCAACACACACACCCCACGCAACACACACACCCCACGCACCACACACACCACATACTCCACACACACCACACTCCACCCCACGCACCACACACACTCCACATGCCACACTGCAGACCGGGGCTGTAGCACCGGCCCATTGTCTCCATGAGAAAGGCGATCGCTGCTGTGTGCGAGTTCCCGTTACGGTGGTCCGCTTCACGGCTCGCTCCTGGTGATGTGGCAGTATGAGGACCGTGTTCCACGTCGGGCGGAGTGCAATTACGGCTAGCGTCAGGTGCCGTGTCACTACCAGTTCACCACAGACTAGCGACAACCTTCCCTCAGTCCCGCCAGGCACCGGCCCCATCAGACTGCATTGTTTGCACGAAACTGTCATGTCGATGTTGGTCATCGTGTATGTGTATCAGAACGACACGGAACAACATTAGGTGCTGAGTACTCAGCAGTGTGTTGGTGGGGAGCTGTGGATGAGTGGTTGTGAACTGTCACTGACCCCATTGTTGGTGCTGACTGTTTGATGGTTGTTAGTGGTGCTGTTTGCTGTTGGTGCCGCTGTTGATGACTGGTAATACTGGTTGCTGTTGGCTTTGCTGGTTGTTGTTTGTGACTGGTGAGCTGTTGGTGTTGCTAGTTGCTGTTTGTGACTGGTTGCTGTTGGTTTTGCTGGTTGCTGTTGGTGACTGGTTGTGAGCTGTTGTTGGTGCTGGGTGCTGTTGGTGACTGGTTGTGACCTGTTGGTGTTGCTGGTTACTGTTGGTGACTGAGGCTGGTGGTGCTATTTCTGGCTCGGGTAGTCTGCGCGTTGATATGTGGCCTGTTAGTGCAGTAGGCCCGGACTCCGGCTACTGTGGCCTGTTTGTGCGGCGGCCCCGAGTCCGGTCCCTGCTCCTCCTCGGGGCGGCGTACAAGCAATCAGCCGGCCTGCATAGAGCAAACACCCACTGCTTCCAGGCCACTATTGTGTTAGGCCTCGGCTACTGGTTCCCTGCGGGCTGGTCTTCCCCGCACCCCTTGACAAGCACAGTACGTCTCGGGAAGCCTGGTATCAGCAAAATACTTCCACTGCCTCGCTTAAAATCTCACAGCCGCACTGGTTGAATATCTAGTAATGTAAATAGTCCGACTTTGAATTGGTATCTTATATCTTATATCTTATATCTTATATCTTACTAGTATAGATTCCGAATAAAATGTCGCAAAGTCGCCATCTAGCCTCTCGCCATTTAATAATCTACACTTTTAACATTCAGATTTTGCTCCAAATGACAACTAAAGAAATCGCGTTTTTGTTGTTGTTTGAGCTTATAATTATTTTATTAAGATGAAGAGAATGAAATATAGTATGAGGCATGGTTGGGGTTGGGGCTACTTCGCGATGCTGCAGAGGCTGATACTAATAGGTGAAGGTGTTGAGTTCAGAACCAATTCGGCGCCCATCATGCACCAGGCGCGCATGGGAGAATCCAGCCTCACAGTCTCAGTCGGTGAACAGGTGCAGCTCTTACAACTAGCGGCGACACACAGACTTCCGGTCTAGAAGCCGGTATCTAAGGGCGTGTGTATAGTCCCAGAGAACGATCTGGGTTCCCCTAGTCCGCCTAATTAACTCGTCGTCTCCTCGTCTACGCGGTGAGAAGTCACCACTGGCTAAATGGGGGGCGGGTGTTTTTAACTGATTAACGTAACGGCTTTGTGTAATGATCTTAATATACCTTCTCCTTGACGGAAACAATTACGCCATTTGACGTATTTCAGTTTTTAATGCATCTCTAATGCGGTGGCATGCGGTTGTTTATGTATATGTTTCTATTGGTGTGCGTAGGTGCTGCTCGTTTCAGTTCCTTGGATGAGAATACTTTTAATTGATGACGACAACAGGACATTTGAGGTAATGAGATTGTGTCTATAGATATATGCCGAGTCATTACTTCCTGTATGGAAACTGACAAACAGGGTGGGAGTGTGCGTCAGTGGCTCGGGGGTGTCTTCCCAGCGTCTTGAGCTGCTCTGTTATTCCGCTTCTGACGTGACCGCGCATGCATGTTATAGATGTATGTGCCAGCTTACTCCCTGTCATGAAGCTCAGTAATCTTGTAGCTGAAGTGTGTACAGTAATCTTTCAAATGTAATAATGGGAATGGGTAGATAGATATATACATGTAGCTGTATCATTGGTTTTACGCCATTTTATTGAATTGACGAGGAATGACTTGTTCACTAACGAACATGTCTCCTGGTGGTCTTGTTTACTGAACATGGAGGAAATATAGGATTTGCGGGAACTTGTGGTGTTTTCTTTTCTTGAAGATTTATGCTCAGCGGCTCGCCGCTGGGGTTTAACCACGCAACACAGAGGTCGGTGCACTGGGCGACAGCCCGGGATTTATCGGACACGTCGGCCTCAATACGTCAAGGCCAGGGGAGGTCGCGACCCCAGAGTTTCGGTGGGGTTGGCGTGGGGACAGACGTGCTGCGACGCGCCCTCACTGACCTTTGCCTCCACTTGGTGGGGGTGGGGGGAGGGGGGGCGCGTTCCTCCCGTTTCCTCCAGCTGCCGCCATTCGGCGGCCCGCACGCATCCAGGCTCCACGCACCCCGAGGACCTCAGCGTCTACTCGGCTGCGCGCGCCCCGTCCCTCCCCCAAAGCTGCGCCTACCATCATGGCGGAGGATGAAGCTATCGAGTTCAATTTTCTGGACTGGGCTATGGTAGCGGGCCTCAGCCGCAAAACGACGGGCACCATGGCGCAGGAGGATATTACCACCATCGCCGCCCTGCATGCAGTCGACCACACCGACTTTGCTGCTCTCGATGTGTCGCGCGGCCAGCGCGCCCTCCTCCGTCGCGCTCGGCGACATTGGCAACGAAGATTTCTGACCCAGCACCAGCCCAAGCTGGGGGGAGGACAGTCAGCCCACCCTCGCCCAGGTTGACCGCTCAGCGACCGACCGTCGGCAGAATGCAGACAAGGCACAGCAAGAGCGCCACGCCATCCTCGAGGCGGGGGTGGCTTTCGACCAGCTCTGGTCGTCGGCAGTGGCCGACAGGGTCCTCGGCCTGGCGACCGACAGCGCGGCAGAGACGCCGGAGCGCACCCGACCCACTGGCGCGACGGGTTACATACCGCCCCCCTCCACCTCCCGTGAGGCGGCCCAGTCGGCACGGAGTCGGTCCGGCCCCCGTGCCACAGCCTCACCATCCGTGCAAAAACCAGCAAAGCACTGAGGATCATCGACTACCTGCCACGCACAGTGCGCAAACGCATAGCAAAGAAACGGAAGGAGTATTTGCAGGTGCTGGACCCCCCCATCCGGGCAGGTGCACTTCAAGACGGAGGAGGATACGTGCGCCTGCATCTATCTAATGCAGAGCGAATGGGGCATGGCCAATCAGTGCCTCTTCATGCACCTGCTGCAGCTGGGCGAGGTGGCAAGGGAGGACATTGAGTACTACCTCGCCTACACGGCGAGCATACACAATTTCGCGGCCAAATTCGAATGGCAGTCCATAATCCAATATGACACTCAATACCGGGAGGTACAAGCTGAGCACGGTATTGCCTGGGGCACAGCTGCCACCTATTTGGAGATGCAGCTCCCGGTCCCCAGGCAGCGCCCCGCCCCCACTCAGAAGGGGTGTGGCGCGGCAGGTACCCTCGGGGGCGCCCAGCACTATGGCAAGGAAGGGCGCACCGACTCCGCCTCTGCCACCCCCACCGACAAGACCATCTGCAGGCTGTTCGCGAACACAGGGAAATGCCCCTATTCCCCCTGCAAATACAAACACAAAAAAAGGAAATGGGGGGAGTCGGGGGGCGCCCTCATCCCAGAAGCCTGGGAGAGGCTGCTCCCCCACGACATCCCGGCACGCGCAGAGATTGTCGCCGGAGTGCGCAGCGGGTTTCGCATCACCAGCGCGCCCGTCTCAAGCATCCCCTCCTTACAGGCCAACCACCCTCCGCCACGCGCCCACTCGGTGGAGAAGCAGATATGCATCAAAATGGATAACGGCCGCTACATCAGGCGCGACGGCCCGGCGCACATTACCAGCGTGCTGGGCGCCATCCCTAAGGAGGGGGTTGGGGACCGCCTCATACATGATGCGTCCCGCCCGCGGGGCAGCGCCATAAACGACTATGCAGAGGGCGCTGGCTACAGCTGCTCCACCGTGGAGCAGGCGGCGAGCCTCGTTCAGCGAGGAGGGTATATGGGAAAAATAGACCTGGCCAGCGCCTACCGTAGCGTTAAGATCCACCCCCAGGACTACCCACACGCAGGGCTTCAATGGACATTCGCGGGGGACAGCTCCCCACCTACCTATACGATAACCGGATTATGTTCGGCCCGCGGTTGAGCGCAATAACGTTCAACCAGCTAACGCAGGCGGCCGTCCGGGTCATGCGCGCGCGGGGTGGGGGCGACCATGCATTTTTTCATCACCCACCCCTGCCGCGACGAGTGCCGTCACCTCATGAGCGAGCTCATGGCACTCCTGCGCGAGGTGGGGTTCGCTATCAATTACAGCAAAATAGTCAGCCCCAGCACCAACATAACCTTCCTAGACGTGTCCATCGACACAGTCAGCTTCACCCTGGGCTTGCCGCCCACCAGACTCAGCGCACTCGTGGGGGAGGCTGAGGCAGCCGCACTGCGCCGCAGCCTGACCAAGAAGAAGCTTCAAGCAATCTGTAGCAAGCTCAACTGGGCCACCCAGGTGATCTACGGCGGGAGCACTCACCTCCGCAGGCTCCTAGATGTCATGGGCACACTCACATGCCCTTCACACCGCGCCCACATCACTGCCGCTGTGCGTGAGGATCTGCAGTGGTGGTGCCTTTTCGCCCGCCAGCATAACGGGCGCACGCCAATCCTCGACGCCTACAACGGCGAATGGTTCGCCGACTGTACAAGGAGACCTTGAGCCTTGTGCCAGCGGCGCACCTGTGGGCGCACACCTGGGCGCACAAGTGGGGGTATGTGCACACAGACAATCAGGCGGCTGCGGCTATTATCAACCGCGGCACCGCGATGGACCCCCTTAGAATAGAGTACCTGCGCCAGGTTTACTACATGTCGGTGGCGCATAATTTCAAATTGCGCGCAATATACTATCCCGGTGTGCGCAAAGTCGTGGCCGACGCAGCCTCTGTGTGGCGCTGGGGCGCACCATCACCGACAACCGCCAGCCCCCCCCCCCCCCCCCCCCCCCCCCCCCCCCCCCCGGGGCCTCCACACGCGCCATTCGGCATACGCTACTCACCGCGCTAACATGGACAGCGCGGCCCTCGACCGGGAGATGGCGCTCTACCAGCGCAGCACTTACGCCCCGAACACCTTTTGGGCGTATAGCACACACAGAACTGCCTACCTGCATTTCTGCGCCGCTTTAGGCGCCCCACCGGTCCCCGCTACCTCAACCCCCAATGCCGTTATGCGGCCCACCTGGCGCGGCGATTGTACTATGCTTCGGTGTGGCAGTACTTAAACATCGTGCGAGTGCTGCACCGGGAATGGAACCTCCCTAACCCCCTGGAGGGGGATTACCACTTAACAATCACTCTGCGTGCCATGCGCCATGGGCGCGGCGACGCCGTGTGCCGCAAGGCGCCCATTACCGCGGACATTCTTCATGCCATACTGCACGGCATCGACATGAGGATCCCCGTCCACGCGGCCGCCTGGGCTGCAGCCCTGGCGATGTTCTACGTGCTGCTAAGGAGGTCTAACATTATTCCCACCACCGCGCGTTTCTCGTGGACGGGGGTCAGCCTCACAATATGTTGGTCAAAGACCAACCAATACCGCGGCCCCGCGCGCATTATCCCCTTGCCGTGCATGCCTGCACACCCCCTGTGCCCCACCCAAGCCCTCTACAACGCCTGCGCCCTCACCCCAGGCGCTCCTATGGGCGGGGAGGTCCCCCATCACCGCCGCCAGCTTCTGGGCTGTCATCCGCAGCACCCTTCGGCGCGCGGGCCACTCACCCGTGGATTACGGCATCCACAGCTTCCGGCGGGGCGGTCCCTGCGCGTTGTTCAACGCGGGGGTGCCGGAAGCGACCATCCGCGAGCTCGGCGGATGGGCATCAAACGCATACACGGCCTACATCATCGCCGACACTGCGACCAGACGGGATGGCCGAATGAGTTAGAGCGTCCGTCTCCCGTGCTGGTAGATCGTGGGGTCGTGGGTTCGAGTCCTGGTCGAGTCAAACCAATGACTTTAAAATTGATACTTGTCGCTTCCTAGCCAGGCACTAGGCATTATTAGGATAGGGCAAGGACTGGTGTGCTCAGTGTCAGGATAATGTGACTGAGTGGGATACCAGGTCATGGTGCCGGCGGCCTGGTTTCCCAGTGGGACAGCACTATAAAGTCACCATGAGTGCACACTGTCACAAGTCGGTACCTGTCCTGATATGACCTTAGATGTTGCTAGGACGTAAAACAACAACAAACAAACAAACAAACCCCCGTGTGTTCGCATCATTTAAATGCTCAGCGGCTCGCCGCTGGGGTTTTAACACGCAACACGGAGGTCGGTGAACCGGGCGACAGCCCGGGATTTATTGGCGCATCGGCCTCAATACGTCCAAGGCGGGGAGAGGTCACGACCCCGGAGTCGGCGCGGGGACAGACGCGCCACGCCCTCACTGACCTTTGCCTCCACTTGGTGGGGGCAGGGGGAGGGGGGGCCGTGCCCCTCCCATTTCCTCCAGCTGCCGTCACTCAGTGGCCCGCGTGCATCCAGGCTCCACGCACCCCGAGCAACTCAGCGTGTACTCAGCTGCGCGCCCCGTCCCTCCCCCAACGCTGCGCCTACCATCATGGCAGAGGACGGAGCTAACCTCTCCCACCCACCCCACATTTGCATATCAAGGGGGGGACACTGGGAGCTCGGGGGGGAGGGCGCGCCACCCGCCACACAGTGGGCCGCCCAGCCGCCACTCCCCGCAGGTACCGGGTTCAACACCCTGCGCTAACTTTCCTTAACCATTGACTTTTATTGTTATTATTATGTCATTGACTTTCCCATTACGCCCATTGGGGCAGCGCACACGCAGGTGCGCTCAAGGTTAAATATTATATTATGACTTGTATTTTGCATTTGTTCTTACCTATGGTTAACCTTAGTCGACTTTAATAAAAAGTCGTGTCGTTTAAATACTGCCTATCATGGATAAGTCTGAATAGACTTCGTTTTCACCATCAGCCAGTTTGTCGATAGCAAGCCCGAGCCTACACTTTTGCCAACCCAAGGGATTTTAAACATCCCACACCACATAGACATGGTATGAGAGCAACTGGCCTTTGATGACACTAAGTTATACCCAGTGATGGAAATCCAAATTGGCAGAGATGGGGCATGGGGAATCGAACCACCGACCTTCAGATTAGGAGTCTGACCTAGGAAAAGAAGCCAGACACTCTAACCACTCCATCACAGAGAACACCACAGCCAGAATAACTAACGGTAGTCTTATTTACTGAACATGGAGGGAATATAGGATCTGCGTGAACTTGTAGGTGAGCCAGAATGTCTGATGGTGGTCTTGTTTACTGAACATGGAGGGAATATAGGATCTGCGTGAACTTGTAGGTGAGCCAGAATGTCTGATGGTGGTCTTGTTTACTGAACATGGAGGGAATAGAGGATCTGTGTGAACTTGTAGGTGAGCCAGAATGTCTGATGGTGGTCTTGTTTACTGAACATGGAGGGAATAGAGGATCTGTGTGAACTTGTAGGTGAGCCAGAATGTCTGATGGTGGTCTTGTTTACTGAACATGAGGG
>CM059191.1:8676110-8707464 GCA_030323885.1 Branchipolynoe longqiensis
TGGTGATGTAAATATCTGCCTGTAAAGTGGTTGTTTTGTTGGGAATTGTATGTTTCAAAATGCTTAAAATGTTCAAAATGCTTATTTATGGATAGTTGTCTTAAATATGTTCATTATATTATTATACTGCATGCATGTATCCATGTTTATGCGAAATTGTTCTGTATTTCTATTAATTTTGAATAAAATCGAAGTTTTGGACTAAGCGTATTGGCAAATTCAATGGCTGGGTGAATTCGTTTTGCTGCCAATGCCGTTTTCAGCGCACATGCAGTCAGAATGACGATCTCGTATATTAGTTAGTGTACCTTGCCCTGCTACAGAACTGACCAGACGGGGTGGCCGAATGAGTAGAGTGTCCGTCTCCTGTTTTGGGAGAGTGGGAGATCCAAACCATGAATTTGTGGGTTCGAATCTTGGTTGAGTAAAACCAATGACTTAAAAATTGATACTTGTCGCTTCCTAGCCTGGCGCTCGGCATTAATAGGATAGGTCAAGGACTGGTTGGCTCAGTGTCAGGATAATGTGACTGAGTGGGATATCAGGTTGTGGTGCTGGCAGCCTGGTTTCCCTATGGTGCAACACTATAAAGTCGCCATGAGTGTGCACTGTCACAAGTCGGTACGTAAAACAACAACAAACAAACAAGCTACAGAACTTGTCGATTCTGTGCCTTAACTTCGACTTGACTGTATGGAAAGTATAGTGACGAAGATAAGGTAAGCCTGTTTAACACATTTCTGATGGGGCTGGCAGCCCGCGTCCCCCAATGGACGTGAAGGTGGGCGATCGTGGCTTAAAGGCGAGCGGTGGTCCACTCTGGGCACCGGCCTTGGGGGTGGGGGGTGGGGGGGGGGGGGGGGGGTTTGTTTTAATCTTTTCACATCTTCACATGCCAAAAATGGGTTAAGGCTAATAAGGCCGTCTGCCCTGTGATGTTTTTCTCGGTCTTATCCGAGGCTGATCAGGAAGTGACCCCTCTCTTCCCACCCCCACCCCCACCCCCCACCCGCCTGCTCTCCCACACCTCACCACAGCCTTCTCGCCTCTCGTCCCCGGGTTTGGCCGAACTAAAAAGAAACAGACGGCAGCGCCTGAGGCCCGGATGCGCCTCACTGCAGCCAGTACAGCTGACAATTGGAGGACACGGGGAGATAATCTAGTCAGGTCAGCATGCACAATCCGACTGTATTTGGTGCCTTGCTAGCTGGCCGAGTCCAGATTTGACACATTGAAAGCAGAAAATGAATGTGCGCCTGTTTGGAACACACAGCCACACACGTGCCTGCACACATATCTATATACACATGGATGTATCTCCACAACTATAGACATCTACCTGCACATACCTACCTGCACACACCTACCTGCACATACCTACCTGCACACAGCTACCTGCACACACCTACCTGCACACACCTACCTGTACACACATACACACTGTTTAAATACCCACTCATGCCTACTGACACCAACACACATGCCTATGTCCACACCAATACATATCTACAACCCTACACACATACCTGTACCTCTACACCCTGCACAGCTCTATACATATATATATATATATATATATGTACCACCACTTACACAGCCATAAACACCCTCACTCCTCACCCCTCACCACTCACTCCACTCCTTCACCACCTCACGTACCCCTCACTCACCACTCCACTCACCTCACCACTCCACTCACCACCTCAGCCACCCCTCACCACCTCAGCCACCCCTCACCACCTCACCGATCCCATACCAGTCCACTCACCACCTCACCACTCCACTCACCACCTCAGCCACCTCACCACCTCACCCATCCCATATCAGTCCACTCACCACCTCACCACTCCACTCACCACCTCAGCCACCCCTCACCACATCACCCATCCCATATCAGTCCACTCACCACCTCACCACTCCACTCACCACCTCAGCCACCCCTCACCACCTCACCCATCCCATATCAGTTCACTCACCACCTCAGCCACCCCTCACCACCTCACCCATTCCATACCAGTCCACTCACCACCTCACCACTCTACTCACCACCTCAGCCACCCGCAGCCCTCACCCCCTCCATACAGTCCATCACCACCTCACCACTCCACTCACACCTCAGCCAGACCTCACCACCTCACCATCCCATACCGTCCATCACACCTCACCACCTCATCACTCCACTCACCACCTCAGCCACCCCTCACCACCTCACCCACCCATCACCACCTCACCCATCACATACCAGTCCACTCACCACCTCACCATCTCACCACTCCACTCACCACTTCACTCACCACTTCAGCCACCCTCACCACCTCAACCATCCCATAGCACTCCACTCACCACCTCACCCACTCCTCACCCCCCCCCCCCACCACTGCATCTCCTCACCACCTCACCCGCGCCTCACTCACCATTTCACTCACCTCACCACTCCACTCACCACCTCACCCACAGTCCACTCACCACCTCACCCATCCCATACCAGTCCACTCACCACCTCACGCACTCCTCACCCACCCCCTCACCATTGCATCTCCTCACCACCTCACCCACCCTCACCCACGCCTCACCACCTCACCCACCCATATCGCCTCACCCATTCCCTCACCACCTCACCCACCCCTCACCCATTCACTCATCACCTCACCCACCCCTCACCCATTCACTCACCACCTCACCCACCCCTCACCCATTCATTAACCACCTCACCCATCCCTCATCCCTCGTTCATTCACCTTTCACACCCCTCACCTCGTGCTTATGCCCTCTCCGGTCCTCCGCCCTCACCTTTCCGCCTTGTCTTCTCACCAACATCTTTAAATCTCGGCCCCATAGAATCGTGACAGTTGCTCAGTTGGTCTCCTTGCCCACTGAACCTGCAGCTTCTCTCAGCCCGGCCCTGTGAGAATGCGACATGAAAGACAACAGGCGGGCCGACAGGGTGCCGACAGGCGGGCCGATAGGCGGGCCGACAGGGTGCCGACAGGCGGGCCGACACGGCGTGCTTCCTAAGTACAGGGCCCGCAGCCTTTACATCCACGTCACTAAGTACAAGCCACATTTCGCACAACAGTCTCAGCCACGAGAGCCTTGTCTACCATTACTTTAACCAAACCCACCTCTAATCGCAATTCACAGTCCTTTTTTGCCACCAAAGCTCTCTTCATTCCAAAATGCACACATCTGATATAAAGAATACTTGTGAGCTGTGTGATATTATGTTTGCTCGGTGTCATCTGTATAAATAATGCTGCCAATAGTGCACAGTCACGTTCAGTGTTTAAGTGTTGCCCGCCCACCACCAGTGTGTGTCGGACCGCCGGTGTCAGCGTCTCACCTCCCACAAGTCTGGTTCTCCACAAGAAATATGTTTAACTCCAATACATTCTTTAATATATGCGTCAATATTCTAAAAGTCAGAGAATATTGTTCTCCACAAGCAATACGTATTCTCCTGTATTCTTGGGTTTAAACTCATAAGAATAACCGCTAAAAAACAGATAGTGATAATCAGGTCGAACAAGCGACCAGAAGTAAACACGGCGATGTCACCGAATCGGTTTTTCGCCAATAACTTCTTTAATATATTCACCAATATTCTCAAACTCGTAGAGAATATTGTTGTACACGTTTCCTCCAGTATTCTTGGGTTTAAAGTCATAAAGCCAACCAAAGTTTGCATTCGTCACTCGAATCCGCGCATATGCAGAAGCGATATTTGGGAAATGAGACTTGTGGGAAATAAGACGCTGACACCGGGATGTGCCCCCACAGCGTGTCCCGCCCGGCTGTTCAGCGTTAGCGGTTTGCGCTGGTTACCAGCCAGTGCGCACTACGGACCCTGCTACTTAGCGTTTATGATGGGGGTGAGTGGTGCCAGCATGCGGGTGAGAGGTCATGGGAGGTCACCGGGAGGGCAGAGGTCACGGTGAGGGGAACTACTGATCAGAGGTACGACACATGTCAGGGTGGTGACTAAGGACAAGTGGCGACTGGGGGTGGCGGCACTTTCAGCACTTCACAAGTTCCCTCCTCACTCACCAAATGCAGCCTGCTCTTCAAAAGATGCACCCGGAGAGGCCTGTTATTTCATCCAACATCAGTTGAGCAAGGGTCTGTCAGCAGGAAATATCTGTCATCATACTTGAGCAACCTTTATGGATTTCATACTTGTGACTTGAGACAATGAGATTGAGAGCAGCAGTCGTCTGATTTGGCGGGAGATCTCTCTAAAATATAGCAAGATAACCCCAATCTTCCGATTTCTTGCTTTTAATTTGTAATCACCTGCCAACGTATCATTTTACCTAGTTAAAAAAAAGAAATTATATGCATATTTTCCATCAAAATGCGCCAGAATGCACCATTTTGTATCACTTTTCTTCCTCCAAATTGTTGGGCGCCCCCCCCCCCTTTCCACACCCTCCCCCTTCGGCCATGCTATTTCTTCCTATTTATAATTTGTCTCCAGCTGAACTTGCTACCTCTGAACATGTGACCACTTGTCATCACCAGAACTTTGGTTTAAATTCACAGGTGGAATGAATCAAGTTACTATGCTTGTTCTTGTATACGCAGGTTTAGACAAATTAAAAGAGCACACAAAACACAGCAAAAATAAAACCAGCTTAAGGCCGACGTTTAAAAAGCCGCTCTGTATCAGCCTGCATTCAACTGTTCATGTCCCGAGGGATTGTTTTTGTACACCGATTTTCTTGCCTCAGCAAAATCAGCCAAAGCTATTATTACTAATAGGTGTGGAGCCAGTTGTGGCAGGCAGGGCCTCCCCTCCCCTACATCGGGCTGGCCATCACCGCCAAACCCTCACCACCTACCATCACCACCCCTCAACACCATCACCTCTCAACTCCACCACCTACCACCACAATCACCCCTAACCACCAACCGTCTCCACCACCATCATTCCCTCAAAACTGTCAACCCCTCACCACCAACCCATCCCCCACTGGATTCTCACCAATTGCTTCCATTGTCCCATAACCACTGTCATCCCCTCACCACTGTCATCCCCTCAACACTGTCATCCCCTCACCAGTCATCCCCTCACCACTGCCATCCCCTCACCACTGTCATCCCCTCACCACTGTCATCCCCTCACCAGTCATTGCCTCACCACTGTCATTCCCTTACCACTGCCATCCCCTCACCACTGTCATCCCCTCACCACTGTCATCCTCTCACTACTGTCATCCCCTCACCACTGTCATCCCCTCACCACTGTCATTCCCTCACCACTGTCATCCCCTCACCACTGTCATCCTCTCACTACTGTCATCCCCTCACCACTCTCATCCCCTCACCACTCTCACCCCTACCCACTCTCAATCCCCTCACACTGTCATCCCCTCACCACTGTCATCCTCTCACTACTGTCATCCCCTCACCACTCTCATCCCCTCACCACTCTCATCCCCTCACCACTCTCATCCCCTCACCACTGTCATCCCCTCACCACTGTCATCCTCTCACTACTGTTATTCCCTCACCACTCTCATCCCCTCACCAGTCATCCCTTCACCACTCTCATCCCCTCACCACTGTCATCCCTCACCACTGTCATTCCCTCACCACTGTCATCCCTCACCACTGGCATCCCTCACCACTGGCATCCCGCACCACTGGCATCCCTCACCACTGGCATCCCCTCACCACTCTCATCCCCTCACCACTCTCATCCCCTCACCACTGTCATTCCCTCACCACTGTCATCCCCTCACCACTGGCATCCCCTCACCACTGGCATCCCCTCACCACTGGCATCCCCTCACCACTGGCATCCCCTCACCACTGTCATCCCCTCACCACTGTCATCCCCTCACTATTGTCATGCAATCACCACTCTCACCCCTTCACCACTATCATCCCCTCACCACCATCATTCCTTCACCACCATAACCCCATCATAATCCCTCACCACTGCATCCTCTCACCATCAGCCGTTACCGCCATCTTGGATCAAATGGACCTTGTATGTCGCCTTCTGGTTTAGAAGTTTGAGTGACTTTCATTTATTGGGATGTCTTTCCTTTCCTGTATAGACTGTGACAATTGAAAACGTGAAAGTTGAATGCAGTCCAGATTTGATCCAAATGCGATCAGAAACATTGTCGTACACATTGTAGTCTGGACTCGCAAAGCACAGGGCGCGTTGAGGGAATAGGAAACGCAACATGCCTGAACCGAATCAAGTACGAATTACACGAATTGTGCCACCCACCCAGACGATGAGAAGAAATTGCCCATCGTGCCCGGTAAAGCTGAACTGCTTGGATGGGCCAGCCACAAACCACTAGCTGGTAGAGTCGACCATTGTGCCCGGCATTTCGTAGTCACCCCACGCCCCGGCCTCCTCGTCGGAAATACTGCAAACCAGAATGGGCATTATGTATATCAGATGCACAAATCACACGCCCATTCACTCACCTCGATGAAAAAAAGACCGTAATGAGAGTTGCAATATGGCCTGGTCTCATTTGAAATGGACACTCCTGGTTTCTGCTGGAGCTGCCTTTTTCTTCGTTGGTCATGAGGAGGAGGAGTGGGGGGGGGGGGGGGGGGCGAGGGTGCGGGTGGGAAGAGGGGGCGGAGCAAGAAGAGAGGAAACCGAGTTGGAGGGATGAGGAGGGGGGGAGGGTAAAGGGTGGGGAGGGGAATGGGATGGAGGGAAAGGGGAGGGGCGGGGCGGGCCATTGGCGGGCCTGTTGAGTGGGCGGAGTGTTGCGTCGACTGTCAGTGAAAAGCACTACTGGATGGTTGTATGGGGCTCTCAGCACGGCCAGTTACACCGTGGTACAGCGGGACACGACACACTTGTACATAGACGGCAACGTGCACGGAGAAGATGGTTGGGTTTATTAAGCATTGATTGTTGATTGTACAAAGCATCGTTCAACCAGGTGCCGGCACTGATAATACTATTAATATTGATAGCACCTGTTTGGTACGGGGGGTTGGGGGTTGGGGGGTGGGGCTACCTCGGTGTGCCACATTGCGCCTGTAGGTAGCGCTCGCTGCTGACGGCACGCCCCCCCCTACTGTGCGCGTTTCCCGTTGTGATGTCAACCATTGTCAACTCACAACATGCGCTGCTTCATTCAGTTATCTTCACGTCCTATCTTAACGACTCGGGTCATAGCACTGCAGGAAGGTTCGTGCCGGGCACCAATAGTACGGTATCCCACTCAGCCACATGGTGACACATGAATCAGTTGGTTCCATATCACAGGAGCTGAGTGTCAGGTAAGGTAGCGACAAGTATCAATGTTGGTTTGAAGAGCCTAGCTATCGAACCCGCGACCTCCCAAGTGGCAAGCTTTTATTTGTCGTGTTACTACTCAGCGTGTCACTCGGTGTGTTACTCGGCGTGTTACTCGGCGTGTAACCCGGCGCGCGTGGATAACGCAGCCGTGTACCACGTGACACGCCTCCCCCCCCCCCCGCCGCCAGCTTGGCCTGTTTGGGGGGGGGGGGCGGCGCTTGTTCGGCCGACACGAATAAGCCAAGTGGAATAGATGAAATACCAACCAAAATACTGAAAGAGGCACTCCAAGCCATCCCGGCCACTAAGTAGACCTATTCAACATCTCTTTTGAGCAGGAGCGTTTTATCTGAGCCTGGAAAATGGCAACCATCACCCCTATTCACAAAAGTGGAGACAAACAAAACATGGGAAACTACAGGCCAATATCAATTCTTCAAACCCCAGGCAAGCTCATTGAAAAAGTGTTACATAGACACATAAATGAACACCTGGAAAAAAACTATATACTAAACGAAAGACAAGGGGGCTTCAGGAAACTTCATTCCACATCAAAAACAATAGCTAACCTAACAAATGACATATTGGCATCAATGAACCAAAAACAATTAGTTGGAGCAGCCTTCATTGACTTCAGCAAAGCATTTGACACAGTAGACCATAAAATACTATTGGAAAAACTAAATACCATGGGCATAAAATCCAACACTATGGATTGGATAAAATGCTACCTCAGCAACAGGCAACAGAGAACAAAAATAAATAATACACTATCAGACAAACAACCTGTCACATGTGGTGTACCCCAAGGGTCAGTGTTAGGCCCACTACTCTTTATAATCTATATAAAAGATCTAGAAAAATGGTTGCAAACTGAGTGCCTCCAACTATATGCAGATGACACAGTCATATACGCAAATGGCACCACAGAAGAGGAGGTAACAGCTAAACTAAATAAACTCCTACTAAAACTAGATGAGTGGTGTGAGTCCAAGAAAATAACCATCAACACAAGCAAATCAAAAACAGTGCTCTTCTCGCATAAACAAATGCCAGAAAGAAAACTACACTGTAAGTTAGGAAACCAAACATTAGAAAATGTAGACCATTACAAATACCTAGGCCTTGAGTTGGACAGCCAACTAAACTACAACCTATGTATAAATAAAATTATCCAGAAAGTAAACCACAAACTGTGGCTATTTGCGAAGCTAAGAGACTACATGACACAAGAAATGGCAATAAAAATCTTCAAGGGCATGGTGCTCCCCTATTTTGACTATGGAGATGTAAACTACATGGGTGCGAGAAAAGAACCACTAAAAAAACTGCAAATACTGCAGAACAGAGCCCTAAAAATCTGTCTAAGAGTAGACAAGCTGCACCCCACCTATATCATACACAAAAGAACCAAAGTGAAATTACTAGAAAATAGGAGAATAATTCATTTGAAAACATTAGCATATAGCTATAGTCAAAACACTAAACTCCTAATGAAACCACAAAGGGCTACTAGAGCAAATAATGCGCCACTACTGAAGCAGACCAGAAGCCAAATAAAAGCTCATGAGAGAAGCACGCTGGAAATGGCTGCCAAGGTGTGGAATGCCCAAACGGTAAAGGAACGACTAATTCCTGACCTAAAAACTTGCAAAAAATATCTGTGCAAATTAGGCTAGGAAACCCTTACTAAGCCGCACTGCAAAGGGGCATGAGATATTTCATGGCCCACCAGCAGGACGCCCAATGGAAGGTAAACTATGCCAAGAGTAGCCAGATAATGCACCACACAGATACATACAAGCCTATGATATGTAAATAGGAGTAGGCTACTCTAGTAATAAGAGTAGAACAAAACAAAATACATATATGCCTAGAAAATCCCCAAAAACTAACATAGGCTACTAACCATACCAACCAATTACCTATCTGCTACTGAAATGCAGGCAATCAACACCAACACTACAACTGGCCAGCATTGAAAACAAGCCTGGGTACCCGGGCTTATATGCTATGGACAGTATAAATACAGCCTCAAAAGAAACAAAACAAACAAAACAAATAGCAACACTTTATCTCACCAGGACAGACTTCGTATCGTCGGTCACATAACATTTAGACTGTTATAGTATTAAGTTATACATAACTATATTTAAATGTCATGCACAGAACTACTTACATTTAGATTGTGTTCGTACCCAATACTACTTGCATTTATTTAGACTATACATACATAGATGTTTGTTTGTTGTTGTTTTTACGTCCTAGCAACATCTAAGGTCATATCAGGACGGGTACCGACTCTCATGGGCACTCATGGCGACTTTATAGTGCTGCCCCACTGGGAGACCAGGCCACCAGCACCATGACCTGATATCTCACTCAGTCACATTATCCTGACATTGAGCCAACCAGTCCTTGCCCTATCCTAATAATGCTGAGCGCCTGGCTAGGAAGCGACAAGTATCCATTTTTAAGTCATCGGTTTGACTCGACCAGGGTTCGAACCCACGATCCCATGGTCTACCAACACGGGGGACGGACACTCTAACTCATTCGGCCATCCCGTCTGGTCGACTGCATACATAGAAGTACATATATACACTGTGTTCATGCTACTTACGTTGTGTTCATACATAGAACTACTTACATTTAAACTGTTCAACATGGAACTACATTTCGACAATTTTGATGTACATAACTATGTACATGTATTTTACCTCGGTACAACGCCTCGGCTAATCGAGGCCGAGGGAGAAGGAAGCAACATCCGGGTTCAGCTTGGTCAGCAGAGTAGCCAGAAAGATCAGGCTAGACAAGACCCATGCGGTATTGATAGTACCAGACTGGAACACTCAGCCCTGGCGGGCCATAGTCGAATGGGAAGCAAAGAAGGTTTTAAAATTCCCAAGAGGGCAGGAAAACCTACAACATCAAGGAAAAGTGACGACACAAGGGGACGTGTCAACAACCCCCCTACTGGCATTCCTTTTCTAAGGGCGTATTTACAAAAATACGGCCTAGATAAAATCACCCAAGAAAGGTTGATTTCACATGCCTGGAGACCAGGAACTGTAAAAATGTATACTACTTACCTTAGGAAATGGGGAGTACATTGTTTAATATATAAGGTTAAACCAATGGCCCCCAAGGTCGCTCAAGTAGGCCCTCCGCATGTTGGAGGATGATGGGCTGGGATATGGGGCTATAAATGCAGCGCGCTGCGCACTCTCCATCATTGTGCCAAGAATCGAAGGACAAACCATTGGCAAACATGAAGTAATTCATTGGATCATGAGAGGGATCTATGAAAGGAACCCCCCAAAGCCGAAATATAGTCGGTTTTGGGATGTTTCAACGGTGTTTAAACTCTTCCAATCCTGGCCGGAGAATAAATGGCTCACGGTCCAAAAGTTAGGCTATAAATTAGCAGTATTATTGTTGCTAGTTACAGGACATAGAGGACAAACTATTGTAGCCCTTTCTTTGCAAGGCCTTGACATTGACAAAAAAGAGGCCACGTTTGATTTAAACGTTCTGTTAAAATCTAACAGGACAGGAGATTCTCTCTCGTCTATTCATTTAGATAGCTTCCCAAAGGATAAGAAGCTTTGTGTAGTTTCAGCCATTAGAACATACATATCCAAGACAAAGGGAATACGGAGTTCCAAACAACTCTTAGTGAGTTTTATCAAGCCACATAAAGCCATTTCACGTGACACACTAGCCAGATGGACTATTATAATACTCAAGTTGGCTGGCATTGATACGGAACGTTATGCTTCGCATTCCACAAGGGGTGCTATGGTGTCCAAAGCGAGGAAGTTAGGAATCTCGGTTCGCAGAATCCTAACCCACGCCGGCTGGAAGACGGCCAAGTCGTTTGCCAAACATTACAACAAACGGCTAGAGAAACCAAGCGGGGTGGCAACCCGCCTACTCACCAACTAACAAGAACCGGTGAGATGTACAAACTTTGTTTTACTACTGATACATACATGTTCATCAGATAATTGGGGATAAAAATGAGGCTACGTGAAGGTCTCCCTCGGCCTCGATTAGCCGAGGCGTTGTACCGAGGTAAAATAGTATAGTTATACGAATCTTACCTGGGTACAGATGATGGATAACTCTTGTTTTTCCGAGGTACAAGCCTCGGGTGATCGTGGACTAGGGCCCACCCGCCACACCCTGCCACGATCATCACTGTCGCTTGTGCCAAAACGAGAACATCAGATTTCCATCATTTAAGCTCATTTTTATCCTGAATAATTAGGTGAAGATTGCTGAACCCGGATGTTGCTTCCTTCTCCCTAGTCCACCATCACCCGAGGCTTGTACCTCGGAAAAACAAGAGTTATCCATCATCTGTACCCAGGTAAGATTCGTATAACTATACTATAATTTGTTCATGCTCAGAACTGCATTTAGATTGTTCATACTAGATTGTGTTCATACAGATAACATTTAGATTTCATGCACAGAACTAGCCTGTTCCTTGTACACGAGAAGCTGGTGTTTATGGCTGCGATGCCCGGCGGCCTCCCGCTCAGGGGCGCCTGTGGGGCGGCGCCCTGACAATGCCACACGGCGTACTCCCGGCGAGCCGCGCCCCGAACCGACGAATGACAAATCAAATATGCAGCTCAATAAACAAGGGCCTTATCGCGTCGCTCCCGTATGGCCGCCGAGTGTATAATCAAGTCAGCCGGCGTAAATGTCACGATGAGATGAGTGCCGCCCGCTCTAAGCGGTGTCTCCTGCTGCGTTATCAGCTTTATCAGTTAACTGATGAGTGCCAGACCATGGCGTATTAAACACCCATAAACAGTGACCTGCTGTATATATATATATATATGACCAGAGAGCAGCTCACTGGTACAACTCCCACGCACCGCACCGCACCGCACCGCACCGCACCGCACCGCACCGCACCGCACCGCACCGCACCGCACGCACCGCACCGCACCACACCGCACCACACCGCACTGCACAGCAACGCACATCACACCGCACAGCAACACGTACCGCACAGCACTGCACACCACACAGCAACGCACACCGCACAGCAACACGCACCGCACAGCAACACACACCACACCACACCGCACAGCACCGTACCGCCTGACACCGCTCCACTCAGCACCGCGCCACCCAGCAGCACCGCGCAGCACCGCACCGACCACACCGCACCACACACTGCACCGGACAAGAAACTTCAACCTGCTTCAGGAATCAACTGACGAAATAGTGCAGAAAGCAGCCTTGTTGATTGTCGTGAAGAAAGCCTACCTTATGATTGCTCCAGTGCCAACGCAGGGTGGCTTTCAACTCCTGAGTGTTTTGTCTGCTAACAACATGCAGCTCACGTTCAGACCCGTGTATCGCGTGTAGTCATTTTTTAGAAACGTTCAGGGAACTCTCACAACCAAATGATCAAACGCTGATTATTTCAATAAATGGAATTTATGGACAACAAAACAAACAAAAAACAGCGACAAAAAACCCATCTGGATAAGTTAGAAAACTGCAACCACTAACCCTCCCTTGTTCCGGAAGGTTTGTCATTATAAACTTAACCTGCCGCAATATGGTGTCAGAACATCTAATATATTGGCAAGAACATTTTCAATATTGTAGGGGGGGGGGGGGAACCAGGGGCAAAACCCCCCACAATTTCCACCAAGTTTTGATTGTGACTATGTTCATTGTTTAGTTCACCGTTAATCCAGAACAGAACACTGTCAGTGTCAGTTAGATATCACTATCAGACCTGACCGAATCTACATCACACGTAACCGATGCTAGGCAGTACCGTCGGTATAGACCAGCTCTGAACTTGGCACGATTAGAACTAATCGTGAGAGCAGGAGCCAACATGTCGGGTATGTGGACGTTATTGATGTTGTGCAGCTGTAACAGTAGTGATGAGAAGTCAGCTTATTTAAAGCTCTGGGGTTACTTTCGACATCGAGAGGCATGTATTTTCCTACTAAATGCAGCGACACAGCAAATAGATTTGAAAGCTTTGGGGTTACTTTCGACATCGAGAGGCATGTATTTTCCTACTAAATGCAACGACACAGCAAATAGATTTTAAAGCTCTGGGGTTACTTTCGACATTGGGAGGCATGTATTTTCCTACTAAATGCAACTACCCAGCAAATACAGCAGTATGCCTACTCGTCAGGGCGCAGATAACTGGGTTTCGCACAAAATATCAGAGCTGCAAGAAGTGCCATTCCTGTTTCGTCTTAACCTTTGCTTAAAAATAAATTACCCCCCCCCCCCCCACCTTCGCCCCTCTAAAAACCTAATGCCTTTGTGTTGTGTGGCGGCGGCAACAGCTGATTAGATTGGGCTGAGGGGTGAATTCGGACTGGTATCGCCCCACTGTGAAGAAACCTCCACCCCCAATTTACCAAGATGGCATTGCTGTTAGGAGGAGTCAGTGTTTGTATCGTGTTTACAAAAACCAACTCGCCGTTTGCTGGTGAGCTGGCGCAGAAAGGCTGGGGAGGGTGTGAGTGCAGGATCACCCGGTTGTCGACAGGCGAGTAATCGGCTGTGTTTCCGTGCATGCGCACGCACCCGGACGCCGGCATCCTTATAGTTATACGGGCACGTTGTCAGGTACGCTTGAACTGTCTACTATTCAAGCAGAGACTACTACCGGCTTTTGAGACTCTTGCTCTTGTCAACTTGTGCTGACAAAACACTCGACCAGATGGGGTGGCCGAATGAGTATAGCGTCTCCTGTTTTTGGAGATTGGGAGATCCGAACCCATGAGTTTGTGGGTTCGAATCCTGGTCAAGTCAAACCAATGACTTAAAAATTCATACTTGTCACTTCCTAGCCTACCGTTAGGATAGGGCAAGGACTGGTTGGCTCAGTGTCAGGATAATGTGTCTGAGTGGGATATCAGGTCATGGTGCTGGTGGCCTGGTTTCCCAGTGGGGCAGCACTATAAAGTCACCACGAGTGCACACTGTCACAAGTCGGTACCTGTCCTGATATGACCTTAGATGTTGCTAGGACGTAAAACAACAAACAACCCACAAAGATAAAACACTCGATGAGTCATTAGTAATACATACCAGTCGGTCGTCAATAAATAGCAGAGGAAGAAGTGTTCAGAGAAAAATTCCATCAATTACCCGAGGATGCTGCTGTGAGGAGGCTACTGGGCCTTTTTATAATCCAGTCTAGGGCCAATTCGACTACGAGATTCAAA
This sequence comes from Branchipolynoe longqiensis, assembly GCA_030323885.1. Classification (NCBI taxonomy): domain Eukaryota; kingdom Metazoa; phylum Annelida; class Polychaeta; order Phyllodocida; family Polynoidae; genus Branchipolynoe; species Branchipolynoe longqiensis. The sequence continues at coordinate 8,690,628 of CM059191.1, forward strand.
GTACGTGAGCTTGGTTGTGGGGATGTTCAGGCTCAACGAAACCTTGTTACACAATAAGGGAATAATGAACATGATCTATGACCAGATAAGGACCGGACAGGTAGAGTTTGTGAGATATGTGCTTAGTGTCTGGCAGTGACAGTACACAGGGTGTTTGGTGTCTATCAGTGGTCATACATTGTGTCCGTCATACTTAGTGTATGTCCATGACAGTACAGATTGTGTCAGTGTTTATCAGTGCAGGTCATTCTTAGAGTCTGTCCCTAACAGTACAGATTGCATTTGGTGTTTATCAGTGCAGGTCATTCTTAGAGTCGGTCCCTAACAGTACAGATTGTGTTTGGTGTTTATCAGAGCAGGTCATTCTTAGAGTCTGTCCCTAACAGTACAGATTGTGTTTGGTGTTTATCAGAGCAGGTCATTCTTAGAGTCTGTCCCTAACAGTACAGATTGCATTTGGTGTTTATCAGAGCAGGTCATTCTTAGTGTCTGTCCATAACAGGACAGATTGTGTTTGGTGTCTGTCAGTGCAGGTCATTCTTAGTGTCTGTCCATAACAGTACAGATTGTGTTTGGTGTCTGTCTGTGCAGGTCATTCTTAGTGTCTGTCTGTAACAGTACAGATTGTGTTTGGTGTCTGTCAGTGCAGGTCATTCGTAGTGTCTGTCTGTAACAGTACAGATTGTGTTTGGTGTCTGTCAGTGCAGGTCATACGTAGTGTCTGTCCCTAACAGGACAGATTGTGTTTGGTGTCTGTCAGTGCAGGTCATTCTTAGTGTCTGTCCATAACAGGACAGATTGTGTTTGGTGTCTGTCTGTGCAGGTCATTCGTAGTGTCTGTCTGTAACAGTACAGATTGTGTTTGGTGTCTGTCAGTGCAGGTCATTCTTAGTGTCTGTCCATAACAGGACAGATTGTGTTTGGTGTCTGTCAGTGCAGGTCATTCTTAGTGTCTGTCCCTAACAGGACAGATTGTGTTTTTAGTGTCTGTCCCTAACAGGACAGATTGTGTTTGGTGTCTGTCAGTGCAGGTCATTCTTAGTGTCTGTCCATAACAGGACAGATTGTGTTTGGTGTCTGTCAGTGCAGGTCATTCTTAGTGTCTGTCCATAACAGGACAGATTGTGTTTGGTGTCTGTCAGTGCAGGTCATTCTTAGAGTCTGTCCCTAACAGTACAGATTGTGTTTGGTGTTTATCAGAGCAGGTCATTCTTAGTGTCTGTCCATAACAGGACAGATTGTGTTTGGTGTCTGTCAGTGCAGGTCATTCTTAGTGTCTGTCCCTAACAGGACAGATTGTGTTTGGTGTCTGTCAGTGCAGGTCATTCTTAGTGTCTGTCCATAACAGGACAGATTGTGTTTGGTGTCTGTCAGTGCAGGTCATTCTTAGTGTCTGTCCATAACAGGACAGATTGTGTTTGGTGTTGTCAGTGCAGGTATTCTTAGTGTCTGTCCATAACAGGACAGATTGTGTTTGGTGTCTGTGTGCAGGTTTTTGTCAGTGCAGGTCTTAGTGTCTGTCTTAACAGTACAGATTGTGTTTGGTGTCTGTCAGTCAGTCATTCTTGTGTCTGTCCATAACAGGACAGATTGTGTTTGGTGTCTGTCAGTGCAGGTCATTCTTAGTGTCTGTCCATAACAGGACAGATTGTGTTTGGTGTCTGTCAGTGCAGGTCATTCGTAGTGTCTGTCTGTAACAGTACAGATTGTGTTTGGTGTCTGTCAGTGCAGGTCATACGTAGTGTCTGTCCCTAACAGGACAGATTGTGTTTGGTGTCTGTCAGTGCAGGTCATTCGTAGTGTCTGTCCGTAACAGTACAGATTGTGTATGTGTGTCTGTCAGTGCAAGTCATGTTTAGTGTCTGCCCTAACAGGACAGATTGTGTCTGGTGTCTGTCAGTGTAGGTCATACATAGTGTCTGTCCATAACAGGACAGATTGTGTTAGGTGTCTGTCTGTGCAGGTCATTCTTAGTGTCTGTCCCTGACAGTTCAGATTGTGTTTGGTGTCTGTCAGTGCAGGTCATTCTTAGAGTCTGTCCGTAATAGGGCAGATTGTGTTTTGTGTCTGTCAGTGTCAGTGCAGGTCATACTTATTGTCTGTCCCTGACAGTACAGACTGTGTTTGGTGTCTGTCAGTGACAGTACATATTGTGTTTGGTGTCTTGTCAGTGACAGTACATATCGTGTTGATGTCTGCCAGTGACAGTAACATATCGTGGTGGTGCCTGCTAGTGACAGTACAGATCGTGTTAGTCTCTACCAGTGACAGCACAGGTTGTATTGGTGTCTACCAGTGACAGTACAGATCTACCAGTGACAGTACAGATTGTATTGATGTCTACCAGTGACGGTACAGATCGTGCAGATGTATGCCAGTGACACTGCATACAGTGTTTGGTGTCGATGTGTTTTAAGCAATCGGCTCTTTATTATTAAGATTAACAGCGTGTTGTTGCCTGCCCCTGGGTGTCTGGCGCTATGCAGTGCCTCCATGGTTACAAAGATGTACACTCCCACACCCGATTTGACAGCAAACACAGCCCGAATGCCTGTCTGCACGTCAAAACCCAATGATGCCCGCCCGGCTTTATTAGAATCGTACGTTTATTTTTGCACTGAAATGTAATATCAATTTAATATACTATATATATATATATAGGAAATGAAGTTATCAGTAACGCAAAATTAAATGTGCCTCATTTTTTTGCTCACTGAATTGAAAGTGCAGCTTTTTCCCTCGAGAAACTAGTTGATTAAATGTGTAATAGATTCAGCAGCTGATGTATTGTGTTACAGATGGCATTTCTATTACGATGAGTGTTATTTGTGTCGCTATGGATGTCATTTCTATAGTCACTTGGCATATTTGTATACTGATGGGTGGCATTTGTACAGTTACTGTTGGCATTTGTATCGTTATTTGTGGCTTTTGAATCATTGTTGCTGCCATTTGTATAGTTACGGTAATTGTTTCACTACATGTGTCATTTGTATCATTACTTGTGGCATTTGTATCATTACTTGTGTTATTTGTACATTTACTGGTGGTATTTGTTTCGTTACTTGTGGCATTTGTATCGTTATTGGTGTTATTTCTATAGTTACTAGTGTCATTTCTATAGTTACTAGTGGAATTTGGTTCGTTACAGGTGTCATTGGTAGCATTACGGGTGGCATTATAGTTAATAGTAACAGCTACAGGAGTTATGGGTGGCATTTGTATCGTTTGTGGTGGCATTTGGTTCCTTATTGAAGGTAGGCGATAGCTAAAGGACTTATTGTTCACATTTTGTTGGGAAGGCATTTACGTGCCGTGTCCATGCCCTGTATGTGCCGTGTGACACCCTGCACACACCATGTATGCGCCATGTACATGCTGTGTACGTGACCTGTGTGTACTGTTACCTGCTATGTACGTGCTGTGTATGTGGCATGTATGTGCCCTGTATGTACTGTTATGTGCTGTGTACGTGCCCTGTATGTGCCCTGTATGTGCCCTGTATGTACTGTTATGTGCTGTCTACCTGCCCTGCATGTGCCCTGTATGTGTCCTGTATGTACTGTTACGTGCTGTGTACCTGCCCTGCATGTGCCCTGTATGTGCCCTGTATGTACTGTTATGTGCTGTGTACCTGCCCTGTATGTACCCTGTATGTGTCCTGTATGTACTGTTACGTGCTGTGTACCTGCCCTGCATGTGCCCTGTATGTACTGTTACGTGCTGTGTACATGCCCTGTATGTACCCTGTATGTGCCCTGTATGTACTGTTACATGCTGTGTACCTGCCCTGCATGTGCCCTGTATGTACTTTTAATTGTTGTGTACTTGCCATGTACGTGCCCTGTGCGGGGTGGGCGTGCATCTGGAGAGCTATCTAATCCGTCCAGCTTCAGGAGGCAACGTAAACTATTAGTCACTGCCGAAGCACCAGATTTAGACCAGACAGTGGAAACCCACCTTTAACTACAAAAGTTTAAGGTGAAACTGCCCTGGCATGCAGAGGCTTTTCACCATTGTGTGCAGACCTGTTTCTGTGGTTGGCGTGATTATTAAGTACTTAGTAACAGTCAGCTTAATCAGGTTTGTTTGTTGTTTGTTTGTTTGTTGTTGTTTTACGTCCTAGCAACATCTAAGGTCATATCAGGTAGTAGTGCCCTCCAACCTCAACTAACCCCCACTAACCCTACTCCACACTCACACCCACTCACCAATTCCCACTTACCCCTACTCACCACTCATCCCCACTTACCCCTACTCACCACTCATCCCCACTTACCCCTACTCACCACTCATCCCCACCTACCCCTACTCACCACGCATTCCCACTTACCTCTACTCACCACTCATCCCCACTTATGCCTACTCACCACTCATCCCCCACTTACCCCTACTCACCACTCATCCCCACTTTCCCCTACTCACCACTCATCCCTCCCCACCTACTCACCACTCATCCCATTTTACCCCTACTCACACTAATTCCCCACTTACCCCTACTCACCACTTCAGTCCCACTTCCCCACTTACCCCTACTCACCACTTGCCCCTACTCCCCACTTTCCCCTAGTCACCACTCATCCCCACTTACCCCTACTCACCACTCCTCACTCACCATTCACTCCACTCTCCACTCACCCATACTCCTACTCCCCACTCCCGACCCCACACCGAATCTCAACATGCCCAGAGCATCCTACTATGAATCCTTCCAAATCTTACGGACGGTAATTTAGATAGACGCTGCCACATATCTACACGCACGCTGACCCGTGTGGGTCCAATAGCATGACTAGTGTACGCCAACTAGTGACAGCCTTTGTATCTTGTAGGCAAGATACATAATAGATCTGACGGTTCCCGGTCCCTCCCCAGCCGTCTCCAGGGCGGCACCCACAATGCCACTGGGTTCTAACCGCAAGGGATGCGCCTGCATGCCCTTTGTTTCCGGAACTGAGAGAAAGAACCTGGTGGTAGGTTATTCAAGCAGTATCTCGGTCGGCAGGAGATGTGTGGATGGTATATGGCAGTAATGAAGCGGGGAGGCGTCTTCCAACTTGTGATAGTAGATTCTCAAGTGTTTCCATGTGGAAGGTAAGGTATAGTAGTAGCCTGCAGCCTGAAACCTAACAGCCAGGTTGTCAATCTGACAAGGTGCTAAGTGTCATGTGATGATGTCACTTTGGAAGAACGATGCAGCCTCCACCCCGACACCTCACACACACTCAGTGGGCCCTGAAGTGGGCGACTTCCATCCCCACCCTCACCACCACCTCACAATCTCTAAACGACCTCTGTATAGTTACCCTCACCACCACCTCACAATCTCTGAACGACCTCTGTATAGTTACCCTCACCACCACCTCACAATCTCTAAACGACCTCTGTATAGTTACCCTCACCACCACCTCACAATCTCTAAACGACCTCTGTATAGTTAACCTCACCACCACCTCACAATCTCTAAACGACATCTGTATAGTTACCCTCACCACCACCTCACAATCTCTGAACGACCTCTGTATAGTTACCCTCACCACCACCTCACAATCTCTAAACGACCTCTGTATAGTTACCCTCACCACCACCTCACAATCTCTAAACGACCTCTGTATAGTTAACCTCACCACCACCTCACAATCTCTAAACGACATCTGTATAGTTACCCTCACCACCACCTCACAATCTCTGAACGACCTCTGTATAGTTACCCTCACCACCACCTCACAATCTCTAAACGACCTCTGTATAGTTAACCTCACCACCACCTCACAATCTCTGAATGACCTCTGTATAGTTACCCTCACCACCACCTCACAATCTCTAAATGACCTCTGTATAGTTAGTTACCCTCACCACCACCTCACAATCTCTGAATGACCTCTCTATAGTTTCCCTCACCACCACCTCACAATCTCTGAATGACCTCTGTATAGTTACCCTCACCACCACCTCACAATCTCTGAACGACCTCTGTATCGTTACCCTCACCACCACCTCACAGTCTCTAAATGACCTCTGTATAGTTAACCTCACCACCACCTCACAATCTCTAAACGACCTCTGTATAGTTACCATCACCACCACCTCACAATCTCTGAATGACCTCTGTATAGTTAGTTACCCTCACCACCACCTCACAATCTCTAAACGACATCTGTATAGTTACCCTCACCAATCACCTCACAATCTCTGAACGACCTCAAAAAACAAACAATTCTCGTCGTGAATATGGCCTATGCTGCCGACACGGCGTAAAGAAACCACCAATCAATCAAAACTGTATAGTTACCCTCACCACCACCTCACAATCGCTGAACGACCTCTGTATAGTTTGACTATCAGCGAGTTAGAAACAGTTACCGAACACGCCACGGTTAGGCAAGTTAAGGGGGCAGAAGCTCTTCAGGTCAGGGCAGGAGCAATTCAAGACGGGAGAGGAGCTGCCCAGGGAGATCCCAACTGCCCAGAGAGAGCCCAACTGCCCAAGGAGAGCCCAACTGCCCAAGAAGAGCCCAACAGCCCAGGGAGAGTCCAGCTGCCCAGGGAGAGTCCAGCTGCCCAGGGAGAGTCCAGCTGCCCAGGGAGAGTCCAGCTGCTCAGGGAGAGTCCAGTTGCCCAGGGAGAGTCCAGCTGCCCAGGGAGAGTCCAGTTGCCCAGGGAGAGCCCAGCTCAGGGCAGAAGAATGAGCTGCTCAGGGCGGGCATTAACTGCTGAGGGAGAAAGCATTAATTGGTAAAACCTTTACCAAAAGGGTGTGCTTCAACAGCACCGCGGGTGTAATGTGGACTGTCTGCGGCCAGCTTTACTCGGGAAGCATGCCCAGCCGAGTTACCTGATTAACACAAGGCTGTGGTCGGGGGGTGGTCTGGTGGGGGCCTAGTGGGAGCGCGATGGCCAGGAGGCATGGTCACAGTGTCTCTCCACATGTGCACACATGGGTATGCGCATTGGCCTGAACTGGCTTGAATAGGCGATAGGGCCTGACTAGCAAAGATTCAAACAACGGGCAGCATAAACACAGGGGCGCCCTGACTGCCGGGTGCTGGGCAGGCTACCAATCACAGGCCTGTACAAAGTGGGTTGTGCACAACGCATGGCCATACTGCCATTCAGTGTGTTGGGGCAGGCTACCAGTCACAGGCCTGCACAAAGTGGACTGTACACCATGTGTGGCCATGCTGCCATTCAGTGTGTTGGGGCAGGCTACCAGTCACAGGGCTGTACAAAGTGGGCTGTACACCATGCGTGGCCATACTGCCATTCAGTGTGTTGGGGCAGGCTACCAGTCACAGGCCTGCACAAAGTGGGCTGACACCATGTGTGGCCATACTGCCATTCAGTGTGTTGGGGCAGGCTACCAGTCACAGGGCTGTACAAAGTGGGTTGTGCACAATGCGTGGCCATACTGCCATTCAGTGTGTTGGGGCAGGCTACCAGTCACAGGGCTGCACAAAGTGGGCTGTACACCACGCGTGGCGATACTGCCATTCAGTGTGTTGGGGCAGGCTACCAGTCACAGGGCTGCACAAAGTGGGCTGTACACCACGTGTGGCCATACTGCCATTCAGTGTGTTGGGGCAGGCTACCAGTCACAGGCCTGCACAAAGTGGGTGTACACCACGCGTGGCCATACTGCCATTCAGTGTGTTGGGGAGGCTACCAGTCACAGGCTGCACAAAGTGGGCTTTACACCACGTGGCCATACTGCCATTCAGTGTGTTGGGGCAGGCTACCAGTCACAGGCCTGCACAAAGTGGGCTGTACACCACGCGTGGCCATACTGCCATTCAGTGTGTTGGGGCAGGCTACCAGTCACAGGCCTGCACAAAGTGGGCTGACACCATGTGTGGCCATACTGCCATTCAGTGTGTTGGGGCAGGCTACCAGTCACATGGCTGTACAAAGTGGGCTGTACACCACGCGTGGCCATACTGCCATTCAGTGTGTTGGGGGAGGCTACCAGTCACAGGCCTGCACAAAGTGAGCTGTACACCACGTGTGGCCATACTGCCATTCAGTGTGTTGGGGCAGGCTACCAGTCACAGGCCTGCATAAAGTGGGTTGTGCACCACGTGTGGCCATACTGCCATTCAGTGTGTTGGGGCAGGCTACCAGTCACAGGCCTGCACAAAGTGAGCTGTACACCACGTGTGGCCATACTGCCATTCAGTGTGTTCGGGCAGGCTACCAGTCACAGGCCTGCACAAAGTGGGCTGTACACCACGTGTGGCCATACTGCCATTCAGTGTGTTCGGGCAGGCTACCAGTCACAGGCCTGCATAAAGTGGGCTGTACACCACGTGTGGCCATACTGCCATTCAGTGTGTTGGGGCAGGCTACCAGTCACAGGCCTGCACAAAGTGGGCTGTACACCACGTGTGGCCATACTGCCATTCAGTGTGTTGGGGCAGGCTACCAGTCACAGGCCTGCACAAAGTGGGCTGACACCATGTGTGGCCATACTGCCATTCAGTGTGTTGGGGCAGGCTACGTCACAGGCTGCAAAAGTGGGTGTACCACGTTGCCATACTGCTCAGTGTGTTCGGCGGTGTTGGTGGGTGGGGGTGTTGTGGTTGGGCAGGCTACCAGACGGCCCGCATAAAGTGGGTGTACACCGTGGCCATATGCCATTCAGTGTGTTGGCGGCACCAGTCACAGGCCTGCATAAAGTGGGCTGTACACCACGTGTGGCCATACTGCCATTCAGTGTGTTCGGGCAGGCTACCAGTCACAGGCCTGCACAAAGTGGGCTGACACCATGTGTGGCCATACTGCCATTCAGTGTGTTGGGGCAGGCTACCAGTCACAGGCCTGCATAAAGTGGGCTGTACACCACGTGTGGCCATACTGCCATTCAGTGTGTTCGGGCAGGCTACCAGTCACAGGCCTGCACAAAGTGGCGACACCAGTGTGGCCATACTGCCATTCAGTGTGTTGGGGCAGCTACCAGTCGGTGGTGGGTGTGGTGGTTGTTGTGTGTTGGTGGTGAGCTTGGTACACCACGTGTGGCCATACTGCCATTCAGTGTGTTGGGGCAGGCTACCAGTCACAGGCCTGCATAAAGTGGGTTGTGCACCACGTGTGGCCATAGCACCATTCAGTGTGTTGGGGCAGGCTACCAGCCACAGGCCTGCACAAAGTGGGTTGTGCACCACATGTGGCCATAGCACCATTCAGTGTGTTGGGGCAGGCTACCAGCCACAGGGCTGCAAAAAGTGGGTTGTGCACCATGTGTGGCCATAGCACCATTCAGTGTGTTGGGACAGGCTACCAGCCACATGGCTGCACAAAGTGGGTTGTGCACCACGTGTGGCCATAGCACCATTCAGTGTGTTGGGACAGGCTACCAGCCACAGGGCTGCAAAAAGTGGGTTGCATGGCCGGAAGACCAGTGTTCGGTGCTGAACAAAATTATATTTACAACAACAAATTATTTAAATACTATCACACTAACATATTTGATGCCGCGCCATGAATATGAAGTTACCAAACTTTCCGTTTTGAATTTGACTTGTATTTAATTTAATTCATGTGCTTTTTCCCCTTCTTATAGGTGAGTTCACTACCTTTCGCAGTCCTGTCCCTGCACGGTAAGTCATACGTCATACTTTATCTCGTATATCAATACATCACAGACGTGCCAAGATTAGTTAAAATTCCCAAAGTTACTTTTTGCAAATGCCATGAAACTTACTCCAATGGCCGACAAGGCATTAAGTAGTCACTCACCCTCATACTCATACTCATTCTCATACTCATACTCATACTCATACTCATACTCATACTCATACTCATACTCATACTCATACTCATACTCATACTCATACTCATACTCATACTCATACTCATACTCATACTCATACTCATACTCATACTCATACTCATACTCATACTCACACTCACACTCACTCACATTCACTCACTCACATTCACTCACCCACTCGCTCACTCACCCGCTCACCCGCTCAGTCACTCGCTCTTCCATTCTTCCATGCACTCACTCTCTCACTCAGTCACCCATTCTTCCATTCACTCATTCACTCAGTCACTCATTCACTCAGTCACAACCACCGGACTACCCGGATGAGCCCCGGACAACCCCCGGACGAGCCCCGGATAACCCCTGGATGATAGCCTGAAATGCAGGACTCATCCTGGGGTAGTCTGTGAGTAATACGTGGTCATCCGTGGCTATCCATGGTGATCCGTGGTTAATCCATGGTCATCCGGCCTGTCCGGGACTTATCCGGGCAGTCCGGGAGTGGTCCGTGGCTCTGTCAGGGGCTAGTCCGGGCTAAACGAGGGCTAATCCGGGCTAATCCGTTGCTAAAACGTGGCTCTTCCAGTTTACAAATGACCCAGACTGCCCTTGATGGGACACAAACTACACTCGGACAACACCCAGACTACCTGTACCACCCCCGGATTACACCCGGATGATCCTGGATCGAACCCAGATTGCAATATTCCCCGGATCACCCCGGATGTTTTAAACATTTAAAAACATCCGGGGCTGACCCCGGACGATGCCAGATCACCAAGGACCAGCCACTGATCATCAAGGACCAGCCACGGATCACCAAGGACCAGCCACGGATCACGCCGGATCGGCACGGACCAGGCCGGATCACAGTCCGGGGCTCGTCCGGCCCCTGATCCGGGTAGGTGTGACTTAGGCTTTAAGACGTGCAGTATTGGGCCGCTTGCTGTTATTGTGTAAACTTACTGTTACGGCGTGATGTGACTGCTGCATTGTGTGCAGCATGATTTCCAAGTGTGTGCATTAATTGCATAACTGGAAACACGCCCCGCCGGGATTGTGTCAGAGGACTGCTGATGAGGATGAACTGCACCACATCCTTGGAGCACTTAAAACATGCATTAATCTGACATTAATTGGAAAGTTGAGCTATGCTTTGCCCGCTAGAAGCTGGCGGGCCCCTGCCGGAGCAACGAGCCCAGCACTTACCCGGCACCAACCGGCACAACCTCGGCACCAGCCCGGCACCAGCCCGGCACCAGCCCGGCACCAGCCCGGCACCGGCCTGATACTCAGCACTGAGTGGAGCTCCTGTAAACGCCAGAACGAGGCTGGCACCGCGGACAGGCTCAGCGTTAATGTTGATGCATGCCGCTATGCTGTTTCATTTTGCATCGCTTTTACCTCGAGGCTGTAATGATTGGGTGGATTCATGAAAGTACAAGGTGTGCATAGTCGTGAGGATATCAACGCGAGCTGCCAGTTTTCTTAGTGGCGATGCCTGTCTCCGGCTCGCACCGAATCCACAAACCCATATTGTGCAATGAAGCATTTATTTAATGTCTTATTTTAAAAATAACACTCTCTCACTGTCATATTGCACGGTCGTTTAATATTGTTCGTTATTTGCACACACTTGTGCTACCCGTCCATTTCCCTTCTTTACATAGGAAATTATCATCTTGAATAAATTATTGAATTTAGTGAATTAAAACCATGCTATCGGTGATTTAATTTGATATTAATTAAATGCAAGCTAATTGAACTGATCACTTCAAAGCCAGTCGTGGTAAGCCTTCTCCACACAATGCTGACAGAGATGTTATTGCTGGACGAGATGGCCGGCCCGGTAAGGCACTCGCCTCCTGTGCGGCAGGTCATGGGAGCAAACTTCGCCAGACTTTGTGTAATGACCATGCAGCCCTCTCTATTCATTGATTTGATTCAAGCATGCAGCAGATAAGAAAAGCTGACCATCACCGTGTTATTCCACCATGGCTTCTTGATCAGCAATATGAAATACAATAGCAGTTCTTGACATCTTTAGAAAACAATCCATATTTATCTAGAAATGTTTAGATTCAGAAAATGTCAATAAGAACTTGCTTTTTTTTTATACTAATGAAAATAGCAACTTATACTTAGTATTGTTGCATTCTGCCGGTGTAGCAGGAAATCGCAAACCCTGTAAATCGCAAACCCCCACTTGTGATTTCCTAGGAAATCGCATATCCCCCCTGGAGATCGCAAGCCCCCCATTCGGCGGCGGCGGCGATTTGTTTACTTTACGTTCGTCGAGTTTAGGGTTAAATTGGTCAAATTTCACTTATTTGGTTACCAATTTAACCCTAAATTCGAAGCCATCACCACACACCTACACCCCCACCACACACCTACACCCCCACCACACACCTACAGCCCACCACACACCTACACCACCAAACACACACTGGCATTGGCGGCGATATTACTAGTTATATTTTCGAATCGACGAACGTAAAGTAAACAAATCGCCGCCACCACCAGTATGGAACGCGACGTCGATGCGGCGGCGATTTGTTTACATTACGTTCGGCGATTAATATCACCGCCAATGCGGCGGTAGCCTTAATAACGCTTCGAATTTAGGGTTAATTTAATGAAATTTCACGATTTGAGTATATAATTCTGTTAAATATAGTCGCATTGAATAGATTTGGCCCGAATCGGTCCCAAAACACAGGGGGGTTTGCGATTTCCAGGGGGGGTTTGTGATTTCCTAGTAAATCGCAAACCCCGGGGTGTGCAATTTCCAGGGGTTTGCGATTTACTGCCACACCGGTATTAAACCAACCGTGTTCTGGGTTCAGCAATTTCAACATGAATATAATTTGTGAGCCCCGAATGGACCAGTTATGGGCGCGCAATTGTGAGATAACACTCGTTCCTGTCTCCATTACAAAGGTGGGCACGAACCGAACATATGGCAGTCGCTGGGCGGGGTGTGTTATCAAACATGTGCAGCGTCACGGTATCTGCTTGTCGCATGCAGTGCTCGTGAGTACAGACGAACTGGTTGTGCTCCCCGTATTGCACGCATGGATCTAGGTCTTTCCGTGAGCTTCATGTAGCACGAATTCTGCTCTTTACTATTTAAAGGGGCGGAAGCCGACGAGACAGTGCAGTGGTGAGAAGGCGGCGTAGTATTCACCTCTCACCTCCCGCGCTAACCATACCAAGTCGGGATAAACTCAGTGTCACAGTAGATTACCGATCAAGTGTCACTGGGTCAAAGTGCACCACTAAGGTATCACTGTGTCACAGTAGATTACCGATCAATTGTCACTGTGCACAGTAGATTAACCCTGAAGTGGCACTGTGGCACAGTAGATTACCAATCAAGTGCCAGTGTGTCACAGTATACTACCAATTAAGTGTCACAGTAGATTACCGATCAGGAGTCACTGTGCTACAATAGATTACCCCTCAAGTGTCTCAGTAGATTACTCCTCAAGTGTCACTGGGTCAAAGTAGACTCCCCAAATGTCACTGTGCCACAGTAGATTACCCCTCAAGTGTCACTGTGCCACAGTAGACTACTCCTCACAGTGACAGTGGAGCAGGAGTCTCAACTGACACAATGACACTGGGACAGTTGTCTCCCCTGACACGTGACACTGAGATAATTCTCTTCCCTTGTGCCTCAAGAAAGTGGGGATACTGTCACACCTCTGACAATGTGATATTGAAACAGTTGCCTCCCTTGTCACTGTGACACTAGAATATTTACCTCACTTGACACTGTGACGCCGAGACAGTTCTCTCCCCTGACTCTGTGACACTGAGAGTGAGACAGGTGTCTCCTCTGACACTGTGACACTGAGACAGTGGTCTCATCTGGCACTGTGACACTAGAGCAGTTATCTCCCCTGACACTGTGACACTAGAGCAGTTGTCTCCCCTGACACTGTGACACTAGAGCAGTTGTTTCCCCTGACACTGTGACACTGCAATAGTTGCCTCCCCTGACACTGTGACACTGCAATAGTTGCCTCCCCTGACACTGTGGCCCTGGAACAGCTGTCTCCTCTGACACTGTGACACTGGATTAGTTGTCTCCCCTGACTGGTTTGACACTGAGACAGTTGTCTGCCCTGACACTGAAACTCAAACAGTTTCCTTCCCTGACACTTGACACTAGAATAGTTGCCTCCCTGACTGTTTGACACTAAGACAGTTGCCTCCCTTGACACTGTGGCACTGAGACAGTTGCCTCCCTTGACACTGAGACAGTTGTCTCCTCTGACAGTGTGACACTTAGACAGTTGCCTCGCTGACACTGTGGCCTTGGAGCAGTTACCCCTGACACGGTCCAGCTAACTGCACACTGCACTACGTGGCCGCACAGCGCCCTCACGTGTGGACCGAGGTTATCAATGCTCCTCGCTGAGGAATCTGCGCCACACGGAGCCCAGTGATGCTGTGATTAAGTCTGGGCCGTTTATCCAGTCGTCTATCGATCACCGGGTGGAGGCTCCTGGCAGTATATGTGTGTTGGAGGTGGGGTTGGGGGGCGGGGGGGGGGGGGGCGCCTGTGCTGGGGAGGGTTGTTTGGGATTGCTCAGCCCGGCAGCCCGGCGATAGGACACATACCAGGCCGTGTCCGGGCTGGTGGGACGGCGTTGCCTGGCGCGGCTCAGTCGGGCACCCAAGTGAAGAATGTCGCATCTAAAGCATGTTTGCACGCGTGGTTACCTTGCCAACCTATGGACCGCCTCTGAGTCTGAGACTGGTATGCAGTTATGTCGGGCACCCAAGTGAAGAATTTCGCATCTAAAGCATGTTTGCACGCCTGGTTACCTTGCCAACCTATGGACCGCCTCTGAGTCTGAGACCGGTATGCAGTTATGTCAGGCACCCAAGTGAAGAATGTCGCATCTAAAGCATGTTTGCACGCGTGGTTACCTTGCCAACCTATGGCCCGCCTCTAAGTCTGAGACCGGTATGCAGTTATGTCGGGCACCCAAGTGAAGAATGTCGCATCTAAAGCATGTTTGCATGCGTGGTTACCTTGCCAACCGACGGACCTCCTCTGAGTCTGAGACCGGTATGCAGTTATGTCAGACACCCGGTGTGTTCTAGAATGGCGTTTCGCCGGGACCCTACGTTAACAGCGCCCGGCAGCAAGGCACTGATGGCTACACAATAAATGGCTTGTACTAAAGACATAGTTGGTACAACAAAAATTCAAGTGGTTTTATTGCTCTCAATAACATGTCAGTGCCGAAGCACTGATCTTGCAGCTGTAATAATACATACTGCTACGCTAAACAAAGTTACAATAATATAGAGGCACAATTACAAGAAAATACAGAACAAAGTATTGTTATGGATAATGGGCAAAGAAGGAGATAATAAGGAGAAAATAAGAAGTCTGAAGGGGTATTGTCATGGGGGGTGATGAAATTGGGAAATATTGTACCTAGAGCAGGATTTAAACCCGCACTCTTTACCATTCCGGGACCAGTGTGCTATTCATTACACTAACCAGACACCTTCATGCAATCACCATAGCCACCCCGACCTGTTTATGTGGCTCCTTGCCTGAAAGATCAATGCAGACTACTACACCACGTGACACTAGCATGTGAATGGTCAGCGAGGGTGGAGCATAACCTGAATATCTTTCTAGAGGTGACATACTTGTTAAAGGATGGCGATGGTTGGGGTTGAAGTAATATTTAGGGTAATCTAAAAGGGGGGGGGGGGGAGTGCTATCGTGCATTAATTATATCTCTAGGGTCCAGGCTCACTGAGCAGGTGGATGTTTTGAATTAGTTCGTTGCTACTACAGTACGTCGAGGCTGTGAGTATGCAGTACAGTTCTCAGCTTCTGCAATATTTCATTTTAAATAAATATATTATAATCTAATTTACTTTAGTTTGAGGTAACTTTGACTGTATATGGTTATCGTTGGAGATAAAAACATGCACAATTAGCTTCAGCATGCATGTCGAACGCTGGACACCTTTAGGCTGGCTTCAGCAGTAACAAGTTCGATTAAAATGATTCCTTTTATTCAACAACAAATAACTTGTGGGACAGTATCCAAATTGAATATGTAGTATAAAATCTACGTGTTTTCGTTTAGAAAAGTTGATACTTTCATCGGACTATGCAGCTCTAAAAACCCATGTTTTCAACCTAGGTTTTGTAGACGAATATCTATGTCTCCCTGAGAAGTATTTCAAACATATTATTTATTCATGTTTGATCTATGTTGTCTTACTTCACGTCTTGAATAATTGAAGTCGCTTGATTGCATTTATAATGACAGTGACACACCCTTAAGTTAAAGTGTATTATAATACTGATAGTGAATTATGGTTGGGAAATGTATTGTGTGCGTGAGGAACTATTGTAGGTTGGGGTTGTAATGGGGTTGCCATGATGAAGTGGGGCGGTGAACTGTGCCATGCACATGCCGCTTTACATTGTGTAGTTGGGTGAACCACGATGAAGCGGGGTGGTGAGCTGTGCCATGCACATGCCGCTTTACATTGTGTAGTTGGGTGAACCACGATGAAGCGGGGCGGTGAACTGTGCCGTGCACATGCCGCTTTACATTGTGTAGTTGGGTGAACCACGATGAAGTGGGGCGGTGAACTGTGCCATGCACATGCCACTTTACATTGTGTAGTTGGGTGAACCACAATGAAGCGGGGTGGTGAACTGTGCCATGCACATGCCACTTTACATTGTGTAGTTGGGTGAACCACGATGAAGCGGGACGGTGAACTGTGCCGTGCACATGCCGCTTTACATTGTGTAGTTGGGTGAACCACGATGAAGCGGGGCAGTGAACTGTGCCGTGCACATGCCGCTTTACTTTGTGTAGTTGGGTGAACCATGATGAATCGGGGCGGTGAACTGTGCCGTGCACATGCCGCTTTACATTGTGTAGTTGGGTGAATGGTTGCGACACACCTGGGTACATGTCACCGTCCTGTGTGGGTGTGGGTGTGGGTGGGTGTGGGTGTAGGTGTGGGGTATGTGCGTACATGTGTGTGGGAGTATGTGGGGGTGGGGTTCGT
>CM059191.1:8707964-8812721 GCA_030323885.1 Branchipolynoe longqiensis
TGTCTACCTGCATGTACCTGTGCATTTCTATCTGTCTGTGCATGTGCCTGTGCATGTCTACCTGCCTGTGCCTGTGCATGTCTACCTGCATGTACCTGTGCATTTCTACCTGCATGTACCTGTGCATCTCTACCTGCATGTGCCTGTGCATCTCTACCTGCCTGTGCCTGTGCATCTCTACCTGCATGTGCATGTGCATGTCTACCTGCATGTGCCTGTGCATGTCTACCTGTCTGTGCATGTGCATGTCTACCTGCATGTGCCTATGCATCTCTACCTGCATGTACCTGTGCATGTCTACCTGCATGTACCTGTGCATGTCTACCTGTCTGTGCATGTGCCTGTGCATATCTACCTACGTGTGCCTGTGCATGTCTACCTGCATGTACCTGTGTATTTCTTCCTGTCTGTGCATGTGCATGTCTACCTGCCTGTGCCTGTGCATGTTTACCCACCTGTCTGTGCCTGTCTGTGTGACATTATCCTAACCAATCACCCCTCCTGTTATCTGATTAGTTCCCACAGCCGCCAAGCCTCTGCGTATGAACTTAGATGAGAAGCGATTTCAGATCTTCTTAGCCATCTTCTAACCAAAGAGAACCTACTGTTTGCACAATATGGTCGAGCAGCCTTCATTTACTCTATTCCTTTCACTCAGCACACCTGGTCGAGTAGAGGTCACGTGGGGCATGGGTTCCATCACCTGGTCACGTGGGTGGACTCACGTGACAAAGGAAATAAGCGCCCGTGTCATTAATTTGGCACGTCACTGGATCATACTCAACGACCACGGTTTGCAAAGGGTTCACCCTCCCACCATCCAAACCCTCCCATCCAAACCCTTTGACGATATCACTAAGTCGGGGCAAGGTGACGCCAAGGTCATTGTGTTGTGACGAGGTGCCTGGTAAGTCCATGTTGAGACCTTGATGTGGACTGGCTGGCCTGTACCGTGTAAGTGTGGTAACTACGATGTGACATTGTCCGCTCGGTTCTAAGCGCGTTGCGTGGATAACTAGACAACTGATGTTGGTTTGAATGAAGGAGCGCACCTTTCGTGTGCTCTAAACTAGCAGCAGCGTGCTAAATGATTGGCGGCATAATGCTCACCATCACTGTAATTCGCTTTTTATCAGCGCCTCTTTATTGGGCCGAGATGACGATGATCGCCCCCGAAGTCACGCCATTGTGTCACACCATACCCAGCACAGTGTCCAGCGAGTGGACTCTCCACAGACACTGCCCGGGCCGCTCACTGGCATCGCCCGGCCCACTCACTGGCGTCGCTCGGCCCGCACACTGGCACCGCCCGACCTGCTCAGTGGCACCGCCCAGCCCACTCAGTGCCACCGCCCGGCCCGCTCACTGGCACCGCCCGACCCGCTCAGTGTCACCGCCCGGCCCGCTCAGTGGCACCACCCGGCCCACTCACTGGCACCGCCCGGCCCGCTCAGTGTCACCGCCCGGCCCGCTCAGTGGCACCACCCGGCCCGCTCACTGGCACCACCCGACCCGCTCAGTGGCACCGCCCGGCCCGCTCAGTGGCACCGCCCGGACCGCCCACTGGCACCGCCCGGCCCGTTCACTGGCACTGCCCGGTCTGCTCACTGGCACCGCCCGGTCCGCTCAACGGCACTGCCTGGTCTGCTCACTGGCACCGCCCGGACCGCTCACTGGCAGACTGACGGTGAGTGGCTGGGATGGCAGGATTGGCATGTTGTGAAGCGAATGCGCCGTTCAAGGCCTTTGGGTTGATGCCACCAGTTGATATGATGGCAATAAAACCTGTTTGTGCTGTTCTCATCGCTCTGTGACGAAGTTCCGCTTAGCATAACCAGACAGGATGGTCGAATGAGTTAGAGCGTCCGTCTCACGTGCTGGTAGATCGTGGGGTCGTGGGTTCGAACCCCGGTCGAGTCAAACCAATGACTTAAAAATTGATACTTGTTGCTTCCTAGCCAGGCGCTCGGGATTATTAGGACAGGGCAAGGACTGGTGGGCTCAGTGTCAGGATAAGGTGACTGAGTGGGATACCAGGTCATGGTGCCAGCAGCCTGGTTTCCCAGTGGGACAGCACTATAAAGTCGCTATGAGTGCACACTGTCACAAGTCGGTACCCGTCCTGATATGACCTTAGATGTTGCTAGGACGTAAAACAACAACAAACAAACAAACAAATCCGCTTAGCACGGGTTGTTCGGATACTTCATGGACTGTCGATATATTGATAAGCGAGCAGCCACCCCAGACAATCTGCACACGTTCTCATACTCACAGAGACAGTTCTCTGTTCGGCTCAAAACTCACTGGTCGAGTCATTCAGCCAAATCATGTACCTTAACTTTACTAGTGCTAGTTCTCGTCGAAAATATACATGCAGGGAATTTGTTGGTGAATCCCTGAACAATTAGAGCGTCGGAGCTGGGTGATGAATGGTGTTGCTTCAATAAGTGCCACCCCTCTGTGCCACACACCCCGGCTGCAGACCCCCGCCATGTCACGACATTCTGTGTAACCCCTGTGCCCGCCCTTAGTGACGAGCACGTCTCCCTCTGGCGGAATTGGACTGCAACTAGCGGGACGTGACGCTTCACATACAAGGTGGCGGGTTACTGAGCATGCGCGTCGGCTACGACGTGCTTCCGGCGGTTAGCTTCCTGTGCCATGTAAATCTGTTGTGGTCGATTCTTTTAACCAAGGTACACTCATTGCACCCCTCCCCCTTCTACCTGCCATTGGTTACTTAGTGTTCGAACTGAGATCTGGAGCCAGGAAGCAGCTCCCAACGCATGACTTACTTATTTGTTTGGGTAGATATTAATATTAATTGTGCATGCAGCGCTCAGCACCATTACTTTACGCAAGTTGCACTTTGCCATAATCTTTAATTTGTTCCGCCTGAATGAACTGTCTGCACCAGTGGCTTTAATGGTGGATTTCCCCTCTGTGGACCGACTATAGGTACTAACAAGGCATCCACGGGCGTGCCATAACCATTGACAATTACGAGTTATGAATGCCTCACTCGTGCCGAGTCGAGCAGCTCTGGCGGTGCTGGTTTGGCGCGGTTAACACCCGCCCGTCACGCCGGCCTCTCATCTGGGTGGGGGTGTGGGGGTGTGGGGTGGGGTGGGGGGGGGGGGTCGGGGTCCGGCCAGCTCGCAGTGTGCTCGTGGGATACTCATCAGGTCCCTGATGCAGTTGTTACTGCTGCTTCCACTCGTTCCCTGCTCGTTCCCGCTAATTCCTGCTGGATCCTTCTAGTTCCGCCGATTCCCATATGATCCTACTAGTTCCCGCTGGAGCCTGCTGGCTCCTACTCTTTCCTGCTGGTTCCCGCTGAATCCCGCTGGATCCTGCTGGTTCCCACTGGATCCTGCTGGTTCCTACTGGATCCCACTGGTTCCTACTGGATCCTGCTGATTCCCACTGGATCCCACTGGATCCCGTTGGATCCCACTGGATCCCGTTGGATCCTGCTGTATGGATGTGGGTTTGCTGGATCCCCTTGGATCCTGCTGAATCCCCTTGGATCCTGCTGGTTTCCACTGGATTCTGGTTCCCACTGGATTCAAATAGTCTCTTGTAAAGTGGGGACGCTCATATTCAAAAGATACAGCATGATGACAATCTACTATAACTTTAACGAACGTGTACATTTCTATTTAGATATTTATAGAACTTTATTTTTTAGTGTGAAATGGTTGACGATTTATTATTTGAGGAGCGCCATTGCTGGGTCGTCGTATCATCACTTTTCCTCCGGGAGATACCTGCCTGAAGCCACCCAACGTCCGAAGGCACTGGGTCGTGTGGAGGGGACTGCTCCAGGGAATGGAATCTGGATGGCATTGTCCGTTATAAGAATTAGCCAGAAAGCAACGAATCCAACAACACACACTCCGCGAAGAACGACGGTGGATGAAGCACTCCCGGTGATGTGCCGGGGGTGGGAGCTGTGTCGCCATAGTAACACGTGTCTCCGTCCTGCGCCTGCGTATTAAAGAAAACCACTGCGAGCCGAGAAATGTTAGCCGTAGAAATGTTAGCCGTAGAATGTGGTAAAACAATAGTGGGAGTGGTGACAAAAAGACAGCCTCGAAGTGACGAATATAGGATGTTAATTTGGGGAGGCCAAAGAAGGGTCATCACCGAGGGAGAGGAATAAGAACTACACGGTTCGGTTAAATTCGGTTAAATTGAGCCATCACTGGAACTCGGGTGGGCGCGCTAACGTGGGTTTTTACGGTGATAATTAAGGCAGTCGGGGCTGGCGTTTTGTTGTGGGGTGGTGGCGCCCTGCTTCGTGCGTGAGGACCCCCATTTCCACGTGGCTTTTCTCCCGGGAAGGATTAGGCGCCTGGGCCCCCACGGCCGGGCGCCTGCCGGGGCCCCCGCACCTCCCCGCGCCCCGGCCCCCGCCGGTCCCTGCCGGTCCCTGCCGTGGGCGCCTGTGTATCCCGGATGCACGCAGTGGAAGGCCCCCCCCCCCCCCCCCCCCACAGACATGTCCCCAGGACCACGGAGGACATCTGAGAACTGAAGTCTGGAAGTATTTATAGCATTCCTAGTTGGGGTTTTCTTTCTAAAATAGGAACGAATATATTCGGGACTATGAACACATAATAAAATATCTTAGATAACATGACTGTCCGTGCGTATAATCATGGTATGGAGATGCCTCGTTTTACTCATGTAGTGGTATGCACTGACCTCTCAGGCAAGGAGTCGCATAGACAGGTAGGCATAGGTAGTGTGTTGATATCAGGGAGCCTAGGTGGTGTAATGGTCAGCACACTGGCCCGGAATGCAAAGAGATGTGGGTTCGAGTCCCGCTCTAGGCGCAATATTTCCCATTTTCAACACCCCCATGACACTGGTTGCTGTGACCATGATCCTGTACAAGCTATGTGTTGTATGGTTGTTGAACCTACCCTGTGTATGTATGCGTTGCATTGCCTGTATGTATGTAATTGTAAGCATTAAAAGACTTACAATTCCAGGGGGACGAGTGTAGTGGTCTGCACTGACCTCTCAGGCAAGGAGCCGCATAGACAGGTAGGCATGGGTAGTGTGTTGATATCAGGGAGCCTAGGTGGTGTAATGGTTAGCACACTGGCCCAGAATGCAAAGATATGTGGGTTCGAGTCCCGCCCTAGGCGCAATATTTCCCATTTTCATCACCCCCACGACACTCATAATGGACGATTACTGATAATTCCTCATCAGAAATGTGGTTTGTGAGAATACTTTTAATCGAGGTGAAAGGTGTATCCCGTCTTGTGGTTGCGTTCGTTCTGTAGCCAGGATCTCCCCGTCACGGATGGCTTCCTAATGTGTGCTGCACGGCAGCCTGCACGGCGGTCTGCACGGCTGTCTGCACGGCAGTCTGCACGGCGGTCCGGACGGTGGTCTGCACGGTGGTCTGCACGGCAGTCTGCACTGCGGTCTGCACTGCGGTCTGCACGGCGGTCCGCACGGTGGTCCGCACGGCGGTCTGCACGGCGGTCTGCTGGGACTGGGAGGTGGGGGCTGGGAGGTGGGGGGGGGGGCTGGTGGCTCTGAGGGTGGGGTGCTTGACTTTGGGGGTGGTTTGTAACCTTACGACGGTTACTGGTTGCAGAACTGCAACATTAATAGAGAGGCTCTGATAAATCGGCCCAATCTTTGGTTGAAGACTTAACTTCAGTAGGGAGTGTTGTAGAAGCTGGGGATATCTTTACAACGTTGTAATGGCGAAGCATTGAGGCGGCCCCGAATCTCTTCAGTCCGGCGGTAGTTGAGTGGTAGTTGGCACTTGTATCCAGTCGACAGCAGCAAGGGTTTCGAGGAATGGCGGGTAAAGATGGGTGCAGCGGTGGTTCCAGCAACGAGAACAAAGCGAGAGAAAACGTAAAGGTACAGGGCCCTACCCAAGCACACAACTGCCCTGGTCAGGGGGAGGAGTATCCCTGGGAGGAAAAAAAAGGGTAGAGTATAGGAAAGAGAAATGAGGAGAGTTGAGTCAAAGGACTGTGTCTATCTGCTCTATGGTGACCAACCAGCAGGCCATAGACACGGACAGAGTAAGAGTAGAAAGTGAAATGCTGGCGGGCCCCCCCCTCCTGGAACTCTTTTCAGACATATCAAGGAGGAGCAAGGCCAGCGGAGAGGAGATAGAGAGAGGTGTGGACAGAGTGCGGTCCGGATAGCAAGTCGAGGGCGGGGTGCTGAGTGCGGGTCCACTTGTCGGCCCCCTATTGCCTTCTAGAAGAGCTTCCCTGGGTAATTTCCCGTTTACACACCCTGTACAAGCCTCCTTAGTGGGTGAACCATGAAGTGGGTTAACCATGAAGTGCCACTCAAAGTGAACCAATTTGTAAGAACCAACAGACAGCTAGCTACACGCTATGCACAAGTGAAATTGGATGAGCTTCTTCATCTTACTGTGGTGGCTGTTATTGGGGAGGGCGTGAGTAGGGCCGGTTGGTACATGGCACCTCGTAGCTGAGCAGGAGTCGGGTTGACTGTAACGCGGGTATGTGGGGGTGAGGTACGATGTGGGTGGTGGGATGGGGTGGGAGTGGAGATGTGTGCGGCGTGTGGGTTCGGATGGATTGGGTGTGCAGTGTGGTGTTTCCGGGGGTATTGTGTGGAGGTGGTGTGCGAGTGTGGTATGTGGTGTGCGAGTGTGGTATGTCGTGTGTGGTTTTGGGATGTGTGTGGTGTGTGATTTGTGTTTGCTGAGTGTTGTCTGCGTGGCATGTGTGGTTTATGTTTGGGGCTGCTTCATTGGACTGCAAACGTGCCACCAGGGTGGTTTCAGAACCGCCCCTTCAGTTACAATTACAATTACACACGTTTTACTGCCCCCCCCCCCCATCTCCCTCCCCGCCCCCTACCCTCCCCCACCCATCGCGCTCTTCCACTCCAGAGCCTGTACTTCCACAGCCGTATTGCACCCTGGCACTCAGGATCCAGAAGGAACCGCCCTCGTGTAGGGGTTAGCTGTGCAGTGTCCAGGTTAGGCAGCATTTAAAAGAAAACATGTTGGGTAAAACGTCGGAGCAGCAAACAGTTCTGTGTAAAGCTTAATTTAGCAGTCTTCACAGTATCAATGCTCTCAACATTGAAGTTCCAGTTTCCACGGATTAGATGTTGTAGTCACCAGGCTGGATGAATGGCATTTACCGTGTGTGCTCCCAGGGTTTAACCCCCATGTACCTACTACCACTGTGTGCTCTAAGGGTGACAGACGGATAGGGCCGGGGAGGAGGGGGTCTTGGTCGGGGTTGGTGTGTGTGGATTTGTGGCTGTTTAATAGGGTATGGGTGGGTGCGGATTTGATGTGTTTGTGTTTATGGGAGTGGATGTGGGATTGTTGCAGTGTGGGGTTTGATAGTGTGTGTGTTTGATGGGTATGGGTTTGTAGGTTTCTGTATGGGTTTCTTGTCTGGGTGTGGATTTGGTCTGTGGTGTTGTGTGGAGGAGCTGTCTGTGAATGTTGATTTGCTGTATGGAAGTCGGGTTGCTGTATAGATGTGGGTTTGCTGAGTGGGGTTGGGATTACTGTGTGGATGTGGGTTTGCTGTGTGGGTTTGGGTTTGCTGTGTGTGAATGTGGGCTGCTGTGTGTGAATGTGGGTTTGCTGTGTGTGTATTTGGGTTTATGTGTGTGAATGTGGGTTGCTGTGTGTGAATGAGGGTTTGCTGTGTGTGTATCTGGGTTTGCTGTGTGTGAATGTGAGTTGCTGTGTGTGAATGTGGGGTTGTTGTGTGTGAATATGGGATTGTTGTGTGTGAATATGGGATTGCTGTGTGTGAATGTGGGGTTGCTGTGTGTGAATGTGGGGTTGTTGTGTGTGAATATGGGATTGTTGTGTGTGAATATGGGATTGCTGTGTGTGAATGTGGGGTTGTTATGTGTGAATGTGGGGTTGCTGTGTGTGAATGTGGGGTTGCTGTGTGTGAATGTGGGGTTGCTGTGTGTGAATGTGGGGTTGTGTGTGAATATGGGATTGCTGTGTGTGAATGTGGGGTTGCTGTGTGTGAATGTGAGTTGTTGTGTGTGAATTTGTGTTTGCTGTGTGAATGTGGATTTGTTATGTGTGAATGTGGGTTTGCTGTGCGTGAATGTGGGTTGCTGTATGTGAATGTGGGTTTGCTGAGTGTGAATGTGGGTTTGCTGTGTGTGAATGTGGGGTTGCTGTGTGTGAATGTGGGGTTGTGTGTGAATATGGGATTGTTGTGTGTGAATATGGGATTGCTGTGTGTGAATGTGGGTTTGCTGTGTGTGAATGTGGGTTTGCTGTGTGTGAATGTGGGTTGCTGTGTGTGAATGTGGGTTTCCTGTGTGTGAATGTAGGTCTGCCGTGTGTGACTGTGACTTGTGTGTGAATGTGTGTTTGATGTGTGTGAATGTGCATTTGCTGTGTGTGAATGTGGGTTTGCTGTGTGTGAATGTGGGTTTGCTGTGTGTGAATGTGGGTCTGCTGTGTGTGTATTTGGGTTGCTGTGTGTGAATGTGGGTTTGCTGTGTGGTGAATGTGGGTTTGCTGTGTGTGAATGTGGATTTGCTGTGTGTGAATGTGGGTTTGCTGTGGTGAATGTGAATGTGGGTTTGTGTGTGTGAATGTGGGTTTGCTGTGTGTGAATGTGGGTCTGCTGTGTGTATGTGGGTTGCTGTGTGTGAATGTGGGTTTGCTGTGTGTGAATGTGGGTTTGCTGTGTGTGAATGTGGGTTTGCTGTGTGTGAATGTGGGTTTGCTGTGTGTGAATGTGGGTTTGCTGTGTGAATGTGGGTTTGTTGTGTGTGAATGTGCATTTGCTGTGTGTGAATGTGGGTTTGCTGTGTGAATGTGGGTTTGTTGTGTGTGAATGTGGGTTTGTTGTGTGTATGTGGGTTGCTGTGAATGTAGATTTGCTGTTTGTGAATGTGGGTTTGCTGTGTGTGAATGTGGGTTTGCTGTGTGTGAATGTGGGTTTGCTGTGTGTGAATGTGCATTTGCTGTGTGTGAATGTGGGTTTGCTGTGTGTGAATGTGGGCTGCTGTGTGTGAATGTGGGTTTGCTGTGTGTGAATGTGGGTCTGCTGTGTGTGGATGTGGGTTTGATGTGTGTGAATGTGGGTTTGCTGTGTGTGAATGTGGGTTTGTTGTGTGACAATGTGAGTTTGTTGTGTGTGAATGTGGGTTTGCTGTGTGTGACTGGGTTTGCCGTGTGTGTATGTGTGTTGCTGTGTGTGAATGCGGGTTGTTGTGTGTGAATGTGGGTTTGCTGTGTGTATGTGGGTTTGTGTGTGTATGTGGGTTTGCTGTGTGAATGGGTTGCTGGGCGAATATGAGTTTGCTGTGTGTGAATGTGGGTCTGCTGTGTGTGACTGTGAGTTGTTGTGTGCGAATGTTGGGTTGCTGTGTGTGAATGTGTGTTTGCTGTGTGTCAATATGGGTTGCTGTGTGTGAATGTTGGTTTGCTGCATGTGAATGTGGGTTTGCTGTGTGTATGTGGGTTTGATGTGTGTGACTGGGTTTGCTGTGTGTGTATGTGGGTTTGCTGTGTGAATTTTGGTTTGCTGCATGTGAATGTGGATTGCTGTGTGTGAATGTGGGTTTGCTGTGTGTGAATGTAGATTTGCTGTTTGTGAATGTGGGTTTCTGTGTGTGAATGTGCATTTGCTGAGTGTGAATGTGGGTTTGCTGTGTGTGAATGCGGGTTGCTGTGTGTGAATGTGGGTCTGCTGTGTGTGAATGTGACTTGTTGTGTGTGAATGTGTGTTTGATGTGTGTGAATGTGCATTTGATGTGTGTGAATGTGGGTTTGCTGTGTGTGAATGCGGGTTGCTGTGTGTGAATGTGGGTCTGCTGTGTGTGACTGTGACTTGTTGTGTGTGAAGGTGCATTTGCTGTGTGTGAATGTGGGTTTGCTGTGTGTGAATGTGGGTTTGCTGTGTGTGAATGTGGGTTTGCTGTGTGTGAATGTGGGTTTGCTGTCTGTGAATGTGGGTCTGCTGTGTGTGTATGTGGATTGCTGTGTGTGAATGTGGGTTTGCTGTGTGTGAATGTGGGTTTGCTGTGTGTGTATGTGGGTTTGCTGTGTGTGAATGTGGGTTTGCTGTGTGTGAATGTGGGTTTGCTGTGTGTGAATGCGGGTTGCTGTGTGTGAATGTGGGTCTGCTGTGTGTGACTGTGACTTGTTGTGTGTGAATGTGTGTTTGATGTGTGTGAATGTGTGTTTGCTGTGTGTGAATGTGTGTTTGCTGTGTGTGACTGGGTTTGCTGTGTGTGAATGTGCATTTGCTGTGTGTGAATGTGGGTTTGCTGTGTGTGTATGTGGGCTTGATGTGTGTGAATGTGGGTTTGCTGTGTGTGAATGTGGGTTTGCTGTGTGTGAATGTGGGCTTGCTGTGTGTGTATGTGGGCTTGCTGTGTGTGAATGTGCATTTGCTGTGTGTGAATGTGGGTTTGCTGTGTGTGAATGTGGGCTTGCTGTGTGTGTATGTGGGCTTGCTGTGTGTGAATGTGCCTTTGCTGTGTGTGAATGTGGGTTTGCTGTGTGTGTATGTGGGTTTGCTGTGTGTGAATGTGGGTTTGATGTCTGTGACTGGGTTTGCTGTGTGTGAATGTGCCTTTGCTGTGTGTGAATGTGGGTTTGCTGTGTGTGTATGTGGGCTTGCTGTGTGTGAATGTGGGTTTGCTGTGTGTGAATGTGGGTTTGCTGTGTGTGTATGTGGGCTTGCTGTGTGTGAATGTGCATTTGCTGTGTGTGAATGTGGGTTTGCTGTGTGTGAATGTGGGCTTGCTGTGTGTGTATGTGGGCTTGCTGTGTGTGAATGTGCCTTTGCTGTGTGTGAATGTGGGTTTGCTGTGTGTATGTGGGTTTGCTGTGTGTGAATGTGGGTTTGATGTGTGTGACTGGGTTTGCTGTGTGTGAATGTGCCTTTGCTGTGTGTGAATGTGTGTTTGCTGTGTGTGTATGTGGGTTGCTGTGTGTGAATGTGGGTTTGCTGTGTGTGAATGTAGATTTGCTGTGTGTGAATGTAGATTTGCTGTGTGTGAAAGTGGGTTTGTTGTGTGTGAATGTGGGTAAGCTCTATCTGTCTTGATTGTCCCCACGCGGCCTATCATGGCGAGGATCTGGTGGGATGGGGTGGTGGCCTCTGTAAAGGTTGGGGTGTAATAAATCATCAGTCACGCTTGATGTCTTTATTGATTCAGCCCCAACACCTCGGGGTCTCCTAACAATTCGCCGACTGTTGTTTTGTAAACTAGGAAAGCAAAGCAAAGCCCACGAAGTGAATGCCATGTATGTCGGTCATGTCACCGGACGCTCGTTTTTGCTAATTGTTATACGAATCGTGCATCTACTGTGCAACAGTTGCCAGAATGCGGGGGGGTTGTTGTGTGCGGATGTTGAGACTGTTTGTGTCGACATGCTGCTGGCAATCCGAGTGCACCGTGCACCATGTCTGAGCTACCCGGCGGGGCGGAGTGGTCACCCCGCCCACACGCCACCACATCAGTCATAGGCCTGAGGAGCTGGGTGCAGAGGGAGGAAGGGATGGGGGTGGAGGGAGGAGCGGGAGGAGGGGAGAAGGGTGGTGGGGGGTGGGGTGGAGAGAGGAGTGGGAGAAGGGACTAAGGCTGGTGGGGTGGAGGGGGAAAGGGTAGTGGGGTTGGAGGAAGGAGAGGGAGTAGAGAAGAAGGGTGGTGACGGTGGAGACGGGAAAGGGAGGAGGGAAGAAAGGTGGTGGAGGGAGGAGAGGGAGATGGGGAGGAGGAGTGGGAGCAGTTGAAGCATAGTACCAGAGTGGCGAGATCGGGTGTTGTGGATCTAATCACGTGATATGCTGAAATTCCATATCCTCTGTTCCCGACCTGGCTTGAATTGCAAATGCACGGTCAGTGGTTCTTGGCGTGCGCGTCGCTATTAGTTTGATTGTGCCGACACCAGCGAATTGAGACAGTTTACTCCACTTAGATGCGTGCATCATGCAACACGACCCTGTCTTAGTCTAGATTAGTCAATACTCAAATCACCCCAGTGGGGTGGAACACGAGAAGGATGGCGCACTGTTACTGTGACAGGAGTGTGACACTGTTAGTGTGACAGGGGTGGTGTGTTGTTACTGTGACAGGAGTGTGACACTGTTTCTGTGACAGGAGTGGTGCACTGTTACTGTGACAGAAGTGTGACACTGTTACTGTGACAGGAGTGGTGTATTGTTACTGTGACATGAGTGTGACACTGTTATTGTGACATGACTGGTGCACTGTTACTGTGACAGGAGGGGTGCACTGTTACTGTGATAGGAGTGGTGCATTGTTACTATGACAGGAGTATGACACTGTTACTATGACAGGATGGTGCAATGTTACTGTGACAGGAGTGGTGTATTGCTAATATCACAGGAGTGGGGTATATGTAGTGTGACTGGAGTGGTGTAATGTTTTATTACAGGAATGGTGCACTGTTACTGTGACAACACCACTATGCACTGTTAGTGTGACATGAGTGGTGCGGTGTTAGTGTGACAGCAGTGGTGCAGTGTTATTGTGACAGGAGTAATGCACTGTTACTGTTACTGTGACAGGAGTGGTGCAGTGTTAGTGTGCCAGGAGTGGTGGTGTTAGTGTGACAGGAGTGGTGCAGTGTTAGTGTGACAGGTGTGGTGCAGTGTTAGTGTGACAGGAGTGGTGCAGTGTTAGTGTGACAGGAGTAATGCACTGTTACTGTTTCTGTGACAGGAGTGGTGCAGTGTTAGTGTGACAGGAGTGGTGCAGTGTTAGTGTGACAGCAGTGATGCAGTGTTACTGTGACAGGAGTAATGCACTGTTACTGTTACTGTGACAGGAGTGGTGCAGTGTTAGTGGCAGGAGTGGTGCAGTGTTAGTGTGACAGGAGTAGTGCGATGTTACTGTGACAGGAGGGCTGTGTTGTCAGGGTGAGAGGGGTGGAAACAAGGGACAGGACGGGGAACTGGGATTACTGTAAGGCTGGAGATGACGGGTTCGTGTAGAAAAGGAGGTTGTTGATAACATCAGCCCCTGTGCACTGCCCCAGTCGCTTTATCACGCACGGACGTGAGAAATAGATTTATAATTTGTAGCCGGGCAAGTCGAGTCGTTTGTTGCCCTCTGCGCACCCTCTCTTATCTACGGCGGGCAGTCGTGGTGGCAGACGTCAGGGCGCATGGGCACGGTAACTGGGGCGGGGCGGGGCGGGGTGGGGTGGGGGGAGGGCGGGGAGAGGCGCCGTGGTTAGCCGGGAGGGGCGAGTATAATTCCCTTGTTTGTCTTAATGGTGCTCGGGGCGCCGGGTGTCTTCTGCAAGGCCGCGCACCAAGTGTGACGAGAGGCGCCAGGAACCAGCCACAGCCGCGTTACCGATCAACCACGGCCTGCCGGGCACAAATGGCACAAATGGCACAACGGGCACAACGGGCACGCCGAGCACAACGGCGCAGTCCAGCCAAGGTCATCGGCAAGCAGGCTGACCGGCCGCAGGGCCTTTTGCCTGAGTTGTCGGCGAACTGCTGGTAAGACTGAGCAGCGGGTGTCGATGGAGATGTAGGTGGACAGGCCAATGGGATTCTGGACACTCTGATCACCGCCCGCTGACCGGCCCCCTACATGAAATATGCGCTATTCGGGCTTATCTGAGTCCTGGCGCAGAGCATTAGGCCGCTGCCGGCCTTCACCCCCAGCTCCCAAATGCAATACTGCATGGATTCCCCGCCACGCAAATATGATTTAGGAATGAGTTGAGGCGCCGTTTTTATGGTGCCTTTCACCAATGGGTGCCAGCGCGCAGACAGCGGGTCTGATTGCCGATATTGAATGGAGAAAATAATGCAAACAATCAATAACCAACGCAGCGGTTCAGCACATAGGACAATCTGATCTAATATATACCTATACATATATATGTGTATATATGTTAAATTGTATATGTTATATAGTGTTTATTTGGAGGTATTACTTCATCTTCCGAATACCGGAAGTTAAGTATCCGGGGAGAGGTAAAGCCCGCGCAGACCGGATCTGGCTTCAGTTAGCAACTCGGCAGCGACGGAGCAACAGTCAGGAGGAGGAGGAAAACAAACTTAGGTAAGTTTAAGTGAAACTAAGAGATATTGATCCAAATAATATGCACAGTAGTAATGACTATGGTTGTGCGCGTGAAACATATACTTAAATGTATGTTACGTGTGATTACGACATTGTCTAATCTCTGCTCACGCTGTTGTTACAGAATGACGCACAAACAAGACTGCGATAACACATGCTCCTGACACTGCTATCGGCTGGATCAAACACGCATTGTGCGCTACTAGACGGTGTGGTCGCTAATACGTCCAAACAACACACAATATGGCAAAAATGATGTCCGTAGAGGACCAGCCATCGATTTCACTGCATGGCGTCCGTGAATCGGAGAGTGAAATGGTTTCTAAAGCCAAGCCACGAAAGAAAATGGCGGCTGACACCAAGCCAAAAACTAGGGCGAAGGCACCCGACTCAGTGCAAGCGCCCTCGGCAGCACAAACCTCTACGCCTCAACCTGAAATGGCGGAAATTAAGAGGATGTACGAAGAACTCACCCTGTTAAGACAGGAGGCGAGAGAGTACAGGCCCTGTTAAGACAGGAGGCGAGAGAGTACAGGCTGGAGACAGAGCAAATTCGGGACCGCCCGGGAAGAGTGGCAGCAGCAGTCCACTGAGTGGACCGAGCGAGACACTAAAGTAGGTCAACATGGCGGCGGGGCGAGCGCATGGCAAGACCACGAAGAAGATGAGGATTACGATCCATACTGGGAGGAGGAAGACATAGAGGAAGACTCTCTCAAAGTGTTGGCATTGAAATATGGGCTAACACAGATTAAGTGAGAAACAAAAACCAGAGGCGAGCGAGACGATTAAACTGTCACCATTCAGCTCATTCAAAGCACCTCCACCGCCAAAACCACAGCCGGCGGAGGCAGCCGTTACAACGACAACAACAACAGCAGCAGCAGGAACCGTGTCAACAGCGACCAAGCCTAAGCCCAGACGGGAGTACTAGATCGCAGATGGGCTGCAGGTGGGATCAGCTCTCACAGAACTGCAAGAAATATACAAAAAAGTTAAGTGTCTGGTTTAGACATAGAAAATCAGAGTAAGCGAGACTATGGCGGGGATGATACACCACTACTACGGGGGACCAACCATGGGGGCGCCGAAACATTTCAAGACCATACGAGAGGTGGCAAGGCTCTACACAGGGCTGGCGGACATGCTCGCAGCTAGGATCCAAATCCTAAACGATGAAATTTGTTTCGCCGAGGGACGGAAAGAAGGTAAAAGTGCCTTACGGACAGCGTCCAAAGGGCTGCTAGGGGCACTCACAGCAATCATCCCAACTATGGACCTAATCCTACAGTGGGGTGCGGCAGACCCCAAACTAGATGCGCAAGCAGTGAATATGCTCAATGCTATCAAGTTACTGGTAGCAACCCACAGTCAGGTCAGAGCAGACCATATTGCTAGTGTGGGCAAAGTAGTACACACACTTGGGTAAGGAACTCATACACATGAAGCGGGACGTCTATGGTGACCTCCCCGAACCAACAGAGTATCTACTAGGTGAGAATCTAGGGGAGCGAAACAAACAGTTAATCAATCGGTCAAAGCGTCCGACAACTGCATGAACACGGACCGAGCGTACCGCGGCAAGCGCAGAAACAGCTACGATCACCAGGGCAAGACTACGCCCTACAACAAGTTCCGGGGAAATGGACGTTCAAGAGGCAGAGGCACGAGAGGCGCGTCTAACTGGGGGGGTGAGATCAGCGGCACCCGAAAAGAAGTACAGACGTACAAATGAAGACTGCACAGTACGGCAATGTGCCATCCACCCCGAGAGGAGGGCGTGGCCGAGGAAACACCGGATGAGGTTTTCAGAAGTGAGGCGCCCAATCAAGATGTGTACCTCAACAGTCCAATTAAACACTGGTAAGCATGAAATCCCACTGTACGAAGAAATTAAAACAAAACCAGGGAACATTGTGCATCATTTAACGTTTTGGAAACAGTTAACGTCTGTTAAATGGTTTTGAAAATGTGTAGTTGGTTTGACTATACCGTTCACTAGCACTCCGGTACAAAAGAGAGAACCTCACCCATTCAGAATGGATAAGGAAGAGAGAACATTTGTAACAAATAAGGTAAAAATGTTAACAAGCAAGGGAGTGAGTGTTAAGAGAGGTGGTTCCAGTACAGGAACAATGGATCTCTAACATTTTTCTAAGGCCGAAGCCTAACGGAAAATTCAGAATGATATTAGACCTCACTGAACTAAATATAATCATCCAGTATGAACACTTTAAAATGTTCAACCTAAAAACAGCGTTAGATCTGATTGAAAGAGGAGCTTGGATGGCCAGTGCTGACCTCACAGATGCGTACTATTCGGTAAACGTAAAACAATCCCAATGAAAATATTTGCGCTTTCTGCTGGGAGAAACTCTACTCGAGTATCAAGTCCTACCCAACGGTCTAGCACCAGGTCCTAGGATTTTCACAAAATTGCTAGAACCAATTTATCCTGACATGGGTGAGAGGGGTCATATATGTTTCCCCTACTTAGACAACAGCTTTGTGCTGGCGAACACGCACGGCGAATGTCGTACGGCAATCTCAGACCCTGTGAACCTATTTAAAAAGTTAGGATTTACAATAAATGAGGAGAAGTCGGTGTTAGAACCAACACAACGCCTGAAATTCCTGGGCCTTGAGATAGACTCAAATACAATGGAAGTTGAACTAACGGAAGATAAACTAACAGAATTCTGAGAAGCAGCCCTTGAGATAATTAACAATAAAAGACCCGTAATAAGACAAGTAGCGGGAGTAGTGGGGCTGATGGTACCCTACTCACCAGCAGTGGAGTATGCAGGGGCACACTTCAAACAGTTGGAAAGGGATAAGATTAAGGCCCTAAAAAGAAGTAAGGGAAACTTCGACCACATAATGTGGATCTCAAACGAAGGTCTAGCAGACATAAGCTGGTGGTTAGAACAGTTAGAAGCACCAAGGCAGATCAGGAGGGAACCGCCAAAGATTGAGTTGTACACATACACCTCACACATATGCCTGACTGGGGTGGTGGCGGGTCGGTGACCTGGGTGACCTGGGTGATGGGGTGATGGGGTGGGGGCGGGTCTGAGACATGACTCCGCCCGCAGTCTGAGGCATGACTGCTGTGAGACCGTCGGCAGAGTGGCTGGAGATAGTTCCAGGATAACCACCAGGTGATGTGGGTGGCATGGGTGACATGGGTGACTTTAGACATGGGTGACCAGGGTGACCTGGGTGACGGCGGGTCCGAGGCATGACTCCGCCAGCAGTCTGAGGCATAACTGAGGTGAGAGTGTCGGCAGGGTGGCTGGAGATAGTTCCAGGATAACCATGATGTGACGGTGTTGGCATGGGTGACATGGGTGACCAGGGTGACCTGGGTGGCGGCGGGTCTGATTGCCCAGGGGCATGACTCCGCCAGCAGTCTGAGGCATGACTGCGGTGAGATCGTCGACAGGGTGGCCGAAGATAGTTCCAGGATAATACTGGAGAGGAGCAGCAAGAGGGGAGGCTGGAGGGCGAGTGGCTGGAGGCGGGCAGGGGGCTGGTTATAAGGGGAGGAAGCGCGGGAAATGATGTAAGAGCAACGGTCGGAGCAGGGGGGTGGGGGGGGCACACCTTCCTTGCCTCGCATCAAACGCAATGCAAACATTACGACCAATCCTGACCAAATGAAAGGCCAGAAAATAAGGTAGTGAAACAAGTCACAAAATGACACAGTCAAGGTAGACAGAGTAAAACGAGCAAAATGAACACTGTAGACAAGGTGGTGGGTTGATACCATTGGCGTTAAAAGGTTGTCGATAAACTATGTACAGTGAAGCAATGCCATGAACAAAGCATGAGTGAAATGGCAAAACAAAGGGTTTGTTAAATAAAGATATACATATGTATATACATAAAGAACTATGTGAACATGCATTATTGAATACCGAAAAAGGAAAAAGGCCACAAGGGCCACAATACGCAATCAGACGATAAAAGAAATGACATAACAAAAGTGCCCAGCACTATGCTCATATATTTACAGAAACAGAGAAGGACGGAAGAAGCAGATGAAGGAGGAGAAGAAGAAAAGAAGCAAGACGATATAAGTCAGGTCTAAAAAAAACATGCTTCGAAGACTCTCCCCGGATACTTAACTTCCGATATTCGGAAGGTCAAGTAAGAATATGATAGTTATACTAGACTTACTTGTAAGTTGAAGTATTACTGAGATTCTTACGAATCTACAAATACGAAGGTAAGGATCAGGGGCCCGCCCACCCGCACCTAAAATTAGGGATAAACAATGATTTACTCGAGTATAAACATAAAATTAAATAACATATTCCTAAAGGTTAGGGAAGGTTCGGGTACTGATCCTGGTTTTACATGTTTTGCTCCCCTCCAACTACAAAAACTGAAGCCAGATCCGGTCTGCGCGGGCTTGACCTCTCCCCTGATCCTTACCTTCGTATTCGTAGATTCGTAAGAATCTAAATAATACTTCAACTTACAATTAAGTCTAGTATAACTATCATATAGGGGTGGAAAAATAGCATTACTACAAATATATGTATTTCGACCCCAACCTTTCTAAATCCACCGACCTTGGGACAGACTTTAAATGATCTATTTAGGGAGGTGGATGGTGTAGGAGTTAAAATATGGTTACAATGGTATTGTTGGGACCCAAATAAAGCGATCGATATAGGGGAGTGGTCAATCTGTGGAGAGGTTTTACTGTATATATTATATAATACATATATATATATAAATATATATATATATATAATTATATATATAATATATATATATATAATATTGTTGTGGAAATGAGTTTTCCACCCCCCACCCCATTTAAATACTGTTTCCATCGTCATTTGGCAACAAGGAGACTGCCTCCTGGTGGCAAATTAGTTCATAACCTCCACTGCTGGCGCCACCTGGACAGTACCGTCAGTACTAAGACTATTCGGCTTTTGTTGTTGCTATATAAATATTATAAAATCTATAATAAATTCATACAATATATTTATTTTGTATATACTATATTTGTGTGTGTAATATTTTTGTATATAATATTATGCATTTGTAGTATTTCTATTGATTGATGGTGCAATTTACTGCCGTGGCTTACGGGCACTACGAGCCTGTTGTTTGCAAGGCAGTGTTCGGACACACTGTAGCCTCGGTAAGCCCTGCCGCTCATCGGGGTAATCCGTGACTGCCCTCCGTGTTTACACTGGAGTCGTTCCCTCATGCACCAGCGAGCGCGTCTTTACGCCACCCAGACCGGGCTCCACTACTCGCGGAGTACCTCACGGCCGCACCACCACCGCGCGCCGCTGGTGTATCTGGGGTTCTTCTCATCAACAATTCACCCACGTATGACACGCTGGTAATTGCCTGACAGCTAATACAGTGTCTACTACTGGCAAAGAATGCTCGTTAGTTTAATCACTTGGGACTGGGGTATAACAGTTCGTGGTTGTCGTGTTGTGGGGAGGTGGTTTAAAGTGTCTATAGCTGTGTTCACATGTACATCATTAGGCCGACTTAGATGAGGCGAACTACATGAGTCGAACTAGCAACGCGTTCACACATACACATACAGAGTTTTCAAAGTGTGGCGCATTCAGACACGCGCATCAAACCGGCTCAGATCGATGTTTGTTTGTTGTTTTACGTCCTAGCAACATCTAAGGTCATATCAGGATGGGTATCCACACATACATACATCCACACATACATCCACATGCCACATATACATCCACAAGTAAATACATACAAACAACATACCTAACAAGAGATGGGAAGAGTAGGACGGTCCAAATATGTGCTCCAACCACTATCAAAAGGAACTACCTGTTAGGAAGCAGTCGCCATATGAATGATATATGAAAAAATGGGATGGTCCAAACATGTAGGACAGTCCAAACATGTGTTCTAACCACTATGAAAGCAACTACCGGTTAGGAAGCGGTCTTCATCCATGTGCTTAAGCCGCCTCAACTAAACCACTTATGTTCATACATGCCACTTAGGCTGACTCAAGCTAGTTCGCCTGATCTAATCGACCTCGTGACGCGGTTTACTTGAGGCGAACTAGTTGAGTCGACTCAGCCCTAATTCGCCTCAGAGGACCGTTCGCATGCGCGATCTGAGTCGACTTAGATGAGGCAAACTACTTGAGGCGACTTAAGGCCCATGTATGAACGAGGCTTATGTCTGTGTGTGTGGGGGGGCAGGGGTGTGGACTGTGATTTGGTTGTGTGAGGCTGAGCTCATGCACTGGTGAAGGTGGTTGTTGTTTGTTGTTGTTTTGCATGATAGCATATCAGGACGGGGTGGTGATGGTGGTGGATGGGTGGTGATGGTGGTGGAGGCCTGGTGGTGGTGGTGATGGTGTTGGTGGTGGTGGAGCAGGGGTGGTATGGTGGTGATGGTGGTGGGGTGGTAATGGTGGTGGTGATGTTGGTGGGAATGGTGGCGGTGCGCTGGTGGGTACAGGGGTGGTGGTGCGCTGGTTAGCGGTGCGTACATGTACTGAGGCCATATGCAGGAGTCAGTGTTATCGAGCAAAAACGCGTTTAGAGGGGATTTCTGGTTTAACGCCGAAAAGTCGGTATGCACGAGTCAGTGATAGGCCTAACACCGCGCGTTTAAGGTCCGCGACACTAACCCCGTTTCATATGACGTTTACGGGCGGTGTTAGCGTAACGTTGTAGCCAAATCTATTAAATGCTATGATATTTAACAGAATTAAATACGCAATAAGTGAAATTTCATGAAATTAACCCTAAATTCGAAGCAATATTAACGCTGCCGCCGTAACGGCGTCGATATTAATACTTATATTTTCGAATCGACGAACGTAAAGTAAACAAATCGCCGCCGTCGCGACCACCGCGTCGACGTCGACATCCATACTGGCCGACTTCTACGCATTGGCGGCAATGTATTAGCGATTTGTTTACTTTACGCTCGTCGATTCGAAAATATAAATATTAATATCGCCGCCGTTACGGAGGCAGCGTTAATATTGCTTCGAATTTAGGGTTAATTTCCTCAAATTTCACTTATTGCGTATTTAATTCTGTTAAATAT
Organism: Branchipolynoe longqiensis; assembly: GCA_030323885.1. Lineage (NCBI taxonomy): Eukaryota > Metazoa > Annelida > Polychaeta > Phyllodocida > Polynoidae > Branchipolynoe > Branchipolynoe longqiensis. The sequence goes on from CM059191.1 coordinate 8,729,148, forward strand.
GATAGCATTTAATAGATATAAGCCTAAAATATGGGTACAGATGCAGAGGGATTTCCCAAATCTATAAATAAATTCACGTTTAGCTACAATGTACGTGTTACGCGCTCCTGCATACGACTTGACACACTTCCCGACGTCGGTGATAGCTAAACGGTAATAGGCTCTAACATGAAACGCCGCTAACACTGACTCCTGCATATGGCCCCAGGCCATATGGTCGTTACGGGAATCAATTAGTGGCTTTTAATTAGGGCAGACATTGTTAGGCGTGTCAGTCTGCCACAAGTTATTGCCGGTAGGGACATGCTGAAGTATCCAGGTGCCAGCCCCACAGACCGATAGCTGTTGCTGATCGATTCCCACGTTTCGCAACTGGACAGTGAAAGACGACAGCTGGGATTAATTTGGCGTCGTCTAACAATTTGAACATTAGCAACGGCACATGATTAGGTGGGTGTCATTTGACGTCCTTGAGAAGCGGTCCTTGGAATTGAATCCCCTTGAGTACCGTTAAGCGCACAGCGAGAACGTCATTGTGAGCGTGCAAGGGGCGACACGGTGGCGTCATCCGGGTATTTGTATAGGTTGTGTGCAGCTATGATGAACGGTGCGGTAAGCAGGGCGCCATTAAGGTGATGAAATGAGCCCCTTTTTGTTGGCGGGTGCCAGATTCAGCGGCTCAGGCGCCGGGAGGAGGAACAATGGCGGGGCGGGATCGGGCGGCGGGCCGCGGTGTTTTGGGAGTGCGGGGCTTTGGGCGCGAGATCACACGATCAAAGGGCAAGGTTTGTGGACACGATCCGCCGTTGTCCTCTTTATAGCCTTCCAAGCGGCGGACAATGCGGCAGCGCGGCACTGTTCACCGGGCCCCGCTAACAATGCGCCCCGACAACCGCCCCCACCCCACCCCTCTCTCTACCCGCCTCCCTTCTCCCCACCCACCACCTCCCGCTCCCCATCTCCTTTCTGCCACCCACCTCCTCCCCGCTTCCCTCCCCACCCCACATTCCTCTTGCTCCCTGCCTCTCTTCTCCCCTCCCCCCCCCCCCCATGCATCCCTTCTGCACCCTTCCACCTCCTTCGCCTCTGTTCCTCTCCACTCTCTCCCTTATCGCGATTTACCCCTACCCCTCCCCACTCCCTCCCCACCCCCTCCCCACCCCCTCCCCACATGCCTTCAACCGCCGTCTCGTTCCCCTCGCCTTCTTGCCTCTTTTCTTCTCTCTCCCGTGTCCCACTTTGTCGTGTCCCGTTTCCTCATTTCCTACCCTTCCCTCATGACCCTTCCCTCATGACCCTTCCCTCATGACCCTTCCCTCATGACCCTTCCCAGTGCCCCCCCCCTTCCTTGTATGTCTCCCATCTCTCATATTTCTTCGTGCTCTGCCCTTCCTCGGGCCCTCTTCTTCCTCCCCGGCTTCCTTCCTCCTGCTCTCCTTTTCCTTCATCTCCCTTCATGACCCCCTTCCCCCCCCCCCCCCGTCCTCCTCCTGCCCCCTTTCTCCTCCATGTTCCGTTTCCCCTTCCCCTGACCCCCCCCCACCCCCCCCCCCCCCCTCCCTCCTGCCCTTTCTCCTTCAACCCATTCAACATAGTAAATGCCTGAATCATGGCGCCCTCCCCCTACCCATCAAACCACTGGTGAAAGAGTTGCCTTGTTTCTGATCACCAGTATGTGAGGTGGTCTAACGGTAGAGTTTTGGATATGTTTTGCGGAAGGAGCTCAACCTCATTAGCGTCCCAGGGCCCAGAGACTCTCTTAGTCTTAGTGTGAGTGTTCTGATCAGGGCTGGCTTAGCGACAAGCCTCGTCGTGTTTTACCAAACATGAAAACACTTTGTGCACACCGATAGATTGTCGTGAAAGTGGCGCATTAACGAAACCGGCCACTTAGTGGCGCCGCCTGTAGGGCGGATTGGTCGTCACGTCGGCCCGCTCAGTGCAAAAGCATCCGCAGACTTGCTTTCTAAATCGGTGTGCAACAGCGACCGTGACCATTGGGTCATTTGAATAAAGCGAAGATTGCATATCGCCGTCTCCAGGGAATCGTCATAAACCCAGGCGAGGGTGGCGTAAACGGAACCCACGTCCTTGACACCAGTGACCTTAACAGCGCCTTCAGGAGGTCAGTCCCGGTGGGCGAGAGTCGGGTAAGGTTAATGGCCTGAACGTGCTGTTATCCTGCGCATGCCCGTGGCAATGGTCTCACCACGCATGCTCGTCCCCCATTGAACATCTAGAGATGTGAGGTGTAGACAGGGTAGCACACGCGTCCCGCTACGTGGCAGCACAATAATTAGCAGTTGACCCGTGAACGCTGCTGAATCGTGGTACACTCTCTGCCTGTGCGCCACCTACACACAGAGGAGTTAGTACGCGGCTCTCCAGCACTGGAACGCGAGAGGTCAGTGAGCGCTTCCAGTGGCAGGCACGTTGCAGTGGCCGTGTGCGAGGGTGGCGATGTAGACACTCCTCTGCCAGGTCACTGTCGGCTCGCTGCAGGCTTAACTCTGGGTCAGCTCCAAGGTCAAGGACAAGGGTCATGGGTCAAAGGTCGTGTCAAAGGTCTTCACGTCACAGCCTCACAACCACTAGTCCCCCACCTTCTGTCGACGCTTTGCACTTCCCGAATTCCATGCGCACCGTTCGAGCACCTACTGCGTCCTGAGTTACGAGATCGTCAGCTGAACCGTGCCTGAGCCGCCCACGGGGGTGGGTGGGGGTGGGTGGGGGGGTGGGGGGGGGTGGGGGGGGGGTGAGTCGCTGTCAAAGGCCCTTTCCATAGCCGCGCCCACCAGCGGGCCCTTTCTCTGAGGCCCGTAGGGAAAATGCTTTTCTGCAAAGTTGCTCTTCTGAGGGACACTTGCGGAAAGCTATTTTTGAAGGCAGCCTTTAAGTTATGTGTGCTTACTGAGTGTGTCGGCCGGCACTCGGCGCCCCACCCGCTGGTCCCGCCATATCCCGCCCCAAGAGCACCGTAATGGCACTCGACCCACCCGGCCCTGAACGCCACACTGTATGGGCACTAATCAATGACGCGGGTGTGGTCACGGGTGTGGTCAAGGGGTGTGGCCAAGGGGTGTGACCAAGGGGCGTGGCCAAGGGGTGTGGCCACGAGGTGTGGTCACTGGTTGTGGCCAAGAATGGGTGTGGCCATGGGGTGTGACCGCGGGGTGTGGTCACAGGGTGTGGTCACGGGATGTGGTCACGGGGATGTGGTCACGGGGTGTGTTCACAGCGTGTGACCGCGGGGTGTGCCGGCGGCTGGCCTCCTGTGTGACGGGGTGCCCCCGATTGTTCGGAGGTCAGGAGGCACGGGGAATCACAGGCACCCAACGCAATCGTTAGTCAGCGGGATGTCTACAGCAGTGGCAAGCCGGGGAGGGTGGGCGCGGGCCAGCTGGGTGCTGGAAGAGGAACACACACGCTGGTGTTTTCATGGCGGCTTGTTGCCGTATCAATAGCCTAAATTAAGCAGACCGTTAGCTGCCTTCGAGAAATGTCAGTTGGCATAAGCCCTCAGCCCGCCTGACCTTTACTCCCCCCCCCCCCCACACACGCACATACAAGTACACAAAGGTACACCCACACACATAAGCACACACACACACACAAGCACCCACAAGCACACACCCACAATCACACAGTCACACACACAATCACACACACGCACACACACAAACGCACACACAAGCACACACAAGCACACACAAGCACACACACACATACACACAAGCACACACACACATACACACAAGCACACACACACACAAGCACATGTGCACACTTCACGACTGCTCCCCTCACAACTGTGCGCGCCTCCCAATGCGTCTTCCAAGAATAGAACTTACATTCCATTCCTTCCTTGTCCCTCCCTTTCCTTCGCTCTTTCTCTCTCTCTCTCTCTCTCTCTCTCTCTCTCTCTCTCTCTCTCTCTATCTCTCTCTCTCTCTCTCTCTCGCTGCCTCTTGCCCTGCCTCTTGCCCTCTTTCTCCCCTATCCCCCTCCTGCCTTCCCCAATCTCCTTTCTACCATTTCTTATCTCCCTCCGACCTTCCTTGTTTCTCATTGTTTCCACTTCCTTCTCATTCCTCTGCCATCCTTCATTCCATTTACCCCCATTCCCCTTCCTCTCACTTTTCCTCTCCCTTTCATTCATTCTCTGCCCCCGCCTCCATCCTCTACCTTTCATCTTAGCTCCCCGAATCCTTCACACGCTTTCCCTCCCATCCTTTCCTGCTCCTTCCTCTCCTCTTTCCCTCTCTCCCTGCTGCCCCCTTCCCCTCCCCTCTCGCACATCCCAATTCCCCCCCTCCTCCCTCCTCCCTCCCTCCTCCCTCCCTCCTCCCTCCCCTCCCTTCTCCTCCCTTCCTCCTCCCTCCCTCCCCTCCCTCCCTCCTTCCTCCCTCCTCCCTCCATCCTCCCTCCCTCCCTCCTCCCCCCATCCTCCCTAGTTCCTCCCTTCTCCTCTTTCCACCACCCCCCCCCCCGCTCCCCCGCCTCTCCTGTCCTGCTCCCCCCCCCCCCGCAGTCCTCCCTTCTCCCCCCCCCCTCCTTCCTCACTCCCTCCCTCCTTCCCCCCTCCTTCCTCTCTCCCTCGGCCTCCCTCCTTCCTTCCTCCTTCCCTCCGTCTCCTCTCCCCCTCCCTCCCTCCCTCCCTCCCTCCTCCTCCTCCCTCCTCCCCCTCCCTCCTCCCTCCTCCCTCCTCTCCCCCCCCTCCTCCCTCCCTTCTCCCCCCCTCCTCCCTAGTTCCTCCCTTCCTCTTTCCACCCCCCTCCGCTCCCGCCTCTCCTGCCCTGCTTTTCCCTCCCCCCCGCAGTCCTCCCTCCTCCCCCCCTCCTTCCTCACTCCCTCCCCCTCCTCCCTCCTTCCCCCCTTTACCCCCTCAGTCCTCGCTCCCTCCGGCTCTCTCCCTCCGGCCTCCGTCCTTCCTCCTTCCCTCCCTCTCCCCTCCCTCTTCCCTCCCTACTCACTCCCGCTTCCTCCCGCTCCTCCCTCCACCTCCTCCCCGCCGTTCCCCCTCCCCCTCTTTCTCCCCCCTCATTCCTCCCTCCCCGTGCTCCTCCCCCTCCTCCCCTCCTCCTCCCTCCCCTCCTCCCTACCCTCCTCCTCCCTACCCTCGTCCCTCCCCCTCCTCCCCCCCTCCTCCCCCCCTCCCCCCCCTCTCCCTCTCCCCCCCTCTCTCCCCTCTCTCCCCCTCCCCCTCTCTCCCCCTCCTCCCCCCTCTCCCCCCCTCTCCCCTCTCTCCCCCCTCTCCCCCCCTCTCCCCCTCTCCCCCCCCCTCTCCCCCCCTCCCCCTCTCTCCCCCTCTCCCCCTCCCCATCTCTCCCCCTCCCCTCCCCCTCCCTCTCTATCTCCCCCTATCCCTCCCATCCCCTCCCCCCTCCTCCTCCCTCCCCATCAGGTGTGCATGCATCGTCCTGTTCACCGCGTAATTATGCCATTATCGCTCACTATGTACGTTGCTGAGCTGTGCTTATTGGTTGTCCAATTGTGCTGAGATACACTACACGCACCTCTCACCCGTGGTCGTGTGAAATGGGGTGTATCAACGCCCACCTATGATGGAATAGTAATTAGGTAATCTGCCTGCTACCCACCGGGGCCTGGAGTATTAGCCAATACTGTCTACAGTCAGAGAGAGACAATGCGGCAAGTCTGCGGCCTGGCTTACTAACCATTCACGTTCAGTGTTAACACGTTTCAGGGCATATTTAGCCAATACGCAATGAGGCTTACTTTGTAGAGCACTGTGAGTGAATTGTCACTGGTTATGTGGCCCCGCAATGAGGAGTGAACTAAGCCATTCTAAACAGAACTAGGAGCCTACCCGACAGCCTCTCTGTGGTGCAATGTGAGGTGTGCACCCTGTCTGATGTATATATACGGGGGGGGGGGGGGGGGGGGGGGGGGGGAGGGGCGATGGATGTGCGTGTCGTGCAAGATGGCGACTGAGAGAACTGAAATACTATGCTGTTTCTGCTTTTTGTGTCCCACTTGCATTTATTTTCTTTTTATATTACCAGAATTTTATTTATTTTCACATTGTAGATCCTAGATAGTGCCAATGGAGCAGGTAATATGTCAGGTACTTTGATAGACAATGAACAGAAAGCAGGAGGTAATGTAAGGCAGTACTACTTATTCATTATACGTTGTCTAGGCTGCCGTAATTGAAGGGATGGCGGATATGCCCCACCCCATTACGCCTGGTGCCACGCCCCTCCCCCCCCCCCCTCCCCCCCGTCTTTACCTTCTGTGTGTCGGCAGTTTTGCCTTTGTCATTGGGCGGGCCCAGGGCGAGCCGGCCTCACGTCCCGCATGCTAGATGACCTGACCCTGTTCTTAAAATAACACCTCAGGGCTCTCTTTCCACTGCGCATCAGCCGCCTTCCCCCGCGAGTCATGTGCAGCATCCGGTCACGTGGTTTCAGCATGTAGTCCACACACATGTTCATTACAGCTTAATGAAACAAGTTTGGTCCCAGAAGGGCGGTACTGGGCCGCGCTACTGAGACCGGCCGTGGGTGCTCGTCTCGGTGCCGGTCAATCTCGCCTTCTGGGCGGCACTCAATATGCGCCTTCTGGGCGGCACTTAATATGCGCGATGTGTCTGATGTGGGGGGTTACAAGTAGGTCATGCATTATAGGGGCTATACGTTCACAAGGTGTCTCAGGACCCGTCCACAGAGCAGCCCGTCTCCTGTGTGCGTCTCCACTGGGCTGTCACGACTAGTACTAGACCATTAGGCAGGTCAACAGTGTTAACTGCCTGTAATAGTTAGTCTGACCCACCGCGCCCTGATTAGTTCATAAATAACGCAGTTGCGCATGTGCAAACTATGAATCCTATTTGATCACAGGGTGCACCATGGCCACACCCCATGGCCACACCCATTCTTGGCCACAACCAGTGACCACACCTCGTGGCCACACCCCTTGGCCACACCCCTTGGTCACACCCCTTGGCCACACCCCTTGACCACACCCCGTGACCACACCCTAGTGACTGCAAAGTTAGTGCACTTTTAAAACAGGCTGGTTTAGGTCGGTGTCCTTATCACATAAGCATGGTGCACCTTTAAAACAGGCTGGTTTAGTTGATGTCCTTATCACATAAGCATGGTGCACATTTAAAACAGGCTGGTTTAGTTGGTGTCCTTATCACATCAGCATGGTGCACCTTTAAAACAGGCTGGTTTAGTTGGTGTTCTTATCACATAAGAATGGTGCACCTTTAAAAACAGGCTGGTTTAGGTCAGTGTCCTTATCATGTCAGCATGGTGCACATTTAAAACGGCTGGTTTAGGTCGGTGTCCTTATCACATAAGCATGAGGCACATTTAAAACAGGCTGGTTTAGTTGGTGTCCTTATCATGTCAGCATGGTGCACATTTAAAACGTACTGGTTTAGTTGGTGTCCTTATCACATAAGCATGGTGCACCTTTACAACAGGTTGGTTTAGTCTAGTCTCAATGAACTGGTAACCACTAACAGCTTGGACATGGTGAATCTTTGAACGGTCCTTTGGGATTTATGCTGATAATAATAATAAAAATCATAATAATAATAATAGTAATAATCATAATAAGATAATTGTATACGGAAAATAGCATAGTGCACCGTCTGCTTCTCTGTGACTTGGCCTCTCACATCGTCACTGCACGCACACAATGCTCCGAGTTCACTGCTGTATATTTATTCTGTTCACAATCGATTTCCCTGCGAGGTCCCTCCCCCCAAACCTCCTCAGAGCTATCTCCCCTCCACTGGTTACGTAATTAATGCAGTTTGATGTTCATGTTCTAATGGTTCATTCCATACTTCGCCTTTAAGCTGGGGTGATGATTTCCGAATCGTGGTTTCTCTGACCATAAATTCCGGCGTTAATATTAGGGAGAATGGGGGTGAAAGATTTTGTTGGTTTCTTTTTGTTACATACAATGACTGAAACGGAAGCCTGGCGTTGTAACTGCAGATTCAAATGTCTCGTAAAGCGACAGTCTGTACATGTACCTCCAGAAAATGTAAACACAAACCACCAAAAATACACAAATTCGTGAAGAAAAAATATCCGTCTCCCCGGTGACGCTTAAACAAGTATAGTCTGATGAAAGCGGAACATTGTCAAAGCCCGAACACCTACTTAGATCTGATCCTCTATATCTAACTTAGATACAGGCATCTGTCGCTGCATAGAAACAAATATTAAATTAACTTAATAGAACATGTTATTGTTAACTTGATAGAACATGTCACTTCCAAAGCATTTGAAGTCCAGCATTTAGATGTGACACCAACATTAACTCAGCATTTTTTTAAACTTCAACTATAATGATCAGTTGACGTATCTAATGATCTAATGATTGTAATGATCAGATAAGATGTATCTAAACTACCCAACACCATTGGACTCTGAACCTTTAAGCCACAGCTTGGATACCAGACTACCTGAGTCTTGGGTATTTTGTTACCTCATTATTTGACTGCGCTAAGGCCTCCCAGAAGCCCCAGCTCCCTCTGGATGCACCAACCACTGACTGTTCTCAGACTGCCACCGGGCGCCATCAGGCTGCATTGTGTTGACTGTGTGCGCGGCGACCATGTGGCGACTGGGCGGGATTTGGGGACTTAGGGACGATTACTGCTGTCACCAGCAGTTCTCAGCACCAACCCGGACCTGCAGGCTTTTCACAAGGCTTTTCACCTGGCTTCTCACCTGGCTTCTCACCTGGCTTCTCACCTGGCTTCTCATATGGTTTCTCACCTGGCTTCTCATATGGTTTCTCACATGGCTTCTCACCTGGCTTCTCACCAGGCTTCTCACCTGGTTTCTCACCAGGCTTCTCACCAGACTTCTCCTTCACACGGTCTCATTGGGTCACGTAGGGTACAATGGTATTGAAGTTCTACCTGTGGGTGTTGACTGAGCGTTAGTGAAACGAGACAGGCCTGTACGGTGCGTGAGGAGGATTATTGAACTGATATCCTGTGGGGCGTGTGGATTATCCTACACAGGATATACCCGGCAGGCCCGTGTGAATGCTAAAAAGCTCCAATCTCCTGCACTACTTAGGGCCATTACTCTCGCTCTAAGCCTAGGGGCCGGAACACGAACACAACACCCCGCCACTTCACCAACAGTCCCGTGTGTGTTTACTTAGAAGCTGATTTGAATGGGAAAAGCTGCCTTTCGTCAGCCCTTAGTAATGTAGCAGATTTGTGTGTGCGCAGTCCTCTCAGCGGGCGATGGCTGTGAGCATGCGCTCTCCGGACAGGGGCTAAGAGGGTTATCTGGACGTGGTGAAGTAATGAGGTCCTGTAAACTGTGGGTGTGTCGACTGGGTCTGGCCAAGGTGTGGGCGGGGTGTGGGTACGGTGTGGATATGGTGTGGGCATGGTGTGGGTATGGTGTGGACAGGGTGTCTGCGGGGTGTGGGCAGGGTGAGTGCGGGGTGTGTGCAGGGTGAGTGCGGGGTGTGTGCAGGGTGAGTGCGGGGTGTGTGCAGGGTGAGTGCGGGGTGTGTGCAGCTTGTTGCGGGTTTACTTCCTACTGCATGTAATCATCCATCAACATTTAGGATGATGTCATTATGACCGATGAATTCTGCGTTCTGTGAGAACCAATGGTTGTGTGAGTGATGACCAATGGCTGGTGTAGCTCAGTGTGCAATGGCTACATAAACACACTTCTCTGCCGCTCTCTTTTATGGCAAATACTGCATGACAGACGTTATTTTGGCTATGAAATTACGTGTGGATACTGGCTAATTGCCTATTGCCTGCTACCCGACTCGACATCCTAAAACACGCCATCTATCCTCCACTCCCACCACCCTCCACTCCCACCACCCTCCACGCCACCCTCCACAACACCCTCCACACCACCCTCCACACCACCCTCCACACCACCCTCCACACCATCCTCCTCAACACCCTCCTCAACACCCTCCACACCACCCTCCACAATACCCTCCTCATCACCCTTCTAACCACCCTCCACACCAGCCTTCTCACCACCCTCCACATCACCCTCCACACCACCCTCCACACCACCCTCCACACCACCCTCCACACCACCCTCCACACCACCCTCCACATCACCCTCCACACCACCCTCCACACCACCCTCCACACCACCCTCCACACCACCCTCCACGCCACCCTCCACACCGCCCTCCACACCACCCTCAACTCCACCCTCCACATCACCCTCCACACCACCCTCAATCAACTGGCGGAGCGGAGTGGAGGTGAGGTGAAGGCGGGGGCGCTCCGGTACAGATGGGCAGTGGGCTAACCCGTGTAATGGAGGACACCGGAAGTGGTATGCCGGTAGGTCGGAAGTGACTGCGCGGGCGTGATGTAGCGGCGGGATCCATTAGGGCTGGACACGAGCGCTGAGTCGGTCTGTCGGGATGCCCACCGACACGTGTCTCCCTGCGGCGGTCGTGACGTCCTCATTTGATGATCAGCCGCCATATTGTCAGTGACCGGAACCGGAAGCTGGATTGAGCAGAGCCTGGGGCGGCGCTGTGCGTTCCGTGAGGAGGGTGGCGGCCTGCGCCATTTCGTTACGAGGTGTGGGGCCGCGTGGTGTGATGCTGGTGTCGACAGGCTATCAGTCAGGGCCTCACCACTGCCTCTGTTGGCCGCATTATGCATTTAGGGGCAGCAGGCTATGGGAGGGTGCTGTAGGTAGACGCGGCCCGGAGCAGCCCGGGTCAGCAACCCGGTGCCAGCAGCCCGGGTCAGCAGCCCGGGTCAGCAGCCCGGGTCAGCAGCCCGGGTCAGCAGCCCGGTGCCAGCAGCCCGGGTCAGCAGCCCGGGTCAGCAGCTCGGTGCCAGCAGCCCGGGTCAGCAGCCCGGGTCAGCAGCCCGGGTCAGCAGCCCGGGTCAGCAGCCCGGTGCCAGCAGCCCGGGTCAGCAGCCCGGTGCCAGCAGCCCGGGTCAGCAGCCCGGGTCAGCAGCTCGGTGCCAGCAGCCCGGGTCAGCAGCCCGGGTCAGCAGCCCAGGTCAGCAGCCCGGGTCAGCAGCCCGGTGCCAGCAGCCCGGGTCAGCAGCCCGGTGCCAGCAGCCCGGGTCAGCAGCCCGGGTCAGCAGCCCGGTGCCAGCCCCAACCACCGCGTCCCGCCTCGTTGGATATCGTCAAATCAATTTTCAGCTGCCAAGTTAATGAACATTTTGAAGCGCCCTTATTGACAGACCGTGCTGCGGAACTGTCAATACGATAGCACCCTCCTTCCTTTGTGCTGCCGGCAGAGGGGGCTGCAGAGTGGCCGCTCACCGGAAAACTGCAGCCCACAGCCGCCGCCACTGCCCACCACCAGGGTGGCCACCAGGAAGCGCCAGGCTCACCCATTAAACATTGACCAAGCAGGCAACACCCATGGCTCCCCTGGCGGTGAGCGGATAATATGATTTGGGGGTTATTCTATCAGACCGGCCCGGCGGCCCGGCGGTCCGTCGGCCCGGCGGCCCGGCGGCCCAGCAGCCCTGCGGCCCAGCGGCCCTGCGGCCCTGCGGTCCAGCGGCCCTGCGGTCCAGCGGCGGACTGGGGTTCTCGAGATGGCCAGCATGAGAGGGTGCGGCCGCAGGCAGCGCCAAGCCGGGTCGTCCAGCCAGTGTTGTTTCGGCTGAATCAGGTGGCTGCGGTCAGAGGGGCCGCTATCATGGGCGGGCTGTGAGTAGCGGGCCCTAACGATGCTGCCCCGAAGGGTCGATGGGTGGCGAGGCGTGAGCGGGTGCAGATCAACTCTAGCTGACCCAGTGCTGAGTAGTGGCCGTCAGTAGCTGCGTAAGCAGTTAATCTCGCCACCACGCTCTCGGCCCTCACGGTCCGACAACGGGGGGTGGGGGTGGGGGTGGTGGTGGTGGTGGGGGGGGGGGCCGGTCCGTGCGGCGGGCAGCCCCCACACCGTGCAGCTAGAGACGGGCGCCGTCACGCCACCAGGCGACAGGTGGCGCGTCACGACGACAGGTCGCAGTAACCGACGACTGTCCGTATCCACCACTGGAGACTTGGAGTGGGCGGACCTTGCTTACCGGGAACGTGTCGCATTGATCGGGGCGCACAGCAATTACAGCCGCAGATTTAAAATTGAAATATCCCGCATCAACAGAATGTACTTAAGATTCCACAGTGTGCATGTGTGACAGCTTTAGCTGAGCCATGTTTGGCTAACTTACACATTTTACGAAGGGGTGGAGGTGGGGGGGCAGCACCTGAACGTTTTGCGGCTGGGAACCCAGTAACCGAATAAATTGTACTCACTTTTTGTTGTGAATGTGGGCTTTGCCGCTGTCATGGCATAAAATCACCATCATTCAATCATTCAACCATTCAATCAATTAATCAATCAACTAATCATTGCCTACAATGCTATGATATGCAGTCTTGTTGCAGTTTTCAAAGAAAATACCACGCTTGGAAAATGACTATTTGGCCAAATCAGAATGCCTTTTTTGTTACGAATTGCACTTTTTGACATTGCCTTCTCAAAGATCTGCTTGACTAATTGATTTAGTAATTGACAATTTAATTTCCTTTATATATGTAGAATGGAAATTGATTAGCAGAACTCCCCTCACATCATTCCACTTGTTATTAAATTTGGTCAAAGTTCCAATTTTAATTCAAAATTAATACATTTGATATATTTAATCTTAAAGAATTATTATCTCAAGAACAATAACATTTATAACCTAACTGTTTTTGGATTTAGGCTTGTAATTTCAAAGTCAACAGGATGGAATAAAAATATTGCACCGTATGCATATTTTAAAATTTCACTGCCGGTATCTAATAATACACCGGTAGACCGTGCAGAAGTGACTTATTGACCCGGGCTGCTTCAATTCACCGTAAACGCCACTTACCCATATCCACATAGTTAAGTCTCCGAGAACTCTTTCCGGTTTTTCCGGAAGTCACCCAGCTGCACACATCGACTTTGGGTTGCGGGTGCTTGCGTGTCTGTTTTGTTGGTCAGGCGCCCATATGTGTCTTATAGACACCGTGTTATAAGCCATCCTTTTATTGAAACGGAACCAATTTGGCTTTACCAAAGTTGTTACAAGAAGATCATTTCCAGCAATGGTGCCTCTTGCAGGTCTCACCCCAATTTGCTACACTGAATTCCTGGCTCACTCCATCTCCGATACTGAATGGTAATCCTTCTTTTTAATGGGATGTTCTACACTCTATTGCTGTCTAACCATTTGACTTTTGTTTTAGGTGAGTTCGTTGACATCCCCATATACGGTGAGCGGGTGCCCCACTTTTCACATGAATACCAAAGTTCTCTGATTGGCTAGTTCTCTAATTCTCTAACATTGCCTATTATAGCAATGCACGGTTGACTGGAAAGAAGCCCATCGGATATGCTGACGGGAAGATCACCCGGAGAGAGTTGCAAACACAAATACCATTCAATCTGTTTGGCTAAGTAAAATTCCACTCAACATATTTCGATGATATTAGAAATTACAGTATGGTGTATAATGGAAGTGTTCTTGAGGTAATAGGGCGTGCCTGGGATTGCACTTGAACCAACACCAACTGGAGCGTGCATCTTAAAGCCATCAATAAATTAAATCTAGACTAACCTAATTAAACACTCTTATTGTTTTCTCTATTCCTCATTAATTAAGCTAACTGAACTTGCATGGTTTGGATTTTTGCGTGTGCGAATTGTGGTATTGTTGTCTAGAGACGTGGGGTGACAATTGGCTGCATGCGGCAAGTGGTGCATCCCTCAGACGGCGTGGGAGAGGTCAGCATACACAGCTGCACACTCCCCTACACCTGTGAACTGACCTCCGCAGTCACGTGGTACCAGAACGTGCACACCACGAGGCGCCGGTGCAGCAACCAATACCTTTTAGTGACCAAGAAGGCACTGCCATTGGGCGGATGTATGATGGAGCCCTCATGTCCAAACAGTGTCCTATGGGGGCTAACAGAGGGATGGCAGGGTGCCAGGGTGCAGTATCCTGGAGAGGGAGGGGTGGATGTGGTGTCCTGTAGATGGCAATGAGTAGTGGTGAGTGTAGTGTCCTGTATCCAGTAACGAGTGGTGGGTGTGGTGTCCTGTAGGAGGTAACAAGGGTGGTAACAAAGGTAAAAGCTATCGAGTAAGTCTGGTGTCCTGTAGGAGGTACTGAATGGTGGGTGTGGTGTCTTGTAGCAGGTTCCCGGGGAGGGTGTGGTGTCATGGGTACTGAGGAGTGGTGGGTATGGTGTTATGTAGGCAGTAACGAGTGGTGGCTGTGGTGTCCTGTAGGTGGTATCACTATCAATGAGTACTTTGTGTAGTGTGCTGTGGGTGGTACCCGGGGTGGGTGTGGTGTCTTGTGGGCGGTACCCGGGTGGTGGGTGTGGTGTCCTCAGGGCGGTATCTGGGCGGGGTGGGTGTGGTTGTCCTGTCGGGAGGTACCCGGGTGGGGTGGGTGTGGTGTCCTGTGGGCGGTACCCGGGGGGAGGGGGGTGATGTCCTGTGGGCGGTACCTGTGGGTGGTACCTGGGTGGGGCAGGTGTGGTATCCTGTGAGTGATACCCGGGCGGGGCTGGTGTGGTATCCTGTGAGCGGTACCCAGGCAGGCGGGTGTGGTGTCCTGTGAGCGGTACCCAGGCGGGGCGGGTGTGGTGTCCTGTGGGCGGTACTCGGGGGGGGGGGGGTGATGTCCTGTGGGCGGTACCTGTGGGTGGGACCTGGGTGGGGCAGGTGTGGTATCCTGTGAGCGGTACCCGGGCGGGGCTGGTGTGGTATCCTGTGAGCTGTACCCAGGCGGGCGGGTGTGGTGTCCTGTGAGCGGTACCCAGGCGGGGCGGGTGTGGTGTCCTGTGGGCGGTACTCGGGGGGGGGGGGGTGATGTCCTGTGGGCGGTACCTGTGGGTAGTACCTGGGTGGGGTGGGTGTGGTATCATGTGGGCGGTACCCGGGGGGGGGGGGTGTCCTGTGGGCGGTACCCGGGCAGGGCGGGTGTGGTGTCCTGTGGGCCGTACCCGGGCAGGGTGCTGCCGGCAGCTCGTGCTCGCCGTGTGCATGTAGTATGCAGTAGCAATACCGGCGCGCCTGGCATGTTTATCAGTGAGCTGGGCTGGCGTTCCCAGCACCCATTAAAGATGCAGCATGAAGGTGTGTGCTTCTCCCGAATGGCGTGAACATGGCATACATAGATCCGCCCTCCGATAACAGCCTGCCTACTCCTCTCACTCACTGCCACGCCCACATCACGCGCCGTCTCCCGCCGCCAGAGGGAAGCACCCTGGCGCTTAGCGGGTTTGGTGCAAAGCATGCAAATCGTGAGGCAGGTTCAGACATATTGGGTGTTTCAGAACATTGTTAAGAACAAGCTAAGCCGTTTCATGTCCACTCGGACCTCATTGCTGCTGTTCAGCATGCCTCGCCCTAGCAGTAGCAGCGATTGTCAAGTCTTTACCGCGTATTTCACGCGCCCGGTTTTTTGTCGGCATCCCCTTCCCAGAGACTTGAGACTTTGCTAACCACTAAAGAACGGTTTCCACATCAAAACCAGAGACTTACTTCATGTCAAATGATAGCTGTAATATTGTCCCCCCCCCCCCCCCAAGGAATTCATGGAACATTTTGTTCTTCTGATTTAGGATTATATTTAATTAATACATTGAGTACAGTATTGCTCCTATTAGTGTGGCTGAGGTTATTTAATTAATACATTGACGTTCGGTCTCCAACAAACCTCAACAGACTACAGTAGTGTAGTCTCTCTGGGGCCACCTGGTCCAATTCAGGTCTCCTTCTTCTGGGACTCAATCCCTGGTGCGTCGCTACATCTGGAATGGACGGCATCTTTACAAATTGTGTACAAGCATGCGTACAGGGAAATTATCCTTAAATGTCTTATGAAAGCGGCATTGTTTAATCAGGGCAATAGCATAGCAGTGGATGGCAGTCTTTACCGGGCGGGAGGGGTTGAAGTACGGCTGGCTGGATGATGTGGGTGAGTGGGGGATGTGGGGGTGGTTAAGGGAGGGTTTGTAGGGGAGTGGGAGGACGTTGAAAGTGGGTTATGGCGGGTTATGAGGGGTGGGTAATGAGGAGGATCTGTGGAGAGAGGGGGATGTGGCGGTGGTTAAGGGGGGTGTGGGAGTGGGGAGGGACGTTTGGTGGGTTATGGCGGGTTATGGAGGGGTGGGTAATGAGGAGGATCTGTGGGTGAGTGGGGGATGTGGCGGTGGTTAAGGGAGGGTTTGTAGGGAGTGTGGGAGGACGTTGAGGTGGGCTATGGCGGGTTAAGGAGGGTGTGGGTAATGAGGAGGATCTGTGGGTGAGTGGGGGGATGTGGCGGTGGTTAAGGGAGGGTGTGTAGGGGAGTGGGGAGGACGTTGAGGTGGGTTATGGCGGGTTATGGAGGGGTGGGTAATGAGGAGGATCTGTGGGTGAGTGGGGGGATGTGGCGGTGGTTAAGGAGGGTGTGTAGGGGAGAGGGGAGGACGTTGAGGTGGGTTATGGCGGGTTATGGAGGGGTGGGTAATGAGGAGGATCTGTGGGTGAGTGAATGCGTGGATTGGGGGTGGTTAGGAGGATATACGGTGACTGCAGGAGGTGGGGAGAAGGTGCATTAATTCAGAAGAATATGGGGGTGAGTAGGGAGGATGTGGGGATGGGGGATGAGGATGTGGGGTGAGTGGGGAGGATGTGGGGATGGGTGAGGAGGATGTGGAGATGGGTGAGGAGGATGGGAGATGGGGATGTGGGGATGGGTGAGGAGGAAGTGGGGATGGGGATGTGAGGGATGGGTGGGGAGGATGTGGGGATGGGTGAGGAGGATGGGGGATGAGGATGTGGGGATGGGTGAGGAGGATGTGGAGATGAGTGAGGAGGATGGGGGATGAGGATGTGGGGATGGGTGAGGAGGATGGGTGGGGAGGATGTGGAGATGGGTGAGGAGGATGGGGGATGAGGATGTGGGGATGGGTGAGGAGGATGGGTGGGGAGGATGTGGAGATGGGTGAGGAGGATGGGGGATGAGGATGTGGGGATGGGTGGGGAGGATGTGGGGATGGGTGAGGAGGATGTGGGGATGGGTGAGGAGGATGTGGGGTGAGTGTGGAGGATGTGGGGTTATGTGGCGGTGGGTGGAGGATGTCGGGGTGAGTCCACCCACCACCAGTAAGGCGCGCTGTGCGTCCCCGGCCATGTTTAATCAGCCGTTCTCAGCCTGCCCAATCCCGGGCCAGTACCCAAGAGAGCCGAGATCAATGTGCGCCTTGTACTGGGTGCTTACAATGGGGAGACTGCCGTGGGAGAGCCTGCAGGCGGGGGGGGGGGGCAGGGAATTGTGGTGGTGAGAGCGAGATGAAACGGGGAGGGGTGACTGTAAGTGAGTGGGAGGTGAGTGGGCAGTGAGTGCGGGAGAGTAGGCAGTGAGTGGATGGACATTGGGGATGAGTGGGCGGTGAGTGGGGTTGGGTAGGGGGGCGGTGAGTGGGTGGGCAGTGAGTGGATGGACATTGGGATGAGTGGGCGGTGAGTGGGGTTGGGTGGGGGGCGGTGAGTGGGGTTGGGTGGGGGGGGGCGGTGAGTGGGGGGGGGGGGTGGGGGGGGCGGTGAGTGGGCAATGAGTGAGGGTGAATGAGCTGATGCGCTCAATTTATAATTGCAGGCACAAAGTTAGTTTTGAATCTTCATGATGACATTAACGTGGTGAATTGTCACCCGTGCCGTTTGCGCAGACTCAGTACCATGCCGTGTACTGGGTGGCCTACCAGACAGCACGAAGCATCTGCGCTGCCACTGCCGCGGCTCGCTCTTAATAACTGCTCTCTCCGGCCGGGCGCCCATCCGTCTCCGTCCACACACCTCTCCTGACCGCTTCATCATCGGCAACCCATCCCGACATGGGCCCCCCGGTACCACACGTTCACCCACCCCTCGGCCCGGCCGGCTGCACCCCCGTGAGCAGGATGCGCCGCGCTCCGTGCGCCGCTTCCGGCAGTGGCGGTGCTGCGCGCTGGTGCAGCCTGCTGGCTCGAGTGGTTGCGTGGGGCGGTGCGCCGCCCCATTGCACGTAATAGCAGCGCCCGGAAATAAATGGGACAGCACGACTAAATATAATACGGGCGGGTGTTTAGCACGTCAGGGTGCGGGTAATGAGAAACGGGCGGCGGCAACATGCTATTAAGTGGCCTCCTGTGTAATAACCCCTGGCGACACCCGCTAACTCCCAGCCCGCTCCCTGTCTGCTCACTGCTCCCTGTCCGCTCACCGCCCGATTCCCGCCCGCTCCATGCTCCCTGCTCACTGCCCGTTCACCTCCCGCTCATTGCCCATTCATTGCCTGCTCCCGGCTCTCTGCTCTCTGCTCCCCACCTGCTCACTGCCTGCTCTTGGCTCGCTGCTCCCCGCTCCCTGTCCGCTCACTGCCCACTCCCTGCCTGCTTACCGCCTGTTCTCTTCTCACTGCCCGCTCACTGCCTGCACACTGCCTGCTCACTGCCTGCTCACTGCCTGCTCACTGTCTGCTCTCTGCCTGCTCGCTGCTCCCCACTCCCTGTCCGCTCACCGCCCGCTCCCTGCCAGCTTACTGCCTGTTCTCTGCTCACTGCCCGCTCACTGCCTGCTTACCGCCTGCTCCCTGTCCACTTACTGTCCGCTCATCATCCCCTCCCTAACCGCTCACTGCCTGTTCTCTGCTCACTGCCCGATCACTGCCCGCCCCTTGCTCCCACCCCTTCCCCAACACTTTCCCGCTCCCCGCTCGCCCCTGCTCCCTGCTCCCCGCTCACCACCCATCCCTTGCTCCTAACGCCTTCTCACTCCCCGCCTGCTCCAATCCAGCTCTCGCCGCTTCCTGCTCTCCGCCCACTCACCATCCACCTCTTCCTCCCACCCTTTCTCCCAACACCTTCCCGCTCCCCGCCTGCTCACCACCCGCTCACCACTCGCTCCCCAGCCACTGACCACCCACTCACAACCTGCTCCCCGCTCGCTCTCTGCCCGCTTACCACTCGTTCACAACCTGCACCCTGCCCGCTCACCGCCCATTCCACACCCGCTCCACACACGCTCACCACCCGCTCCCCCTCCGCTCTCCGCCCGCTCCACACCCGCTCTCTGCCCGCTCCACACCCACTCACTGCCCGCTTCCACCTACTCCCCGCGGGCTTCCAGGGGCAATGGCCTTGGCGTATGAAAGTGTAATGCTGTCACGCCACATGGGAAAGTGCACAGTGGGATTCAGACACGGCACGCTTCTGAAACGATGGATGAGATAGCAGAAGTTAGCATGGTCGGGCGGAGAGAGATAGCAATCTGGCGCGGTGGGGGTAGGGGTGGCGGCGTTGTGGGCAGGGTGTATCTGGCTGCAGGTAAACAAGCCAGCTGTCAGTAGACACGGGGGCAGGGGGGTAAGTAGCATGATCTATTCTGTTTGCCATTCTTCACACGAACGGACTGGCCAGACTTTCTCTGTGGCCTTTGTAAAATGTCGGAATGTGAAGCAAAACTGTGAACAGTGCCTAATGCCAGCCTGTTGACAAATAGGGGAAGCCTGTTTTCTCGTGGGGCTGCATTACCCCATTGAACTCTATTTCTGGAGCTATTTCTAAGACCGCACATTGTTGAAGATTGTTTGTTGTTGTTTTACGTCCTAGCAACATCTAAGGTCATATCAGGACGGGTACCGACTTGTGACAGTGCGCACTCATGGCGACCCCACAGTGCTGTCCCACTGGGAAACCAGGCCGACGGCACCATGACCTGGTATCCCACTCAGTCACATTATCCTGACACTGAGCACACCAGTCCTTGCCCTATCCTAATAATGCCGAGCGCTTGGCTAGGAAGCAACAAGTATCAATTTTAAAGTCATTGGTTTGACTCGACCGGGACTCGAACCCACGATCTACCAGCACGGGAGACGGACGCTCTAACTCATTCGGCCATCCCGTCTGGTTCTTGAAGATTGTGCCGGGTGCAGTAGTGGTCATGGGAAAGCTGGCAGCCTGGCGCGGACCATGTACCAGTTGGGTAACTGTAATACGGTAATGGTATGGAGGAGGCAGCATGGCGCGGACCATGTACTAGTCATGTAACTGTAATATGGTAATAATACAGAGGAGGCAGCATGGCGAGTAACATGTACCAGTCATGTAACTGTAATACGGTAATGGTATGGAGGAGGCAGCATGGCGCGGACCATGTACTAGTCATGTAACTGTAATATGGTAATAATACAGAGGAGGCAGCATGGCGAGTAACATGTACCAGTCATGTAACTGTAATACGGTAATGGTATGGAGGAGGCAGCATGGCGCGGACCATGTACTAGTCATGTAACTGTAATATGGTAATAATACAGAGGAGGCAGCATGGCGAGTAACATGTACCAGTCATGTAACTGTAATACGGTAATGGTATGGAGGAGGCAGCATGGCGCGGACCAGGTAGCAGTCATGTAGCTGTAATACGGTAATGGTATGGAGGAGGCAGCATGGCGAGTAACATGTACTAGTCGTGTAACTGTAATACGGTAATAATACAGAGGAGGCAGCATGGCGCGGACCATGTAGCAGTCATGTAACTGTAATACGGTAATGGTATGGAGGAGGCAGCATGGCGAGTAACATGTACTAGTCGTGTAACTGTAATACGGTAATAATACAGAGGAGGCAGCATGGCGCGGACCATGTAGCAGTCATGTAACTGTAATACGGTAATAATACAGAGGAGGCAGCATGGCGCGGACCATGTAGCAGTCATGTAACTGTAATACGGTAATAATACAGAGGAGGCAGCATGGCACGGACCATGTACTAGTTGTGTAACTGTAATACGGTAATAATACAGAGGAGGCAGCATGGCGCGGACCATGTAGCAGTCATGTAACTGTAATACGGTAATGGTATGGAGGATGCAACATGGCGTGGACCATGTAGCAGTCATGTAACTGTAATAAGGTAATGGTATGGAGGAGGCAGCATGGCACGGACCATGTACCAATCATGTAACTGTAATACGGTAATGGTATGGAGGAGGCAGCATGGCGTGGACCATGTACTAGTTGTGTAACTGTAATATGGTAATAATACAGAGGAGGCAGCATGGCGCGGACCATGTAGCAATCATGTAACTGTAATACGGTAATGGTATGGAGGAGGCAGCATGGCGCGGACCATGTAGCAGTCATGTAACTGTAATACCGTAATGGTATGGAGGAGGCAGCATGGCGAGTAACATGTACCAGTCATGTAACTGTAATACGGTAATAATACAGAGGAGGCGGCATGATGCGGACCATGTACCAGTTGTGTAACTGTAATACGGTAATGGTATGGAGGAGACAGCATGGCGCGGACCATGTACTAGTCATGTAACTGTAATACGGTAATAATACAGAGGAGGCAGCATGGCGAGTAACATGTACCAATCATGTAACTGTAATACGGTAATGGTATGGAGGAGGCAGCATGGCACGGACCATGTACTAGTTGTGTAACTGTAATATGGTAATAATACAGAGGAGGCAGCATGGCGCGGACCATGTAGCAGTCATGTAACTAATATGGTAATGGTATGGAGGAGGCAGCACGGCACGGACCATGTAGCAGTCATGTAACTGTAATACGGTAATGATATGGAGGAGGCAGCATGGCGCGGACCATGTACCAATCGTGTACCAGAGGTGGGGCAGCCGTCTGTCTGAACGAGTTCGTTGTCATTGCGACCATTTACCATAGAACATGTTCCTAATGTTGCCTCCGAGCTCATTGCGTTGTTTCAGAATTTCTTCGCTTCTCATGGATATTGTTCATATTTCTTTTTATTATTATAAGGGCAATGGGGGAGCGAAGCAGAGGCACAAATGAATACTGTAAGAAGCGAGGAATTTATTTAGCATTCTTAACTGGTTGAACAATAAGAAAAGAGCCATGTGTAATTTGTTGCAGGTGACATCAACCTTTGACCCTAGATACATTAGAATATGTTATATCTTCAGTTAGCCAAGTTCTGATAATGCAAGCCAAGTTCTGATAATGCAATCAGGGGTGTGGGGGTGCCATGTTAGTGATACAAGTGGCATGGGCGAATCACAGTATTAATGCCACAAGAGGCATGTACTTGTTACAGCGTCAAGGGCGCGTGTTAATGTGTCTGTTTGAGGGGGGCTGCCAGGGTGGGGGTACGCCGGCAGTGGTACTGACAGTGGTACTGGCAGCGGTACTGACAGTGGCGGGGGCCGAGTGCTGCGGCGCACTCCGATGTCACGCTACCATAATGGGGGTCACTGTGTTAATGTTATCAGCAGACCACGGTCACCGTGTCGCCGCCATACCCCTCTCCGTAATGGCGGAATTAATCGTCATCGGGGACACTGATGTGTGGGATTATCAGCTGTGACCTACATTAGGTGGCCGGGCCGCGTTCTAAGTGTTAGTGAATCCCCCACACCGTGCGTTCTGGGCCTATATGCATGACGCAGTGTTAGCATCGTGTGGTGTTAAGAGGTAACACTGGGTAGCTATCACCACCATCGCGAAGTATGTCATGCCATATGTATGGGTCCCTAACACCTTCATGTTAGCTAAACTTGCAGTTATTTATAGATTTGGGGTATCCCCCTTAACTGGTACCGGCGTGTACCGGCCAGCTTGCCTTCTCCACACACCGGGCACCAGCAAGCCTTGTTATTGCTGAGCCTGTTTCCGGCGAGCACAGCTAGTATGGTTATTTAGTCCATCGACAATATGAATAACGCCGCCGATGTAGCGGTGGCGTTAATATCGCTTCGATTTTGTGGTTAATTTGACAAAATTTCACTTTTTGATTATGTAATTCTGTTAAATATGATAGCATTGAATAGATTTGGCCCTAATATATCGCCACCGATGCGGCGGCAGGCAGCAGCAGTAGGCGGTGGCGGCGGTTTATTTTGTGTATGTTTGACAGTATGAATATCGCCGCCGATGTAGTGGCGGTGTTAATATCGCTTCAATTTTGTGGTTAATTTGACAAAATTTCACTTTTTGATTATGTAATTCTGTTAAATATGATAGCATTTAATAGATTTGGCCCTAATCAGCCCCTAACACAGCCCTTAAACCTGCTACGGAGTGGTGTTGGTCTACCCGGTCTTAAACTCACTGTGTTTGCGTAGCACCGCTCCTTGCATATTGACTTTTGGCCCCATATCTAGAAATTCCGTCAAAACGGGTTTTGGCTCGCTAACACCGCATTATGCATATAGGCCCTGGGGCCATATGTATGAGCAACTTTTTATCGGCTCCGGTGTTAACGGTGGGTCCCGGGTTATCTAACGACGGTGTTCCAGATGTGTCAAGGGGTATGTATGTGTCCAAAGTGCAGCTGGGTTAGTTAACATATTAGTTATTTAGCAACTTGGGGGGCCCCTCTGAGCCTCTACCCGGCGAGCACCGCTATTTGACAATATCGGCGGCCAGGAACCAGCAGCCTTCTTAGTTGTGAGCCTGTTCCCGGCGAGCAACACTATTTGTTTAGTTTACATTCGTCGATTCGACAATATGAATTACACCGCCAATATGGCAGTGGCATTAATATCAGTTCGATTTTAGGGTTAATTTCATGAGATTTCACTTATTGCGTATGTAATTCTGTTTAATATGATCGCATTGAATAGATTTAGGCCTAATATATTGCCGGCGATGCGGCCGCGTTCTGGCAGTATGGATATCGACGTCGCTGCGGCAGCGGCGGTTTATTTAGTTTACATTCGTCGATTCGACAATATCAATTACACCGCCAATACGGCGCCGGCGTTAATATCAGTTCGATTTTAGGGTTGATTTCATGAAATTTCACTTATTGCATATGTAATTCTGTTAAATATGATCGCATTGAATAGATTTGGGCCTAATATATTGTCGCCGATGCGGCGTTCTGGCAGTATGAATATCGACGTCGCTGCAGCGGCGGTTTGTTTAGTTTACATTTGTCGATTCAACGATATGAATTACACCGCCAATGCGGTGGCAGCGTTAATAATGGTTCGATTTTAGGGTTAATTTGATTAAATTTCACTTATTGCGTATGTAATTCTGTTAAATATGATCGCATTGAATAGATTTGGGCATAATCGGTCCCTAACATCAACGTTAACCATCCTATGGCTTGGGGTTAGTGCAGGCGACTTTAAGCTTGCGGTGTTTGTCTAACGCCGACACATACATACGGAGTTATCGCCGCTAACCCGGTAAACCCGCTGAAAACCAGCTTCGCAGCGCTAACCCCGACACATGTATATGGCCCCTGGTGCTCTACTTATCATCCATCTTTAGAGCCCGTCTCTACGCTTTGTCTACGCCATCTTTGCCAGAGATGACTCCCGTCTTTACGATGCTACCCAGGGGGCACCTCGAAACGAGAGCCAGGCTGTGTGGAGATGTGACCGGGTGTTTGACTCACACAACCACCCCTCCTCATATTTGTGCAGTTCCATCTGAAGCCAAGTCTGATGGCAGTGCGTAATTTGGTTAATTGTGCAGTTGGTATTGGTTTCTTAACGTATGCAGTCAGCTACACCTGCTGACAAAACTAAGCCTATGTGGTGCCTTTTGTTAATTAGTAATTGAGGAGTAAGTGTACTCCAGTTTATTAATTCAATAATTAGTGGTTTGATATCAATTAATACAACGTAACTGGACAGCTTACAATTAAAGATGTGATTGGGGTTTCGATGATTGCGGACGTTCCTTTAGTGGTTTATGGGAGGTGAATTGGTCTTGTTTAAGGGGCTGTCACATTACGACGCATCTCACAAGCACGCGACCAACGCATAAAATCACTTTTTTACATTGAGAAGCGTCAAACTTTTCGGCGCAGGGGGCAAAGTTAGATGTATGCATACCGTATACATAGCGTATGGCCAACATATCACCAATGTATGGCTAACGTGCTTCCGAGGAAAAATGCTCGAATTATGCTCACGGTATGTTCGCAGAACGCCGGTGAACATTATATACGTTATTCGATCGCCAGAACTACGCCTCATACATTACATATGTCAAGACACGCTGGAGCAATGCTAAACGTATGTTAGACATACGTTAGATTACATTACCTATACTTTGTCAGTACACGGACTGTACATTCCCACTGCCTTTAATGTAGGTCAACATAGTGCAATGTAGTGAACAATGTTTGTCTAACGTATGTCTAATGTACATCAACGTGCGCCTACCGTATACATAACATACGGCCGACGTAAAATCCACACGTTGTTGGACGTTGTCGTACGTCGAAAGTTTTGTGCATCCACAAAACTTTGCCGACCCCCCTGACGTGCGACACCGTATCTCGACGAATGTTGACGTACATTGACATATACCAACAAGCACCTAACGCACGCATAACGACATATCCTGACGTAGCTGGCAAAAATCACATACGTCGGCGTACGTTGGCGCGATACGTCGTAATGTGACAGCCCCTTTAGCCAGCAGAGACAACCAATGGGCGCCGTGCGTTCATTGACTCAGGTGTGTGCAGGAGGCTTAAAGTCGTCTGCGCACCCAACTCGGCGCACCTTCACTGATGGCATCTGCGCACCTAAAAAGGCACACCTTCAATGACGGCATCTGCGCACCTAAAAAGGTGCACCTTCACTGACGGCATCTGCGCACCTTATTCGGTGCACCTTCACTGACTGGGTCTGCGCATCCAAATCGATGCATCCTCCGTGACAATGTACTACTAAGCTCATTAGCTGGCCGACATTGCAGAAGAACGTGTGCTGAATAACAAGGGGTGACAGGGCACGACAGAGGCCGATTCACATTAATCTGCGGTTCAAATGAAAATCACACCCAGTTTATTCAGAATACATGAAGAAGGAAAGTCAGTAGTGAACCTATTAATCAGTTCTCTCAATGTCTCTTAAAGCCTGTTGTATCTTACACATGTCGTATTTAATTTCAATTTCACCCATTAGCTTTGTTTATGACCGATCAGATTCACGGTGTCATAGTGTCGATTGAACAGTAATTGCTTAGATATAACTAAATCACGTTTCGCTTGTAATTGGGTTGCTGTCCAAGTCAATTTCTCATAAGAAATGTCGGATTGTAGGTTTATGACACTGTATATTGCTGTATCCTGTAGACATTAAGGTTTCTCGCCAAGAGAAACGTGAAACTGACTCATATTGGCATCGGGCCTAGAAACAGGACCTCTGCCATCTGCCATCTCTCTTACACTCATGTCCTTTTTTTTAGCCTACCCTCACATGCAGTCATCTACTCGCCCTCACACACATACACCTTTACCCGCAAGAAGCTTGCAATATCATTGGCAGCTCAACCCATTTGCTATTCACATCACAGCCATAACTCAAACCTTTTGCTATTCACATCACAGACATAATAACTCAACCCTTTTGCTATTCACATCACAGACATAATGACTCAACCCTTTTGCTATTCACATCACTGACGTAATGATTAAACCCTCTTACTATTCACATTACCAACATAATGACAACCGTTATACGGCTCATATGACCAATATAATGACTCGGCTTATTTACTGCTCATATCACCGACATAATGACTTAACCCTTTTACTACTCATATGAGCAACATAATGACTCAGGCCATTTACTTCTCACATCACTGACATAAAGACTCAACCCTATTATTTCTCACGTCGATGACATTATGACTCACCCAATTTACTGCTGACATCACTGACGTAATGACTCAACCCTGCCACTACTCACATCATCGATATAATGATTCAAGCCTTTTGATATTCACATCACTAACATAATGACTCAACCTTAATTGATTCGTTCTCTTGCCTCCTGGCTGTTGCTGGACTGAAAACGAATCACCCTATTCTAGCAACGGTCATTTATAAAATGAACCAACTGACAACAGATGGGTATGACATCCACCTGTGCTGGGTGCCTGGCCATGCCAGCATACAAGGAAACGAACGAGCTGATTGGGCTGCGAAGAAGGCCCTGAACTGTGATCTTGAACCGTGTCTGATCACCCTCACTCTGATCTGAAACCACTAATAGCCACCCACATAAAATCCAAATGGCAACATAAGTGGGATGAAAACGTTAATAAACTTAAAGAAATTGAACCATCTGTGGGAAAACCACAACAGACTCATGCGGGAGGTCGGCGGGACCAAGTGGTCCTTAGCCGCTGCCGTATTGGCCACTCGTGGCTTATGGCCCTGTCACACTACAATGTTTCTCACCGGCGACCCGTCAGCGTTGAAAATAAAATTAAAGTGTCGAGAAACGTTAAACTTTTAGGGGAAATATGGGGAAATTGGATGTTGGCGCAGTGTGTCAGTAGCGTGTTATTGGCGTGCGGCCAATGTGTGTCGACGCGTGCGGAAAAAAATAAAAAAATAAAAAAGGTTGGCACGACGGCATCATATGACCTTAGATGTAGCTAGGGCGTAAAACAACAAAGCAACCATTTGGCGCAACATGTGGGAACGACCCTCATGCGCGCGGCGTCTGCCTAGCATTCGCATAACGATCTTCCAGCGCTGTCGACGTGCTTCTGACATCGCCATAATATTGGCACCCACGCGTTGACGCGCGTTGTCGGTCGTCGCGCTTTTTTGACATACTAAAAACATCTAGCGACCTGCTACGCTCGCCGACATCCTCTGGCGACTGTCAACGTCCAGGATAGTGTACCGACGTGTACCGACGTTCGCATAACGTCCCCCTAACATTTCCCGACGTTTCGGCAAAAAATGACACACGTCGACGCGTGTTGGAGAGAAGCGTCATAGTGTGACAGGGCTATTACACATGCTTTGCTGCTCAAGTGGGAACCTCCCCCCTGAATGTATTGGGTGTCAGTCCCTGCTGACACTCAAACACATTTGACTAAGTTGCGTTGATTTGTTGGCCCTGCGCCAACAGTTCTACACTGCAGACACTGCTGACCTTTTTACTAAGGTAAAACAGGAAAACATTTTAGCCTTTTTGAGGGCAGCTGGACTGTACCACCTCATATAGTTTACTGAATAGATTCTATCAATTATTAATCAAACTTTTCTTTTTCTATGGGAATTTGTTTCCCTTGACCACAAATATATGATTGTGAGCTTTCTAATTTAATGAATGTCTATTGGCACATAATTGATTGTCTGATTTTACATGTAAAAGCGATGGTTTGAACAAAAAACAAACATTTCTCACCTTGAATATGGCCTATGCTGCCGATACGGTGTAAAGCAACCACCAATCAATCAATCAATCAACCTTAATGCTACTCATTGATTACATCCGAACAAACCTATTGCAGCAGGCAATCTCAAAAAGCTGAAAGTCCTTCTTTTTTGGTTCCAATAAATTGGCCATGCTGTGAAGACTATGCAGTCAGAGTAACAACTCAGGTGATGTGAGTGACGGGCCGACACTTGGGCATTGTGCTGGAGGTTTACGTGTGATCAGTGTGTAAAGGGTTATATCACTAGTGGGTAGACAGATAATGGGGAGAGTTGCCAAGAGTTATGAATACGCCTCGGTTATTCTACTAGTCACTCCTATCACAATGTCGGGCTGATTTGAAACGGCCAGTGGATCATCTTTCACGAATGCAGTTTTGTGAATCGGTAGCCACTGCCTGCTGCTTGGTGTGTTTGTTATACACACGACATGCCGGCTGAGTGTTGCCTCGAGCCGTCAGCTCGGGGCTGGAGGCACTGCGCACTGAACGCGCATAGCACCACAGCGCGCAAGCCTGTACCACGACCGGCATTTGTCTGACACGCGTCGTGTGTGTGAAGTCCGCTCAAAGCAGCATGTCAACACCTCCCAGGACGCATCACAGTCGCCGCGTGCAGGTGAGCGGAGAGAGGTGCTACTTGTTGTGCATGTTGGCGTCATATGATGTATGTGTTTACTCAAGAGCTTCCACGAAATAAATTGCATTTTTATTTTTAGCCCAATTCATTTTGCATACAAACTCTACTTTGTGAAATTTCGACAGCAATCTTGTACTGCCTCAGCCACGACGTATTTGTTGCTGCCTCCTATGTGAATGCGCAGATGCTGTGAAAAGTCGCTGATTGGGTAAGCTGACCTTGACCTACTTTCCCGCGTGGGATCAATGCCTCATCGCCGGCTCGTGTGACTTCACAATATGAGATGCTGACGAAAGCGGGCCTGGCGACCACTGGGCCCGAGTGGCCATCACGGCGAACACCGCACCCCGACCAGTAATCATACCGGCGCACCCTGCATGATACCCGTCCCGCCCGCCAGGTGGCAGTCCTACGCACCCACCCACCACTCACCACACACCAATCAGCAGCAGACACCACGCCGAAGGACGCCTGCTTAAATGATGCTTGCAGTTTGCGAATTTCACAATGGCAAGATGCTTTTTTTTTGTAGTCCAGCCTATCCCTGACGATACCATTCAGTCGGCGGTCAGAGGTGATGTCATCAGACTGACCCACGTGGCCTGGTACGCTAGCCTTCATGGGCCGTATGCATGGGTTGGAGCTACGCGTAGCCAGTGGTACATGCTAGCTCTGGGGTAGCTATCCGCGGCTAGGAGGGCCTTGGTTAATTAGGTCAAGTCGTATGCACCAGTGTTGTAGCCGGGGTGGATAGCTAACCTTGAAGTTATTTATAGATTTGGGAAATCCCTCAAGTCGACAATATGAATAACGCCGCCAATGCGGTGGCGCCGTTAATATCGGTTCAAATTTAGGGTTAAATTGATAAAATTTCACTTATGGCGTACGTAATTCTGTTAAATATGACAGCATTGAATAGATTTGGGCCTAATATATTACCGCTGATGCGGCGGCAGCGGCCATGTTTAGTTGACGTTCGACAGTATGGATATCGACGTTGATGCGGCGGCGGCGGCGATTTGATTACTTTACATTCGTTGATTCGACAATATGAATAACGCTGCCAATGCGGCGGCGGAGTTAATATCGGTTTGAATTTAGGGTTAATTTGATCAAATTTCACTTATTGAGTATGTAATTCTGTTAAATATGATAGTATTGAATAGATTGAGAGCCACACATGCACACTAACCAGCGCGGCTAGCAGTTAAACCTGACTTGAAATCAGGGTAGCTTAGCCTAAGCTACGGTCGGTGGCTAGCGCTGGCACCGGCTCAAGCATACAGATTTTCCAACTTTAGCCGGGTGGAGCTACCCTAGCCGTGGTTAGAGCCCTAGCACCAGCCCATGCATATGGGTCCTGGAGCTAATCCTAAAGTGATCGTGTTTATATTGACAATCTACAGTGGCCTTTAGAAGCTATATTGACGTTGGTTCGACGCTGCGATTGGGCATCTGTCGAAAGGCCGACTGACCCCTTTACTTAGGGTTCTGATTAGCAGGCTACGCTTGCTTGTTTGTATGAGATTGGTGGCTGTAACGAGTGGAAGGTAACACGACTTGGATATTGAAGCGACTTGGGAGACGGACGTGCCTGCAGGTGGCGAGGTGAGGACAGCACGCGCGCGTGCCTGTCGGTGAGCATGAATGAGAGCGGGGTGTGCCGGGAATGATGAGAACCAGTGGTGCACAGCATGTTTGGGTCTAGATGAAGGATTCACCTGGTACTCGCAGTACACGGGTGAATTCCAACCCTATATAAAAACGGTTGAAAAAGCGGGTTTATGAAATGAGAGCCCAATTTCACAATCTAAGAAGCAACATTTATTCTTTGTAGATGTCTTCATATTTACCCGCTACCTTTGAGTTGAAAAATATAATAAA
Source organism: Branchipolynoe longqiensis (assembly GCA_030323885.1). Classification (NCBI taxonomy): domain Eukaryota; kingdom Metazoa; phylum Annelida; class Polychaeta; order Phyllodocida; family Polynoidae; genus Branchipolynoe; species Branchipolynoe longqiensis. The sequence continues at coordinate 8,759,898 of CM059191.1, forward strand.
ATAGCTAGTTTAATACGATTTAAAATTGAAATCGGCAGCGTTCTATGGCCGCCATCTTGGATTTTTGCATTCTCTCCCATTTCACCAAATCTGTGCCAATATATGTAGCCATTTGATCATGGAACCACAGTTTCTACTTCATGTTCCATACTAAAGCTATTTTTGCCCGTATTTACACTACGTTGTCATTCACCCGTGTACTACAAGTACCGGGTGAATCTTTTATCTAGTTTGGGTCATGTCTGAAAGAAAACCAAAGTAGAAGGGTGGTGTCGGATAGCAGGGTTGATTGATTCTGTCACGAGTGGTTCAAATGGGGCCATTGTGTGCTGTTTGTGCAGCACCAAACAAGGGCAATAGCGGGGCGGTCTCGGCGGCGTCTCGAGCACCGCACTCGTCTGTGCTGTGCACTTATGAATAAAAGAAGGGTCAGTGTTAAACGACCGGACGGAATGGCCGAATCGCAGACTTTGCATGCAGAAGGTCGGGATTTCTATTCCCAGTCGAGTCAAACCAATGACTTATAAAATTGGTACTTATCACTACCAAGCCTGGCGCTAGGCATTATCAGGCTATGACAACGGCTGGTTATCTCAGTATCGGGATAATGTGACTGAGTGGGAAATTGGGTCATGTTGCTGGCGGCCTAACCTACCAGTGGGGCAGTACTAAAGTCGCCACGAGCCCACACTGTCAGAAGTTGGTACCCATCCTGATATGACCTTAGATGTTGCCAGGATGTAAAACGCCAACAAACAAACAAAGCAATGTTAAATGTTGCCATAGCCAAACACACAGTGTGCCCATGCTGGTTCGAAGCTGACAGCTCCGGTTTAGCAAACCCAATTAACCAGTTGACCCAATTAACCACTGGGCCGGGCGGATTAAAGTTGCATGGTCCGATGAAATAGAATTTTGTCAAAATTAAAACAACTACGGTTACATTTGATCCTATATATCCAACTTAGATAGTGGTGTATTGGCTAATAATTTGGGACAGCATATACAGAATAACCTGTGAATTTATAACCTCACCCCTTTGAACACTCACTTTGAAACACCCATTATGCAGGGAGGCCATTAACAAATTAGGCCAATCTCGTGACCTCATTAGCCTTCCAACCCCCTCCTTGACTAAGTAGGCCTACTGTGCAGGGCCATAGAGGGGAAGGGGAAATAGGTGGATGTTGCCCCTCCCCTCCATGTCGGATATTCAATGCTGTTTGGTCAATTCTATAAATATAATTAATCAATTTGGGTAATTTAAATTTTGAAATTTTTACATTTGTCAATTAAAATTGCATCTGCCATCGGGACTATGTATGGTATGAGGGAGAATGAGACATCGATGACATAACAGTAAATAATAACAGAGCAATAATATGTACATGAGAAATGCAAATTCATTAGATAGCAATGCGAAATGTTAAAGGGAATCAGCACACCTGTCCAGGAAAACAAATGAACTCGGAATAGTTCTAATTTGTGCCACAGGGTGGTGCATGCTTAGTACTGAACTTTCTCCAGGTTTCCGGTTTTAATGCTATGATGGCAGCAGCCGTTCTGGTTGTGCCTATGCGTTATCGTTTGGACAGGATCCATCACAAATGTGCCGGGTTCTGCGCTTAATGCTATGATGGCAGCAGCCATATTCTTCGTTCCAGCCGAACCTGAGCATTAATGGCTTGATGGGATCCGCCGCAAATGCGCAGATTTCCAGGTTTAATGCTATGATGGTAGCAACTGTTCTGGTCATGCGTTATCGTTTGGATGGGATCCATCACAAATGCGCTGGGTTCTGGGCTTAACGCTATGATGGCAGCAGCCGTTCTGCAGCGTATGTGCCGGCAGATGGCTCGGGATCGCAGAGCATTCAGTTCATTATAGGTGAGTGTAGAAACTGATATGGTGCTATGACCCCAGGCCGTCCTCTGACGCATACACTGTGGAATGGCGCATTTATGATGGATATGGTCCCAAACCCGGAAACCCGTGTATTTGCAGCGGATGCAGTCAAACCATTAATGCTCAGGCCCGGCTGATGTGGCCAACATGGAACGACTGCTGCATTAGCTAATATAAAATATCTGAACTTTCAAATGCACATATCTCACTCAAATTTAGGAATATCTTTAAAATTCAAAAAGAATATTGCTTCTGATTCATTGGAGCTTCAAGTGAAATTATAATTTTAATGTTTGGACCCTTTTTGAAAATAAGGTGCATGTGTGAACGGGGCTATATTATATATATATTTAAATGAATGCGAACACTTGGGGGGAGTAAATAGGACTTTTGATTAAAGTTCGACTAATAAAACATATTAAATGACAAATAAACATGGAAGCAATACACATGGAAATAAAGTCACATAATCAATAATGAGTGCGTGCGCTGCCCCTGTGGGTGGTAACCGTGAAATAGTTTGTTGGCCTGTTAATTGTTATTAATGTCCGAGCGCACCCGCCACCTGCCATGACGCGCTGGCTCGCTGGCTGGCGGGCATCCCTGACCCCCCCCCCCCCCCCCCCCCCCCCCCCCCTTCATTTGAAAAGGGAGGGTAGAGTGGTAATCTCCGTCCTCCGCCATGGCGTATCAGCGCAGTGCCAAGGGAGCTAGGCGTAGGCAGCAGCCGAAAACGCCATCTGAGCAGCTCAATGTGCGTGGTGCATCCGTGCGCACGGGATGCCGAGTGGTGGCAGCTGGGTGTCAATGGGGTGCGGCCGAGGCCTCTCCACACCTTATCTAAATGGTGACGTCATGCCCATTAGCGTGCCAACAGCGCCTGCCGCACTGAGGCTGGTTCTGCGCTGACCCCGCTGACCTCTGGGGCCGCGGCCTCCCTGGTCGACACACAGGTTAGTCGCGGGCTTTTGCCTGGCGCGCTGACCCCTGTGTTGCGCATTTAAATCCCAGCGGCGGTCCGCTGGGCACATATGTATATATATATGTATATATACATATGTATATGTATATATATACATGTAAGTATATATTTATATATATATATATATATTATATATATATATATATATATATATATATATATATATATTAGTATTTGCCGATCGATTTTTTTTTTTGATCCACCAAAACATACCTTGTATATACATTGTATATATACGACATATATACTAGTGCATATATCAAATATATTTACTGCGTTCCCAGAATGTTCAAACAGAAATACCTACCCAGAGCCCTGTAGGGTGCCAGGATTAGTAGGTCATCTCACATCACGTGGTCATCGCGAGATGACCTTCTCGGTCATAGCCACAGGACTTTTGGCAAGCTTGTCAAAATTATTTTGGGTTCTTTCAGCTGAAATTGCTTGAAAAACTAGCCATGTTTCATCAAAGTTAATCAGGTCTATTGAATATTAGGATATAATGGTCAACATGAGCTATTTATCTCAAATATAACTAACAAATTCAAACCCCATCGGTCCATGCAACTTTAAGGCATGTGTCCCGACCTGTCGCCAGGTGGAGTAACACATCGGGTGAACCCAGGTTAAGCATGTCAGACAATGTGGTCAGGGACAAGCACAAGTCAGCAGGTGGCGCCACCTATGCAACAGGTCAGGTCCTGCATGCAACACTGGTCACCGTTCGTTTGCATTGTCCGACAATTGTGGAGGTGGAGGTATTGTCAGGACACTTTAAGACCGATACATTTTATGCTCGGTGAGTATTTGTGGTAATGCTGGGTGCCAGGCCTGATCCAGTGAGGCTGGTTGTTGGCGCCCTCTGGTGTGTCGGGAGGACGGGGGTGTCCGCGCTGTGCACACACTTGTACACTTGTACACTTTGTGAATGCCAAAACGCCATCAATTGAGGACCGCTGCTGCTGGTACACTACAAGATGGGTACTGACCTCAGCCGCCGGCCACCAGATAACGTCAGCCCCACCCAGCCACGCAGCCCCGCTCCATCTGGCGGCGTGCGCATGAGCAGATTAGATTCGCAGGCCGGAAGTGCGATTTGGCCGTCTCGCCTGTGATTTGATTTGAGAGCGCCCTGGTGTGGGGCGCGGTGTGGTTGCAGTGTGTGTTGGGCGGTGGGCAGGGGGCATCATACACCACCAGCAAAGTGGACCAAACCGCCACGCGCCGCCTACTGGGAAATTGGCAAATCACGAAACTCTGATCGCTTTGTCGCCATTGCTTCTTACGGCGCAGGCGTACTGGCTGTTTCCCAAGCCCTTCAACTGGGAATAGCAAGTGGAACTGGTGTTCTGACCTGATTCTCTTCTATAGCAAGTAAACACCACGTGGTGCTTGGCATGGCACCCTTAAGTTAGTTGCAAAGCGCCGCTAAATTTAATGCATATCTTTGTGAATGGCCTTTTGCCAGTGTATTGTGAACTTGAGGTGAGCCTTGACGTGTGGGTTTTAACCCCAAATGATCGTGCACTGGTGTGAAATATGCAGTGTGGGTACTACAATAGTACGTGTATGCTAGCTCGTGAGTTGTTAGAGAAACCCTTGTTGTATGCCAAGCTGGTGAGTAGTTAGTGAAAACCGCGTCATATGCCAGCTGGTGAGTTGTTAGTGAAACCGTCGTCCGATGCCAGCTTGTGAGTTGTTAGTTAAACCCTCGTCATATGCCAGCTGGTGAGGTGTTAGTGAAACCCTAGTTGTATCCCAGCTGGTGAGTTGTTAGTGAAACCATCGTCGTATGCCAGCGGGTGAGTTGTTAGTGAAACCCTCGTCGTATGCCAGCTGGTGAGTTGTTAGTGAAACCCTCATTCTATTCCAGCTGGTGAGTTGTTAGTAGGTACCGGCAGCACCATGAAAAAATCCAAGAATTGCGTTTTTTTCATCAGTATTCACATGTTCATAACTATTTCTATATGTGCTTGATTTTGATGAAACTCCCGACCCTATAAGAATAATATATGCTCTATCTGCAGGTCTTCTTGGATTGAATATATAGTAAGTTTGAATATAGGTGAAATCCATTTGCATTATGACAGTATTTAATCAATTTGCGCTCATCACTGGTGTAACTCAAAACGACTCTGAAAACAGGCCCTTCAATGGGCCCGCGCTTCGTTGCTCTACAGTGTAGAACACTGTGGATGGTACCAAAAGAAGGGCAATCGGCTAACCTTTTTATCCATATAGGTTTGGCCTAGGTGAAATAAATAAATCAGGGCAAATTATGCAATTCAAATTACTTTTGAACTTTGAAATCATCTACTGAATTTAAAAATAATTAAAGCTTAATACGATTTGGTATGGATAGATAGACAATTTGATTACCTTTCCAATAGTATCAATCTTTCTACAGAGATAGTGCTGTCGCAGACAGAATATTGACACCAACCTCCTTGGGCCTTTGCTGTTCATAGCAGTTTCACAATGGTGACACACATGATAGAAACATATATCTGACATTATAGTGTATTCGGATACATCACAGAATATATAATATAATAGTGTGCCAAATTCAGGGAGGATTCAACCATTGCTTTGGGTACAATGAAGATTCAAAGATTTATTTAAATCAATACTTTTGGTTTCAAACATTTTTAATTTGTATTTGCAATCAAAATGCAACTTCTGATAATTCTAGATAAAGTATTGTGATCGCGAAGCCAATATGCATTAGTTCCATATAATGTGTGCACGAAATTTGAAGTAGATCCAACAATTGGGAGAGTTGCAGGGAGTGTTCAAATGTTTCTGAAGAAAATTATATTTAGGGTTTTGGACAATTTTCTTTTGTATGTGCAATCAAAATGCACTTTTTCACCTCTTTAGTTATAATATTGCTGAGGTAATGTGTATTACTTCCGGATTGTGTGCAATTTAATGTTAGAGGAAGATGCACTCATTGGTTGAGCTACAGTGAACATTTAAAGATTTATCAAATTGATATTTTGTGTTTTTCTTCATATGTTCAATCAACATGCAAGTTCTTCATTACTTTTGGATATAATATTGCTATAAATAATAGGTATTAGTCTCAGAGAATGGGTATTCTAATACTGTGCCAAATGTGAGGAAGATTCAATATGCTGCTTAGCTGCAATGAGCTTTCAAAGATTGGAAAATGGAAATATTTCATTTACAAATGCTGTTTACATGCAGAGAATTTCACTTTTTCACATTTTAGGATACAAATATCTTTCGATTTTCTATGATAGAGATATGAAATTAAATAAACTATTACATTGAGGATTTGAATTATTTTACATCTATTCAGTCTTGTAGTTTTTAAAGAAAATGCTCTGATTTGAAGATGGCTATTTGGCCAAATCAGAATGTTTTTTTTTGTTATAAATTGCACTTTTTGACATTGTCTTATTAAAAATCAGTTTGACTAATTGATTTAACACATGACACGTTAAATTCCTTGATATGTGTACAATGGAAATTGGTTAGCAGAACTTCCCTCACATGGTTCCACTTTTGATTACATTTGGCCAAAGTTCCACTTTTAATTCCAAATTAATACATTTTTATAGATGTAATCTTAAAGAATTGGATTTGGGCTTATAATTACATTGTCTACAAGAGAGAAGAAAAATATTGCATCCTATGCATATTTTGTAATTTCGCTGCCGGTACCTACTGTTGGTGAAACCCTTGTCACTGGGCTTCAGAAGGCGGGCGTTGATGAGGCGGAATTCCACTGAATCATCTCGGGACAGGTCGGGGTGTGAGCTTGGCCATGACAGCTGTAGAGATGGGAGGTGGTTATTTCTGGGTCTACCGACAGATGAACCAAACCTTCAACCCACTACAGCATTCACATTACCATGCAATGTCCTTGGTTTTAAATTGCGCAGATAAAGCAGCGAGTAATAAGGTTTAGTAATCAGTGTTTAAACATGCTTTAGCAGTACATATGTTATTCATCGGACGACGAGGGCAGACAGCACTTGTTACGTCTGATGAGACCGACCAACGACCAATTTGCGCACATGAAGCGTTGCCTGCATCGTCCCACTGCCCAAGCCGGCATTGCATGCTACTGGGTGCAATGCTGAGCGTTGCGGATGGTTTGTCTGTGCTTGTGTTATATTAGATCAAGTTTTCAGCACTTTGCAGTTGGTGTAAAATGGCGCTGGAACTGCTGGTTCAGTGTGAGGTGCTTGTATAAGCAGGTTGCTATCAATGTGAGGTGCTTGTATAAGCAGGTTGTTGCTACCGATGTGAGGCGCTTGTATAAGCGGGTTGTTGCTACTGACATGAGGTGCTTGTATCCGCAGGTTGTTGCTACCACTGTGGGGCACTGGTACCGGCGGGTTGTTGCTACTAGTGTGAGGCGCTGGTACCAGTGGGTTGTTGCTAGCAGTGTGAGAGGGTAGTGTCAGCGGGTAGTTGCTAGCAGTGTGAGGTGCTGGTACTGGTGGGTTGTTGCTACCACTGTGAGGTGCTAGTTCCAACAGGTTGTTGCTACCAGCATGAGGCACTGGTACCAGCGGGTTGTTGCTACCAGTGTGAGGCGATTGTATTGGTGGGTTGTGCTACCAGTGTGAAGCCCTGGTACCGGTGGGTTGTTGCTACCAGTATGAGGTGCTGGTATTGGTGGGATGTTGCTAACAGTGTGAGGCGCTGGTACCGGTGGGTTGTTGCTACTAGTGTGAGGCACTGGTACCGGCGGGTTGTTGCTACCAGTGTATGGGGGTGGTATCAGTGGGTTGTTGCTACCAGTATGAGGTGTTGGTACTGGTGGGTTGTTGCTACCAGTGTGAGATGCTAGTACCAATGGGTTGTTGCTACCAGCATGAGGCACTGGTACCAGCGGTTTGTTTCTACCAGTGTGAGGCGATTGCATTGGTGGGTTGTTTCTACCAGTGTGAGGCTTGGGTACTGGCGGGTTGTTGCTACCAGTGTGAGGTGCTGGTGTCAGTGGGTTGTTGGTACCAGTGTACGGTGCTGGTACCGACGGGATGTTGCTACCAGTGTGAGGTGCTAGTACTGGCGGGTTGTCGCTACCAGTGTGAGGCAGTGGTATCGGTGGGTTGTTGCTACCAGTATGAGAAGCTGGTATCAGTGTGTTGTTGCTATCAGTGTGAAATGCTGGTATCGGTGTGTTGTTGCTACCAGTGTGAGGTGCTGGTATTGCCAGGTTGTTGCTACCAGTGTGAGGCACTGGTATCGGTGGGTTGTTGCTACCAGTCAGAGGTAGTGATATCGGTGGGTTGTTGCTACCTGTGTGAGGCGCTGGTACCGGTGGGTTGTTGCTACCAGTGTGAGGCACTCGTACCAGCGGGTTGTTGCTACCTGAATGGCGCTGTGGCATGCTAGACCAAGCGGAGCCTAATTTGTGCGCCTCATACACTGGGTATTAGCTGGCAGTGGGGGCTGGCGCGCTGCTGCTTCCCGTGAATTGCAGGTCTTCCAGCCAATCAACGGCGGGCGAGGCGTCTCCGGGTCGACGTGCCGTGAAGCCCCCCATGGGGCTGCCGGACTTGTAAAATGGCTGTTGCACTAGTTGAGAGTTACTCAGTCTGCACCCAGCCGGAGTTAGTGAAAGGCAGTGACGGCCGGCGGACGGCAGTGCTTCACACGCGTCCACAGTGTCCGCAGCAGCTCGAGCAAGGCTGGCTCATAGTATGCGACATGGGTAGCAACACAGCCACTGGGGGAGCAGTCGTTGGGAAACTCATGCCTGTGTGTGTTGGCTGGAGAGGGGTAGAGGGGCTTAAACAGTATTTACTGCTTTTGCCGTGTTTTAGGATATGATGGATAGTTGTCATTCTGTTCGGCCGATATTGTGTGTAGTATGTTTCCTGCGATTCCTTTACATTTAAAGTTGTGTAATGTCCGACGGTCTTCAGATATACTTTCTCCCAAACACTGCGGCACTGATCCGAACTGCAGTGAGGCCGTTATGACTATAGGCGCTGCACTGATCGGTGAGAGCTCTCACTGAGATGAAATGAAGGTGCGTGAATGATAGGTAGAGCGCGGGTGTGCAGACTGTGCAGCGTATCTCAGGGTGAGGTAGCATGAGGAGCTCGACTGGGTCGCAGGGAGCCTACGTCTGCATTGAGTGGGTGGGGGTCGGGTGAGGACAGGTGGCGAGAAGGAGGGTCTGGGAGGAGGAATCAGGCAGGGGCGGTATGTGGGTGGGTGAACGGGCACAAGTGGGCCGGAGACGAGCAGCTCGGCTCACCGATGGCCCATGCTCCGCCACCTCCTTATCTTTTTGCCTGGTGTTATCATCAAACACATCAGATGTTTAATTCATAGCAAGAGACCCAGCGTCTCGGCCCGCTCTAAGAGCAGATAGCGCCGCTTCACTACCGGCTCACCGACCAGCCAGCCTTTACCAGGGCACCAGCCCGCACGCACAGCCGCGGTAGGGGCATGGTGGAAACTCACCAAGCCACCACCCAACTGGGTTAATTATTAAGCACAGTACTGGTGCTGCTCCCCCCTCCCCCCTGCAAGTTGTATTATTGAGGAAGGCGGAAGTGGATCTTGTAGGCCAACACCAATGTATCCTTATTGGCGCATCCCCAGTTAAGATTGCTATTTACGGAGACACCGGGAACCAGAAACTAGCGCAATGGGCAGATTTAGAGGCTCTAACGCGAATCTGACCCACTAAAAGCGCACCGTGAAAGCGCCTCGAATAGCGAGCAATTGCCGAACTGCTGAGTGTGAGCGCCGAGAGGCGTCAGTCACTTAGCACTCAGCTCCTGCTCAGGGACTTAGCACTCAGCTCCTGCTCAGGGACTTAGCACTCAGCTCCTGCTCAGGGACTGCATGTGGAATGAGGCCGCAGATGCACCATGCCTTCTGCACCGCACCTTCTGCACCGCACCTTCTGCACCGCACCCTCTGCACCGCACCCTCTGCACACACCTGCACCGCGCCCCCTGCACCGTGCATCCTGCACCACTCCTCCTGCACCGCTCCTCCTGCACTGCGCCTCCTGCACCGTGCCTCCTGTGTCTCACTGCTCATGGCGCACACGGCTTATGTCACTGCCATAATTGCAGACGGCCGATTGGAGAGCTCTGCTGTCATTGCATAACCGTGTACGAGAACAGAACCCCGTCTACATGTTGCTTGCACACTGAGTGCCGTATTACTATTGGGGGGGGGGGGGGGTGACTTTGAAGGCGGGATGACGGCGCGAGTCTGGTGACGGCGCGGCTTGGGTGACATTGCACCACGTAGGTCGGCGCGTTATGACAGTGGAGCATGCGCAGCGCATGTACTATGGACCTTGATGGTTACTTATGCACACCGCACAAACACCCGTGGTCCTGCAAGGCACCAGCTGCACCGGTCTACTACATAGTGTTACTACTAGTACTGAGTACTAGTAGGTACTCCAAAGTGATTTTCTATTTTAATGTGTCAGTGTCTAAGATTATATAGGTGTATAAATCTTTTAAATCCGATTCCAGTGATATACAATTTATATAGATCCCTTGAAAAGTTCTGAAATTATGAGGTTTTAAAGATTCATTTTTTCACCCTCATTTGTGCACATTTCTAAATTAGGGAAATCTAGGTTTTTTAAGGCCCCAACACAAAAGCTATGTTGCATATCATTTGTCCAATATTAAAGAATCTCACTCTCTATAGCACAAATAGCAGGCTCCATTTTTTTCAAGACCATTAGCTTTGTTATTCTTTCAGATATTTCATGCTAAACTTGCTAAATTCCAAAAACTCCACTGAATATCATCAGGATTAATGATAAATTCGTTGAAACATCATAACTTCTGTTCTACTTACACAAATAGGTGAATCCACAAATAGGCGAATCCACAAATAGGCAAATCCACAAATAGGTGAATCCACACACAAAATAATCTAGCTCGAAATAATTGAACCTGGCTCCCAACAATACTAGCTGTAACCAGCAGACAATAACACCAGTGAAATCCCAATCTATCCCAACAAATTCCTGTCACATGTTCACATTACTGTCAGAATCACTAAGTTACCCCTTACAACCATTCCTCAGTCTTCTTCTGATTATAGTCTGTCACAGAAATCTGTACCCATGGCAAACACACTCGCCGATTTACCCCTGGTGGCAGTCTGCCATCCACGTGCGATAGGACCGCAGCTATACTGCTTTAATTTCATATATTTTTTATTTCAAACGAACAAGAATTAGTGGAGATTGAAGTGTTTTAAAAAGGGTTAAAATATGTCAAATTTCGCGCTGCGGACACCGTATACGCCCACGTTGGAGTACCTAATAATAGGCATACAGAACTTAATTCTTGACTTAATTATTGTACCCATTCTGTGGCATTCTTCACAGACTATTTGTCTGGGTGAAGAAACCAGTCTGCAGCAACTGTATATGCTGGCCTTAGTTTCAGCATTTACCTCCTTTCAATCAATATATAATACCAACAGACTTCAATTCAGTAATACATGTAAATATACCAATACAGTAATAATTTTCCAGACTTCTTATCTCCAGTGGTTATATTTGATGTAGAACCTTAGAACAATCTGATATTAATTATCACTTCACTTAATATACATAATCTACCATGGTTTCACAACTTGGTTTGAATATTATGCATATGTATTTACCAACATGATAGAATGAATTATGTATTATTAGAGAGGTTTTATAGTGGTACTTATATAATTGGAATATTATTATAATGACTTTATAGAAATAACTGGATGATTTAAATATGATTAAAACAGTTTTCTTAATGCTTCACATATGAGTTTTATGAAAAGGAGATATTTTAGAATTTATTTAAACTATTATTTATTTATGAACCAGACCTAAAAAGTCGGAATATTTTACATAGTGTTACCACTCGGTCTACAAGATAGCGATAACACCCAGCCTACCATATAGTGTTCGCCGTGAATAAGGCCTATGCTGCCGACACAGTGTAAAGCAACTACCAATCAGTCAATCAATCAACCATATAGTGTTACCACCCGGCCTACCATATAGTGTTACCACCCGGCCTACCATATAGTGTTACCACCCGGCCTACCATATAGTGGTACCACCCGGCCTACCATATAGTGGTACCACCCGGCCTACCATATAGTGTTACCACCCGGCCTACCATATAGTGTTGCCACCCGGCCTACCATATAGTGTTACCACCCGGCCTACCATATAGTGGTACCACCCGGCCTACCATATAGTGGTACCACCCGGCCTACCATATAGTGGTACCACCCGGCCTACCATATAGTGTTACCACCCGGCCTACCATATAGTGGTACCACCCGGCCTACCATATAGTGTTACCACCCGGCCTACCATATAGTGTTACCACCCGGCCTACCATATAGTGGTACCACCCGGCCTACCATATAGTGGTACCACCCGGCCTACCATATAGTGGTACCACCCGGCCTACCATATAGTGTTACCACCCGGCCTACCATATAGTGGTACCACCCGGCCTACCATATAGTGTTACCACCCGGCCTACCATATAGTGGTACCACCTGGCCTACCATATAGTGGTACCACCAGGCCTACAAGATAGTGGTACCACCAGGCCTACAAGATAGTGTTACCACCAGGCCTACAAGATAGTGATAACACCCAGCCTACCATATAGTGACATTCTGCCATAGTACCACCGAAATCTCCCGTCTTTAACCCATACCTTCTCCATCTCCCAACCGCCTACCTTGCTATGAAATGCTAAATATTGAGATCAGCAAAACAAAGACTGTTACCTATATATTCTACATGGCATAGGCTCCTGACCGTTCTCTGGCACAGAGGTGCTGTTCTGTACCAACTTCATCTTAGATTGACCTACTTAGCATGTCGCTCCTTCCACCAGACGTGTCCCGTAGTGGTAGCTCCATGAACACCGTGCTTGTGTCAGATGTCCACCGTGCTTGTGTCAGATGTCCACCGTGCTTGTGTCAGGTTTGAACGCGTCCGTTTGGCGCGCATGTCCGGAAATGATCTGCTAATAGTTAATGACCTGGGAAGTGCTGCCCCAAGGGCTGCGTTCCGCTAACAGTTCGCTAACCATGTCATTAAAGTGGAGACGCAGCTTCCCCCGCCGCCCAAAGGTCCCACTCCATTGTGACAATGCCGGTGAACGCCCTGTGGCGCCGTCTGGTGGCAACGCCTGCGTCAGGAGGCCGTTTGTAGTGCATTAGTGAGCCACTGCCCGACACTAAAATAACACAGCGTTTTCCCCGCGGCAGTTCCTGCTGACATATTGACACCATCACTAACGGAGGCGCCACGGGAGCACATGCCTATGGCAGCCCGTCGTGCCATATGACAGCCTATGGAACCCTATGGGACCCTATGGAACCCTATGGAACACTATGGAACTATATGGAACCCTATGGCAGGCTATGGAAGTTAACCCTATGCTGCCCTATGAGACTTTGACTACGCTCATATAGTTAGTGCTAACTGACTCGGCAGCCTACTTAAGCTTTTAGGGACGGGAGTGCCTGGGAGTGCCTGCGGGTTTCACAAGCTTATACTATCAGCTTTGTAGTCCAGTCAGTGCGCACCTGAATGCACGCGCAATTGCGTTGCACTGTATTTCTGATGTGATCTACAAATTACCAGGAAAACATATCGAGAAAAGCAATTAAACTACAGACACACCAGGGCTGTAAGCACTTGGAATTTGTGGGCGCACCCGAGCACTCCCGTCCTTAAAGGGTTAAATAATGTTCGGGTTCTGCTTCCTTTCATCCATTCTGGTGGTGATTTGAGTAGTCTACGCGCCCCGCCCCGCCCCGCCCCGCCCCGCCCCGCCCCGCCCCGCCCCGCCCCCGCCCCGGCTACACGGGACAGGGGCGAAGTGTTGATCTGAATGCGTCCATTTGGCGTGCAGCCACCTAATCTGGCCCGGAACGCCCAAGGCATGTCTGTTTGGCTCGGCGCCAGGAGCAGGCATCAAAGTGGAGTGCTGCCTGATTTTGTTATATTATTATTGCTGTTTTCTCCATGGCGCCTCGTCCACTGAGTACCTGCCCGCCCCTCGTTAGGCAGCCCGGCTTCGCTATGTATTTAATGATGTTTTACGTGAATTATGTTAAAACGTCGGGCCGGGTAGGTATATACCGTGCTTTTAATAATACCAGTAAGGTGTGCTGCGAATGATGGCTTCCGGCTGATGGTTTCCTGCTGATGGGTGGCCGGTGGTTAACCCGGCTCGTTACTCGTACAGGCACCACACCAGTTTCAGCAACTTTCACCAATCTGAGAGTGCTCACCCCAGCCATATTTAGCTCTAATCACACGGTCACTACCATGGTAAGTGCACCTAACCATTTAAAAACCGCCATCAAAACGGGTGGGTGTGGGGGGTGGGGGGTGCACTAAATAAGATACATCCGAAGTGCGTCAGAAAGTGGGTTGTCAAGTGGCCGGCGTGTTAATGGGCGGACCGGGACACTGATGGCTCCCAGTGATTGCCGCGTCCTGTGTGCGGTCCACGTACGCCGGGAAAGCACCAGACGGACGCGCCCTTTGAGCGCGTCTACAAACTCCTCCTTCTCAAGATGATATCAATTCGACAGAATTTGTACAAACAGTTCCTTAGTCCAATAATATATCTGTAGATCTTCACATAGCTCTTCGGGTAGTCTTATTTTTCTCAACTGCAACACCAGATGGGGGGGGGGGGGTGATATTGGTTTAACCGAGCTTTGGCTTCGACTTTGACTTGGCTTTGGCAAACACTCGGGTGCATTATGAATGCAATATACAATGTATGTGGACACTTTGATTATTGTTTTTTTTATGTATATACAGTATAACCCAGGTAAACCAAGCTTAGTTAAACCAAACAATCGGTTAATCCAAACTTTTGTTGGCGGCCCGGCAAAATACTACCATTTATCATATAAAAAAGTCTCAGATGACCACATGAAAGTTTGGTTTAGCCATACCGGAAATGGCCTGGGGCCCGACAATTTTCTTTGGATTAACCGATAGTTTGGATTAACCGACTCTGGTTTAACCAACTTTTTTTATATGTTAAATAGTAAATGGTAGGATTTTGCCGGGCCGCCGAAAAAAGGTTGGATTAACCGATCGTTTGGTTTAACCGAGCTTGGTTTAACGGGGTTGTACTGTACTCATACTTGTCACCCACTTCCTTGTTTATTACATGGATAGGGAAGTGGTCAGTGGAATGAGGAAGACCAATTACCCGCAATTCAGACTTTCCTCACTTAATTGTAGCAATATACACATGTATATAAAGTATGGCCAGTGCTCTTTAGAAGGAGGAGCGGAACGTAGTTCCGACAGTAGAGTGTCCACCTGTGAAGATGTGGGTCATCTTAGATCAGTGGACCCATTTGGAGTTAGGGCTATTTTCCGTTCCAACCAGTGGTCCACAACATGTTCATCAAAGGCTGTGGTATGTGCTGTCCTGTCTGTGGGAAAGTGCATGTAAAAAAATCGATGTGCTCTAGAGGCGTCATTAAATAAAAGAAGCTTTACTTTGTTTTTACATTAGAAGGAGCTTACTCTGAATAAGTGATGGTAATTGTCGTTTGAGTGTAGACATTACAATTCCGTGACAATGGGTGGATTGGTTAATGAAGAGTGTGCCTGCGTGTAACTATGTACACTACTGCTGTATTCACGTGATGGGAGCCGGGTCTATGCCCGCCTGTATCCGGCTTTATACAGCTGCACCCCGCCCCTTCTCCTCTCCCCTGCTACTTGGGATGCAGCCAGGACAGTCACACCGCGGGGGGTTCTTCGCCCGGCGTGTCGTGCAATATTACAACAGCAGCAAGTTGGCTTGGGTGATCAGAGCGCCGCTCAACACCCCCTCGCATCGGCCTGTTCCGCCCGCCCAACCGCCCGTCTGTTTGTCTGTGAGCCCGCCCATATGTCTGTCTTTGCCGTCCGTCCGTCTGTCTCCGAGACCCGGCGAGCTGCTCCCCGCGGTGAGTGGCGCCACCACGCGGGGTGTCAGCACGTTCAGCAACCAGCCTTATCGGGCCCGGGCCGGTGTAAAGATTTCAAATTCCCCCCATATTCAAGTTCCCCCCCAGGAACTTGAAAACGTTTTCAAATTCCTCCCAGGGGAATTTGAAAACGTTTTCAAATTCCCTCCCTCATTTTAACTTTCCCTCCCCCCCATTTTTGGGGAATTTTCTTTATTTTTGTAATTTTTTGTTATTTTTGATTATTTTTCATGACAAATATTATAATATACAGAGAATAACATAATGGAAATTATTACTAGTACAATAAAATATATTTAACCACAAATGACACAAAAAGTCTCCAAGATGGTTAAGAAAAAAATATTATAGGTCTGAAATTTAAAACGTTTTTTAAAGTATTTTAAACAATTTTAAATTCCCGGAGGGGGGAATTTGAAAATAGGGGGGGGATCTGAAAACTGTTTTTAAGTTCCCCCCCAGGAATCTGAAAACGTTTTTAAGTTCCCCGGAGGGAAGTTGAAAACGTTTTCAGATTCCCGGGGGGGAACTTGAGAAGGGGGGAAGTTGAAATCGTTACACCGGTCTGCTTCCACCGGAGGCGCCTTTGTCTCCGAAGAATTACCAGGCTGGGAGAAATGGCCGCGTTCCACGACTGGCTGCCGGGACAGTGGCCGGTCGGAGGCCGCCCCGCCCCGCCCCGCCCCGCCCCGCCCCGCCCCGCCCCCGCCCCGCCCCGCCCCGCCCGCCCCGCCCCGCCCCCGCCCCGCCCCGCCCCGCCCCGCCCCGCCCCGCCCCGCCCGCCCCGCCCCGCCCCGCCCCGCCCCGCCCGCCCCGCCCCCCCCGCCCCGCCTGGCCCCGCCCGCCCGCCCCGCCCCCCCCCCCGCCCCGCCTCGCCCCGCCCCGCCCCGCCCCGCCCCGCCCGCCCCGCCCCGCCCCGCCCCGCCCCGCCCCGCTCATGGGCCGTCTAAGTGTTAGGTAGCCGAGGTGGAGTGGATACCTGCCTGAAGCTAAGTTCGCATTTATCTGCATGTATACAGACACTGCCTACCTGTAAGAAGAGCCCTCCTCCACGCCCCGCCCCGCCCCTGTCTCCGGCTTCCAGACGCCTCACCACGTCTGATACCGCTCCCTAAACTACACATGTCAGCGCCCGCTCCCTGCTTCACCTCGCCCACTTCCACCTGACGTGACTATTCCCGCCTACCTGCATATTTAACCCGCTCCCATCACGTCAACTCACGAGTCCTGTTAGCCCTTATCCCACAGCCTCGTAATCACCGCATTCATCCCCCACACACACACACACGCCAACTCACCAGTCCTGTTAGCCCTTATCCCACAGCCTCGTAATCACCGTATTCATCCCCCCACACACACGCCAACTCACCAGTCCTGTTAGCCCTTATCCCACAGCCTCGTAATCACCGCATTCACACACCCCTCCACACACACGCCAACTCACCAGTCCTGTTAGCCCTTATCCCACAGCCTCGTAATCACCATCATCACCGCAATCATCACCGACCACCCCCCCCACACAGACACACACACGCCAACTCACCAGTCACAGTTAGCCCTTATCCACAGCCCGTAATCACCGGCAGTCATCCCGCCCCCCACACACACCCAGCCAACTCACCATCCTTATTAGCCCTTATCCCACTACCTCGTAATCACCGCATTCACACACCCCCCACACACACACGCCAACTCACACAGTCCTGTTAGCCCCTATCCCACAGCCTCGTAATCCACCGCATTCACAAACCCCCCGCACACACACGCCAAACTCTCCCGGTCCTGTTAGCCCGTACCCACACCTCGTAATCACCTCGGCATTCACACCCCTCCCACACACACACACACGCCAACTCACCAGTCCCTGTTAGCCTTATCCCACAGCTCATAATCAACGCATTCACCCCCCCACACACACACGCCAACTTCACCAGTCCTGTTACCCTTATCCCACAGCCTCGTAATCCACCACATTCAACCCCCCACACACACACGCCACTCACCAGTCCGGTTAGCCCTTTCCCACAGCCTCGTAATCACACCGTAATTCACACCCCCCCCATACACACAACGCCAACTCACCAGTCCTGTTAGCCCTTATTCCCAACAGCCTCGTAATCACCCGCATTCACCCCACCCACACACACACAACACGCCACTCAGTCGTCCTCTTAGCCTTAATCCCACATCCTCATAATCACCGAATTCATCCCCCCCACACACACATGCCAACTCACCAGTCCTGTTAGCCCTTATCCCACAGCCTCGTAATCACCTCCATCATCCCCCATACACACACGCCCAACTCACAGTCCTGTTACCCTTACCCACAGGCGCGGAATCCCCGCATTCATCCCCCCCCCCCACACAGTCCTCACCCAATCACCAGTCCTGTTTACCCCCTTTATCCCACAGCCTCGTAATCACCCGCATCATCCCCCACACACACACACCCGCCCAACTCACCAGTCCTGTGAGCCCTTATCCCACAGCCTCATAATCCCCGTATTCATCCCCCACACCACACAACCCGCCTACTCATTCAGTCCTGTTAGCCCTTATCCACAGCCTCGTAATCACCACATTCATCCCCCCACACACACACACGCCAACATTCACCAGTCAGGTAGCCCTTATCCCTCACCCTCGTAATCACCGCATTCATCCCCCAAAACACACACACACCCAACTCCGCAGTCCTGTTAGCCCTTATCCCATCAGCTGACTAAATCACCCCCGCATTCACCCACACCCCTCCTACATCACACGCCAACTCACCATCCTGTTAGCCCTTATCCCACATCCTCATAATCACCGCATTCACACACACCCCACACACACACAGGCCAACTCACCAGTCCTGTTAGCCCTTATCTCACAGCCCATAATGTCACCCACCACCGCATCACAATGTCGTATACCAGCACATCACAATGGCCAACGCACCAGTCCTGTTACCTCCCTTATCCCCACAGCCTCGTAATCACCAGATTCATCCCCCACCTCACACAGACCGCCAACCACCAGTCCTGTTAGCCCTTTATCCCACAGCTCCGTAATCACCGTATTCCATCCCCCACACACACTCACAACGCCAACTCATGGTCCTGTTAGCCCTTATCTCACAGCCTCGTAATCACCGCATTCACCCCCCCCACACACACACACACGCCAACTCACCAGTCCTGTTAGCCCCTTATCCCACATCCTCGTAATCACCGCATTATCCCCCAACAACACACGCCAAACTCCACCAGTCCTGGTTAGCCCTTATCCCACAGTCTCGTAATCACCGCATTCTTCATCCCACACACACACACACACGCCAACTCAACCAGTCCTGTTAGCCCTTAATCCCACAGTCTCGTAAACAATCACCGCATTCCATCCCCCCCCCACACACACACAGGCCAAGTCATGGACTCCTGTTATCCTTATTATAACCAGTGCTGAGTGCAAGCGCATTCACACCACCCCCACACACACACGCCAACTCCACCATCCTGTTAGCCCTTATCCCACTGCCTCGTAACACCGCATTCATCCCCCACACACACATGCCAACCATGAGTCCTGTTAGCCCTTAATCCCCAGCCTCGTAACACCGCATTCACACACCCCTCCACACACAAGCACGCCAACTCACCAGTCCTGTTACCGCTTATATCCATCCCACATCCTCATAATCACCGCATTCACGACACACCCCATAACACACAGCCAACGCACCATCCTGTTAGCCCTTATCCCACAGGCCTCGAATCACCGCATCACACACCCCCACAACACACACGCCAACTCACCAGGCCTGTTAGCCCTTATCCCACAGCCTCTCGTAATCACCGCATTCACACCCCCCACACACACGCCAACTCACCAGTCCTGTTAGCCCTTATCCCACAGCCTCGTAATCACCGCATTCAGCCCCCCCCCGCCCCACACACACACGCCAACTCACAGTCCATGTTAGCCCTATCCACAGCCTCGTAATCAACCGCATCAGCCCCCCCCCCCCCCCCCCCCCCACACACACAAACTCACACCGGCCAACTCAACCAGTCCTGTTAGCCCCTTATCCTGCCAAGCCCATAATCACCGCCATTTCCATCCCCCCCCCCCCACACACACACACACCACAACCGACCACCTCCTGCCTCCATCCCACTCGTCACCGAGACACCTAGATATGCCAGACCCTTATAATAACATGCAAGGAACCAGCACTGTCCCTCATTGGGTAATCGTCCCAGCACGAAAAATTCTGCCAACATCATCGCAATAAACCAGACGCGGTGGCCGAATCGGTAGAGCCTAGGCTCGGGAGGTAGAGAGTTCGAATTCTGGTCGAGTCAAACCAATGACTTACAAAATTGATACTTGTCGCTTCCTAGCCTGGCCCTCAGAATTAATAGTACACTGGTCCCTACCCCTCGTTTGGGTTTGGTTTCCATACCATTCACCTACGACATTACACATTAGCTTTCACGCCTGTGTTGGAACGGTCTAAATACGTTCTCCAACACCAGTAAATTGCTGCCCGTTGCCAAACGGAGAAAGGTGTGGTTGGAGCCACACCTCATTGGGACTTGTTCCTGGGTTTCTGTGAAGATTCCCCACTTTGGGTTACTAAGGCGTACTTCTGAATTTCGTAGCATTTTCTCCAACTTGTTGGCATAATTAGCCACAGGTGGGAGATGTGTACGGGATGGAGAGTGTGGGAGGCTATCAATACACTGGTTTGGTTTTGGTTTTGAACCATAACCCTACGACACTCACACGAGAAAAAACTTTCTCACGCCTGTGTTGGAACTGTGTAAATACATTCTCCCACACCTGTGAATGCACAAACCTGTTGTGACATTTGGTTGAGCACACTCTAAATTTCATTTGATCGTTACAGGTTTCTGACCTGAGGCTTAGTATGGCTATGAAGCGCAGTAAGCCCTAGGCATCCATATCTGATGATGAGGACGCATCACCGGTGGTGACGATTCAAGCCTCTCCGGTACACCCGGTGTCGGGGGAGGAAAGCGGGCCAGACGCCGGCCCTGCTGGGCTGGAGGAGCCGCTCATGAAGCTGGAGCAGATGCTCCCGGCTAGATCTCAGAAGAGAACAAGGAGGCCGGTCCCTGAGTCACACACTTCGGAATGGGAGCCTTGACGGCGATTGCGCCTGTTGCAAAGCGTATGCAGGCCGAGAACAAGTTCTCGTCGTTGGCCCGACGTATCGACGGGGGGGATTGCCATGCTGACAGCTGCCAGCAATTTCCTCTCATACGGACGTTTCGAATACATCTTTAAGGCGGTATGTACCGATGCCGGTAAAGAGGTGGCAAGTGACTGACACCAACAATGCACGGTTCAGGAGAGGGCCACAGGATTTTGGTAACCATAGCACCCGCAGAGGCGGTCGGTCGGGCTCGGGCTTTGCCGTCCAGCCCAGGAGCAGAGGACAGGGCCAGTCCTTCGGCTGGAACGAAGGGACTCGTCCCTTCAGGAGGGAGTTTACTCCCCAGAAGCCGTTCCCCCACCCAGGGAACAAGTAGAGGTTGCAAAGCAAACTCCGGTGGCCACGGAAACACCAGTAAGTATTTTCCAGGCCGGAAATATAACTAATTGTTTAGATGAGTGGCAAATTACAGATAATTTGACTATTCTGAGTATAGAGCAAGGAATATTCTCTTTACGCAACACCCTTTACAGCTAGCAACAGATGGATATGACATCCACTTGTGTTGGGTACCTGGCCATGCCCGCATCCAGGGAAACGAACGAGCTGATTGGGCTGCGAAGGAGGCTCTGAACTATGATGTTGAGCCATGTCTGATACCCCACTCTGATCTGAAACCACTAATAGCCACCCACATCAAATCCAAAAGGCAACATGAGTGGGATGAAAACATTAATAAATTTAAAGAAATTGAACCATCTGTGGGAAAACCACCACATTCTCATGTGGGGGGTCGGCGGGACCAAGTGGTCCTTAGCCGCTGCCGTATTGGCCACTCATGGCTAACACATGTTTTCCTGCTCAAGGGGGACCCTCCCCCTGAATGTATTGGATGTCAGTCCCCACTGACAGTCAAGCACATTTGACTAAACTGTGTTGATTTTATGGCACTGCGCCAAGAATTTTACACTGCAAACAGCATGCATGACCTTTTTACTAATGTTAAACAAGAAGACATTTGAGTCTTTTTGAGGGCAGCTGGTCTGTACCACCTCATACATCTATTTTATTTAATTATATGATTTAGCTTTTAAAAATTCATAAGTGTCTATTGACACATAACTGATTGTATGCTTTTACATTATATGTAAAGGCGATGATTGAAGAAAAAACAAACAATTCTCGCCGTGAATATGGCCTATGCTGCCGACACGGCATAACGAAACCACCAATCAATCAATCAATCCCTTTACAGGAAACAATTCCTTTTCCATATCGTTTTGATGTAAACGAGAGAGGGGCGTTAGATAAACAGGTGTTGGAATTGTGTCGGAGAGGAATAATAGAGACTGCTGTTCATGAGGAAGCCAAATTTATTTCCCATTTATTTTCGCGACCTAGGCCAAATGGGGAAATCCGCATGATTGTGGCTTGACAAGGCTAAACAAATTGGTTAAATATTTAAGAGGTTTTCCCTCGAAATGGCTAGGGATTTGGTCACGAAAGGGTCTGTATTATACGCTACCTATTCACAAATCAGATAGGAAATTCCTCCGTTTTGTTTGGGAATGATCAACTCTATGGGTTCACCTGTATGCCTAATGGCTTAGGTTGTGCCCCTCGCTTATTTATTAAGCTGTTGAAACATTTTTTCATTAATGGGTAGAAAGGGACATATTATGTTCCCATATATTGGCAATTCATTCATAATGGCAAAATCAAAGGCAGACTGTCAAAGAGCAGTTGATGATTTGTGTGAAACGTTCACTAAATTGGGATTTTACCTTCCTGACAAGAAATCAGTTTTTACTCCAACCAAAGTTTAAAAAATGTTTGGTTTTCCTGTTAAACACAGAAGAGATGACCGTTTAAATAACACAACAAAAACTAGAGAAGTTTTTCACCACAGCAGACCATTTGCTGCAGTTAACGAAGCCTAAGATTAGGCAGGTCGTGGTATTAATAGGAATAATGATAGCCTGTGCCCCAGCTATCCTATATGGGAAGGCTTGTATTAAGTCGCTAGAAATAGACAAGAATTGGGCATTAGTGCATACAAAAGACAGTTTTTACAGAAAGATGACTATTTCAACAAAAGCCTTATATGATATTCAATGGTGGTATGCCAACATTGAGTATCTTCCCAATCCCATTAAAATGGGTGAACCCAACACTATTGTTACGACAGATGCGTCATTAGATGGATGGGGTGCTCGTAGAGATTGTCAGGCAACTAGAGGATGTTGGTTAGATGATGAAATTGCAGATCATATTAATGTGTTAGAACTTAGTACAGTTTATTTAGGGTTATGTAGCTTAGTGCGTATCCCCAAGTTTCATGTTAGAGTGTTGACAGATAACACTACAGCGATGGCTTACATTCATAACATGGGAGGGACTAGGTCCAAACCTTGCAACAAAGTAGCAAAATTGATCTGGAATTGGGCTCAGCAGCATGATATATAGCTAACAGTGGCGCATATCCCAGGTAGTCAGAACACCTTAGCAGACAAGAAAAGCTGCCATTTTCATGATCACTTGGAATGGTCGTTGAGTGACAACATATTTAAACAAATTTGCATTAAGTGGGGCACACCACAGTCATATACAGCTGCCCCTGAAGGTATTCAAATCACCATATTGTGTTCGTAGACATCTGCTCCTGAAGGTGCTTAAACTGCCATATTGTGTTCATAGATAGAAGCCGTTTTCTGTTGTCGACTCGATATAGTCGTTCCGTGCAAGTCATCTGTAGTTGCGCCTGCGTGTGGAAGTGGTCTATTCTTATAGGGATTTAGAGTGGAAACCGTTCTGACGGCAGCAATCAACGGTTCACATTGCATTTGAGCCAGCTCACGCACGGAGCCGCCCGGGCCGCCCGGGGCTTGCCTCTAATGGCCTGTGATTGGTACAATCAGCGTGTATCTAGGTCAGCGATATAGCAGGAGATCTCCCCCAAGTTAAATTGTGTGTGCTGGATTCCCCGGCCCTGATTGACTAGCGGCCATGTTATTTGCACTGATATTGACCGTGTTCTCGTGGACTCGACCACAGTTGGGCGTAGTGGCAGCACGGCTCCGTGAACTGGCAGGAGGCAGAAATGATCATGTCAAGATAAATTAAGACCAGCGTCTGTTGCCCCGTAGTGCGCCCAGTCACGCTCCGGGCGGCGCGCCGTGGGCGGGCCCTGCAGACCCTCGTCCCGCAGACCCTCGTCCCGCAGACCCTCGTCTCGTCGTGGGCGGGCCCCGTACACGCTTGCCCCGTAGACCCTCGGCCTTCGTCTCCACCCACCGACATGCACCCGCCATGTGTCGTGTTTACGGTGTCATTTGGGCTTAACAATCCAAATACACATCGCACTTAACACGGCAGCTGAGGTGTTCTGATTCTGTCTTCGTGTCCACTACAGCTGCTCGTGCTGAGACTCAATGAGAGCTGGGTCATGTGTGGTGTTTGCGTTCCGTGTTTTGCTTGTACTTCCGGTCTCGGCGACCACGTGATGCCCCGCCTACTGCGGGGTTCTTCATTAATGTTGCAGTCACACTACGATGACAAGGATGACGAGTGTGCAACGAGTTGAACTTTTGGGAACTCGTCGGATCTCGTTCGAATCTTGTTACGGTGTCGCTACGCTGTCGTCGCAACTCCTCCACTCTCGTCACCTGTCGTCGCCTCTCGTCGGCAAGCCGTCGAGGTTTTGGACATGTTGAAAAAGTTGGATGAGTTCAGAACTCGTCCCGGTCACGTTACGGTCACGTCACGGTCACATCATGCTGTCGTCGTTGCCGTTACGCTGTCGTCGTTGCCGTTACGTACTCGTCGCGTCTCGTCGGCTCCAGTTGGCAGTTTGGTTGTTGGTTGTTGGTTGGTTCTCTGTATGTGTCTCTGTGTTTCTGTGTCTATGTGTCTCTGTGTGTGTGTCTCTGTGTGTGTGGCTCTGTGTGTGTGTCTGTGTGTGTCTGTGTGTGTGTGTCTCTGTGTCTGTGTGTGTGTCTCTGTGTCTGTATGTGTGTCTCTGTATATGTGTGTGTCTGTGTGTGTCTCTCTGTATCTATGTGTGTGTCTGTGTGTGTGTCTGTGTGTGTATCTGTGTATGTGTGTCTATGTGTGTGTCTCTTTGTCTGTGTGTGTCTGTGTGTGTCTGTGTGTGTGTCTCTGTATGTGTCTCTGTTTCTGTGTCTGTGTGTGTGTCTGTGTGTGTATCTGTGTCTGTGTGTGTGTCTGTATGTGTGTCTCTTGTGTGTGTGTGTATGTGTGTGTGTCTCTGTGTGTGTCTGTGTATGTATCTGTGTGTGTCTATGTTTGTGTCTCTGTGTCTGTGTGTGTGTCTGTGTGTGTGTCTGTCTCTGTGTCTCGATGTGTCTGTATGTGTGTGTCTCTGTGTCTGTGTGTGTCTATGTGTCTATGTGTGTGTCTCTGTGTCTTTGTGTCTCTGTCTATGTGTGTGTCTCTGTGTCTCTGTGCATCTCTGTGTCTGTGTATATGTATGTGTCTCTTTGTCTCTGTGTGTGTGTCTCTCTGTGTGTGTCTGTGTTTCTCTGTGTGGGAGGGATGGAGGGGGAAAGAGGGAGGGAGAGAGAGAGGGAGGGAGAGAGGGGGGAGGGAGGGAGGGAGAGTGTCTGTGTGTGTCTCTCTCAGAGACACGCACACACAGACAGACTACACATAGACACACACAGAGACACAGAGTCACACACAGATACACATACACAGAGACACACACAGAGACACACACACAGACACACGGAGACACACACAGAGACACAGAGACACACACATAGACACACACAGAGACACAGTCACACACACAGACACACACACATACACACACACAGACACACACACAGACACACACACACAGACACAGAGACACACATACAGACACAGAGACACACAGACACAGAGACACACACACACAGACACACAGACACACACAGACACACACACAGACAGAGAGACAGAGATGGAGGGATGGACGGACAGACGGAGATACAGAGACACACAGACAGACACCCACACAGACACCCACACAGACACACACACAGACACACAACCTACAACCAACCAATAACCAACCAACCAACAACCAACCAACCAACAACCACCAACCAACCAACCAGCAACCAACCAACCAACAACCAACCAACAACCAACCAACCAACCAACCAAACAACCAAACAAACAACCAACCAACCAACAACACACCAACAATCAACCAACAACCAATCCACACATCTTCTACATCCTCTCTCGTTCCGATGACGTTTCACCCACGTCGACCATCCCAGGCTGTCGCCCGGATGTCGTCCGGATGTCGTCCAACTTGGCCCCGAATTTTCCTATGTCATCGGGTTTTAGAAAATCCAACTCGTTGGTCACTCGTCGTCCTTGTCGTCGTCCTTGTCGTTGTAGTGTGACTGCACCATAACCCAGCCTCCTCTGACGGTGGCCCGGGACAGATCACACACGAGGCGCATAACTAGAGATGGCGATGCTCGTGTGTCTGTGACCCTCTCAACGCATCGGTGACCATTGTTACTGTTAGGTGGTGCTAAAGTCGAGCGTATGTTTCAGCAGTAACATGTTCTATTCAATTGACTAGTCCTCCCTTCAATGCTGCAATAAATGTTTGGTAAGTGCACCAGTTTGGATGTGTAGAATCAAATCTATCCAAGTGTTCTTTGATTAGAAAAGTTGATGCAGTGAAGCTTTAATAACTATGCCATTGTAGTCAGTTGCAAATGGAGTCCATTTGAACAGCTCCAAACAGGCCGCTGTCAGGTCTCTGCTTACACACGAAGTGGTGACCAGCTCGCGCTGGTTATTTGGTGAGTACAAATATACCTTGTTGTGAACTATGCTACTGTGCTGGGTGGGGCGGAGTGCAGGGTGGCGGGAGGCCGGCAGGTGGCGGCCCAGGTGCCGTGTGAGCAGCTCGTTACGCCGCACTGCTCGGTGTGGGGGCGGCATTGATCGGCCGGGAGGCTCCGCCAGGGGGCGCGCACTGCGGCATTAGGTAAACAATGCCACGTAATTGAAGAGTAATTCTCAGTGGAAAGAGGATTCCGGCCCCTGCACCGTGAAAGCGGGGTGTTAGAACTTACTAACCAGCTCGGAGTGGCTCTGCAAATGTGGTGAAACAGGTCAGATTGTATAGCCTCGGGTGGGCATTGTAATGTGATTGAGTTGCACTATAATGGTGCAGCTAAGGTTCCATCCACAGGCCCAAGTGCAGCAAATAGCACCATGGAGTGCGCCATGTGTTAATGTAGCGATGCTATGTCTCATCAAATGCTCTCAAGCATCAAGTGATAGTCATGGAATAATTTTAGCGCAACACACCAATCTATGCATGTCTATCGATCAGGTGCTCGCCATCGAAGAAAACTTTCTGAAAACTATTTGAAAGTAATGGAGGTGGGAATAATTAAATGTACAATATGTAATATTTTACCATATCGCTAGGCATATGCTTCTGAAAACGTTCATGATAACGTACATAGATGTACAGTTTAGCCGTGTAGTAGCCCCTGTGTAGAGTTCAATAGTTCGCACAGTGTTTAAGTGGTCTTAATAACAGCTATTCCATTAAGTGGCCTGATATTTCATTATTTCTTTATTGACCTTCTTTGCTAAATATAGGCTGAGACCAGTGAGAGCCCCAGGGAAAACAAGAAATACCTAATACGATAAACGTGGAACATGTAATGTTTGATGGGGTATGCGGGCCTAGTGACAAGGTCATTACGTCCATAACTACACTGGACCTTACACGAGCACCAGCCGGAAACTATCCATCCTTTACCCGCTCATCATTTGTCAGTGGTTGTTCATAAACAAAGCCTGTTGTCGGCCTCGTTCGGGAGCAGCCCGCGGTGGTGAGGCCAACTCGGGGATGCTCGGGGATGCTCGGGGATGCTCAGGGATGCTCGGGGCATGTTATACCATCTGTGAGCAGCAGTCCGGGAACACTAGGACGGCCCGAGACGGTGTGTGTGTGGTGGCACTCAGTGACGAGCAGCAGCGTCTCCCAGTGGGCAAGTAGAAATGGATGTGCCTTCAACCGGCGGCAATTAATACCCAGCCACTTGTCAGCAGGCGCTCGGGAGTGCTCGCGGTTTACCGACTATTCGCCAAGTGCTCGGCTGCAAGGCGCTCACAAACTCTGGTCGGAGTTGCTGTTACCAGGGATTACCGGGGTGTGGTCTGGTCTAGTTCTGGTCCCGGTTTGTGGGTCGGTGTATTACTATTAGTGACGCGGCCCCACAGAGTAGAGGCGCGCCCATTGGAGAAGAGGGTCCATGTAAAACACGGGTAGATACAAATCAGACAAAGAACAATTGTTTAACAGTGACAGGCAGCCTGGTTAAAAAGACAACTTCAAAAGGCGTGCGCAGGCGGCCTTCTCAGAAGTGACTGGGGCCTCTTATTGCAGTCAATCAATGTGATTTTTAGCCGAGCCGCACGGCGCAGGCTCCGTTTTATGGTGCTGTGAGGATACATCACGTGGTTTGCCGCATGGTGGCGCGTCGACCACACACCGAGTATGTGTCTACTGCTGGCACACCCGGCTGCACACCGTGTACATGCAGTAACCACCAGTCGTATCACCAGCCGTATCACCAGCCATGTCACCAGCTGCATCACCAGCTGTGTCACCAGCCGCATCACCAGCTGTGTCACCAGCCGCATCACCAGCTGCATCACCAGCCAGAGTCACCAGCCATGTCACCAGCCATGTCACAAGCCAGTGTCACAAGCCAGTATCACCAACCACGTCA
Organism: Branchipolynoe longqiensis; assembly: GCA_030323885.1. Taxonomy (NCBI): domain Eukaryota; kingdom Metazoa; phylum Annelida; class Polychaeta; order Phyllodocida; family Polynoidae; genus Branchipolynoe; species Branchipolynoe longqiensis. The sequence goes on from CM059191.1 coordinate 8,788,744, forward strand.
CCAGTCACTGTCACCAGCGTCTCCACAAGCTTCGTCAGAAGACACATCAGAAGCCACATCAACAGCCACATCACAAGTCATCAGCCACGTCACCAGTCATGTCACCAGCCGGGTCACCAACCACATCACCAGCTGGTATCACCAGCCATGTCACCAACTATATCACCAGCCACTGTCAGAAGCCATGTCACCAGCCATGTCACCAATTATGTCACAAATTATGTCACCAGCCATGTCACAAGCCATGTTACCAGCCATATCACCAGACACTGTCAGGAGCTGTGTCACAAGCCATATCAACAGACACCGTCAGGAGCTGTGTCACCAGCCGCATCACCAGCCACTGTCACCAGCCACTGTCACCAGTCGCTCCACAAGCTGTGTCACCAGCCATGTCATCAGCCGCATCACTAGTCATGTCACCGGCCATGTCACCAGCCATGTCACCAGTTGTGTCACAAGCTGTGTCACCAGCCAGGTCACAAGCTGTGTCACAAGCTGTGTCACCCACCATGTCACCAGCTGGTGTCACTAGCCGTGTCACAAGCTGGTGTCACTCGCCGTGTCACCAGCTTATGTCACAAGCTGGTGTCACAAGCCGTGTCACAAGCCACGTCCCTAGCCCAGCAAGGTCTGCGCAGCCACCATTCATGAGGTGTTTAAAGAATGCTCGCTGAACTGTTAGTGATACGCCCGAGTTAAACACAAGCAAGCTAACGACGATTTGGGGCAATCATAACCGCTCATTGTGAGGCATTGCTAATGCAGTAAGCATGCGCCATCTTTGTTGCATTGAGTTCAGTGCCACCTCCCCCCCCCCCCCCACGCCACTTTCCGCTTGTCGCCGGCGAATTATGCCGAATCTGCTATAGTTAGATCCGAAGTCGAGCATGATTGGCATGATTTGCGCGGCGTTGAATCTAACTTAGATTGAGATCGACCGATTAGATTCAGGCTGACGGAAGCCAATGTTCATGCTGTTGTTTTATTATTGATATATGTCACAAACAGGTCAGCATTAACATCGAGGGAGTGTACACTGGAAAGACCGGATTGCTAAATAAATAACTGTTGACAGTAAATATAAAAACGGTTGTTAGTCGGATAACTAGCTGATGGCTAGTCCAACAAGGAAGCGGATCATTAATCCTTGTAGATGTAGCTTGTATTTATACCTCGGGGACAATAGCTAATCCTGCCACACGTGGCAATTGGCTTGTATTTGTGCACAAGCCGTATTTGTGCTTTCTTTCTTGTTTGGTCACTCGACCCTAGCTGTTGTTGCTGAAATATTAACTAACTTTCATCACAAAGATAGCCTTGTAAAGGTACTCATTAAATCTGCCATCGCTGGGTGAGTTGCTCAAATGTTCTTTCCACTTCTCAGAGGGCTCATGTTACTAACCAAGGCAGTGATGGGTGGGAGAAGGCTAACCTGCTAACCGCCCGGTGACAGTTGGAAAAGGTGCTGGCACAGAGACTACAGTGCCAGGGCATCACACTCATGGCTTATGTGTGGTATGCGTCCCTCACCAGAACTCTGTTGCAACCACAATGGGGTCTTTGTTGTGGTTATTATAAATCCGATACTTCAGCCAACAACCCATTTACCCCCCCCCCCCCCCCCCATATCTCTGCGCGTAGTTAAAATTGTTTCGATTATAATGCGCCACCTACCTTTTACATGTGAAACCAGGTGAACAAATGAGACAGGTTTCTTCGATATAATTTAGCATCGTATGGTGCATGAACCTTTTACACAGAGTTCTGTTGTGTTTAATTAAATACGGTTTATTTGTTTGGCAGTTTTGCAATCGTTTAGCTGGCGCTGCTTTTCCAACCCCCTCTTGCCTTCAACTGCACTTTTGCCCGATGTCTATGTAAGTTGTAACCACACACCAGTGTATTAAGCACGCCTGCTGGACAAGTAACGCGACTGATCTTCACTAAGGCGGATCGGATCGTCTGCTCTCAGTGACACCTGCCGTGACGTCATAGAGAGCGCCCAGCCGACCACACGCGACGACTCAGAGGTCAAGGTTGCATAGTCCGATGGTTTGCCTTTCAACCATATTTAAAAAAAAAAAAAGTTATTAAGTTAGTCATTACAAATCAACTTACTTTAGTTTGGAGCAATTTGAAAAATATTAATAAGTGACGAGATATTTGTATTAAAGAAATGTTAAATAATTTGTTTGTGCACACTGAAATGTTGGACGCCATATACTTTTGGATATGTATGATCAAACGTAGGCAAGTGCTTTGGCTTTTTTTGATTGTCTAGTTTGATGGGATTATGGAACTGTAAGCATCTATTTCCGGTCTGGTGCCGGGGCGAGGACAGACTGCGTCCAGACGACGCGCAGCTTTTTGTAGTTTGTTCATGGAGTCTTAGATGTGGAGGCGCGTTTCCCAGGCACACCCAGATCGAGCATGAATCACGGCATAAATCCTGCTCACGGTATATCCGCACAGGAAATGGCCGACCTGATTGGCGCATGCTTCTATTGAACTTACATTCCCCTCGTAAATACCGAATAAGGATGCTGGTGTCGGTCTAGACCCTCGACTCCTTTTTTATTTGTTGTGGAAATAGTCGCTACTTGTTAGTGAACCATTTTCAATCGATCTGACAGTGACACACGCCCAGCTGACCAGCACTCGACCGGAAGTACCTGGCACACCACGCGACCGGCTGCAACTGCCACCCGCCGACCTAGTCGGGGCGGACTCAGTCGGGGCGGACCCTGTCGGGTGGGTTAATCTTTGGATCATCATCCACATGAGGTTCTCTGGGAATGTTTATGTGGTCGGGCCAACAGGCAGCTAAACATTTGATAAAATATGGTATTTACATACCATATTTACATACAGTTTTACGTGAGTACAAATATGACAGGGGAATACCATAATGTGGATAAAAGAATACACACACCAGAACGTGAAGTTGATGATTTGTATGGAGAGCCATGCTATTGATAAACCTTGAAGTAACGCGCAGTTTACGTAATTCAGCCGAGAAGTATGCCTTAGGCCAATTAGCATTCGTGCCACCAGCAACGGGCAAATATGACAGACGAGAATGTGGTGTGTGCAGTACTTGGAACTTAGTAAAAGCCAACGCCCAAACCCGGCCATGTGCGGCCTGATTCCGTCAGTACGAAGAGGGGCGGGGGGGGGGGGTGCCAGGAGATACGAATTCTTAGTTTCATGGCGTACTTTGGAAGCCATTTAAAGAGCTCTCATGACGTCAGAATACTGGACAGAACTCCCGCCTGGATTCAGCATGAACTACATCTTAAAGATTCCCCCCGTGGAGTTCCTGTGAGATCTCTTAGATTATTAGTTTTTACATTGGTTTGAAATAATTTTTATTATCTCGCTAGAGATATTTAAAGTGAAAATATGCCAATATTTATTTTGATATGCACACCAAACTGCTGGTGAAGGACGGCTTTGTTGACCTCTTTTCGAGCATGATGCGACAGTGGAGTACCCCCCAACCTGCAACAAAGCGTTAGTAAGTTCACCCGCATCTAAGTTGGATATGTAGCAGCAAATGTAGCTAAGTGCTTGTGTTTAGACAACTTGTTTTTTTTAATTGAATTTTGCACCTTTAAGGCGGGCATCTGGGCGCGTGGCGGCGTCCCGCCCACGAACCCCACTTCGCGCCTGCCCGGCGATCCCGACAATCTGCATCTCAACAGGAGGGGCCGGGCTGGAGTGGGGGCGGCTTGTGAATAATGCACTTCTGGTATCTGCACCCAGGCCTCCATGTAGACCCACATTCACGGCCTCCATTCGGGGTTCGACCTCCCTGGAGAAATCAGTCACGTGATGGGGGTGCATATGCAGCGGAATAACGGCGCGCTGAGGGTCACGAGGTGGCGATCTCAGCCACCGGGGGGAGGGGGTGGTTCCCCTCACATAGCGGGCGTCCCACCCACCTGGTCCAGGGCTGTTCAGCTGCTCCACACCGCAAACACGCCAGGTGCACCGGCTGTGCTCACTTAGAAGCAAGTGTGGCCGAATTCACTATCTTCCTTTCCTTTAAGGGCGGAATTGATTCCCAATAGTTTGTAGGAGCCAGTCGGGGCTGTTGACCCAGCTCCTTGACACTGGTTCCTGTGTGCATAATCGAGCAGGGCCATGCCGGCTCTGCGTTACAACCAGGGGCAGCTGGTGTTGGCTGTACTCAGTCACATGACCTGGATCCTGAGCCCGCCCAGTCACATTAGCCAGACCCTGAGCCCACCCAGTCACATGACCCAGATCCTGAGCCCACCCCGTCACATGACCCGGACACTGAGCCCACCCAGTGACATTATCTAGATCCTGGGCCCACCCAGTCACATGACCCAGCCCCTGAGCCCACCCAGTCATATGATCCAGACCCTGAGCCCACCCAGTCACAAGACCCAGACCCTGAGCCCAGCCCCAGTCACATGCCCCACACCCTGAACCCAGTCAGTCACATTTCCCGACGCTGAGCCCACCCAATCACATGATCCAGACCCTGAACCCACCCAGTGACATGACCCAGACCATGAGCCCACCCAATCACATGACCCAGACACTGAGCCCACCCAGTCACATGACCCAGACCCTGAGCCCACCCAGTCACATGACCCAGACCCTGAGCCCACCCAGTCACATGACCCAGAGACTGAGCCCACCCAATCACATGACCCAGACACTGAGCCCCAAACATTATCCTCCAGCTGGCCATGTTGAAGAAATCCCAAATGCAACCACTTTCATATAATGAAAGCTTTATCGATGTGCGAAGTGCTTTTAGTTCCCACCTAGCCATTTACACTGATGGGTCAAAGACAGACAAGAGAGTCTCTGCAGCAGCAGTCGTCCACGGACGTGAATTAGGTATGCATATTCCAGATCAGAGTTCCATCTTTACTGCTGAGGTACGAGCACTCCTACTTGTGCTAGAGTGCATCGAAACCAGCCAGTCATATATTCATCATTTTCACTGACTCTTTTTCCTGCCTTCAGGAATAGGAAACTGCACCACCCAATACTACGTAAAGTACTCATTAAACTAAACTCTCTTTCAATAGCAAAATTTGACATTAACCTATGTTGGGTGCCCAGTGATGTGGGTATCCCTGGAAATGAGAGAGCAGATCAAGCGGCCACTCGAGCCCTGACTGCTCCTTTGGAACATTTTCATATTCCCCACTCTGATCTGAAACCTACCATTCAAAAATACATCTGGAACCTATGGCAGATCGAATTGAATGAACACCCAAACAACAAACTCCATAGAATTACCCCCTCCATGAACGGACTGCCGCAGGTTCGCCTGGACGGGTGACACGACCAGGTTGTTTTAACAAAATGTCATATTGGCCACTCGAGGCTAACACACATTTTTCTGCTCAAGGGGGACTCCCCCTGAATGTATTGGATATCAGTCCCCTCTGACATTAAAACACACTTTAATAAACTGGTTTGATTTCATGGCCCTGTGCCAAAGATTTTACACTGCAAACAGCATGCATGACCATTTCACTAAAGTAAAGCAAGAAAACATTTTAGCCTTTTTGAGGGCAGCTGGTTTGTACCACCTCATATAGCTTTTTAAACAAATTTTATCAGTGAATAATACTATCATTTAGAATTTTATGTAGCTTGACCAGAAACTATATGATTGTGAGTTTAAAAAAATTCATGAGTGTCTATTGACACAAAGTTGATTGTATGCTTTTACATGTAAAAGCGATGGTTTGAACAAAAACAAACATTTCTTGCCGTGAATATGGCCTATGCTGCCGACACAGCGTAAAGCAACCACCAATCAATCAATCAAACCCTGAGCCCACCCAGTCACATCACCCAGACCCTGAGCCCACCCAATCACATCACCCAGACCCTGAGCCCACCCAATCTCCATTACCCAGACCATACCAAGTCACATGACCCAGACTCTGAGCCCACCCAATCACATTATCCAGACCCTACCAAGTCACATTATCCAGACCCTACCAAGTCACATGACCCAGACTCTGAGCCCACCAAGTCACATAACCAAGACACTGAGCCCACCAAGTCACATTACCCAGACACTGAGCCCACCAATACAACCCGGACCCTAATTACCAACCAATTATCTATCTGCTACTGAAATGCAGGCAATCAAATAACTTATCAGCAGCTACTGTGTGGTAAGACAACACCAACACTACCACTGGCCAGCATTGAAAACAAGCCTGGGTACCCGGGCTTATATGCTATGGACAGTATAAATACAGCATCAATAAAAACATAAAAGATTTTAAAAAAGCTCACCCATTCATATGACATGGAGCCTGAACCCACCCAGACACAGACCTGAACCCTGAACCCTGAACCCACCCAGTCACATGACCCGGACCGTGAGCCCGCCAGTTCCTGCTCAGTCATGTTAATGTGGAGCAGCAGGCCATGGACCGAGTAGTACCAGTGTCTCAGCATGACCCGGACAGCAATGGCTGATGGATAAAGTGACAATAAAGCTTCTATTGTTAAATTGTTGGTAGGCAGTATTGAAGCTGCATATTGAGATGAAATCGTCAACTTTTCGAAATCAAAGCACTTGCATATCAAATTTAGGTACCTATAGCATGGTTAGCCATTTGTTGTCGGATAGAATCTGATAGAGACGCGGCCTTGTAGTCATTAGGAAGCTCCGAGACATCATTGCAGATCGACAATCTGATAGAGCCACAGCCTTGTAGTCATTAGGAACCTCTGAGACATCATTGCAGATCGACAATCTGATAGAGACACGGCCTTGTAGTCATTAGGAAGCTCAGAGACATCATTGCACAACGACAATCTGATAGAGACACGGCCTTGTACTCATTAGGAAGCTCTGAGACATCATTGCAGATCGACAATCTGATAGAGACATGGTCTTGTAGTCATTAGGAAGCTCTGAGACATCATTGCTCGGAACTGCTAGGAACTGCTTTACTGTACACATGGAGGGGGAGGAGGGCAGTGGCGCCTGCATCTCAGTTGGGTTTATTGGCGTGCCTCTTTATGTACATGGCCTGAGCATCCTGCAGGGTGGCGGTAGGGGGCGCTGGTCGGGAGCAGGCTGCGCCGCCCGGTATGACTGTACGGCATTATGGCAGTATGGCAGTACGGTGGCAGTATGGTGGCAGTATGCAGTATGACAGCATGACAGTTACACCGGTCAGCGTTTTACCAACAATTCGCCACACGCCAGGAACAAACCCCGGTGGTGGGTTTCTGTCAGCATAGTACAGTACAACCCCGTTAAACCAAGCTCGGTTAAACCAAACGATCGGTTACTCCTAACTTTTGTTGGCGGCCCGGCAAAATACTACCATTTATCATATAAAAAAGTTGGTTAAACCAAAGTTGGTTAAACCAAAGTCGGTTAATCCAAAGTATCGGTTAATCCAAACAAAATTGTCGGCCCCAGGCCACTTCCGGTACAGTTAAACCAAACTTTCATGTGGTTTTAAGGTCATCTGCAACTTTTTTATATGATAAATGGTAGTATTTTGCCAGGTCGCCGAAAAAAGTTTGGATCAACCGATCGTTTGATTTAACCGAGGTTGGTTTAATGGGTTTAAACTGTATATGTCACTGTGGCAGCATTAAGGGCGGTTGATGTATGGAACCCCCAACATCTCCCGACCAGCCACTGCAGGGACAAATAGCTTTGCGCCTGTCTTGACATGTTCTTGCCGGTGTGAAACCTCTATTTGCTCCCCGAGAGAGTGCCGCTGGTAACTTGCAAAAGCCAGCATCACTTCAGCACTTTTGCAGGCAGCTTTCATGAAATGAACAAGCTGAACTCTGTTCCGGAATTCACCTACCTCGGAAGCACTATATCAAGTGATGGATGCATTGATGCTGAAATACAGAGGAGGATGGCCAAGGCTAGCGCATCTTTCGGCCGACTACGCCAGAGACTCTGGAACAACCACCATGTGTCCATTCGGGTCAAAGGTAAGATCTACCGTGCAATCGTACTATCCACCCTACTATACGGAGCCGAGGCCTGGACAGTGTACAGACAACAGGTGAAAAAGCTGCATGCCTTCATGATGCGACATCTGCGTTCAATCATGAGGCTAACCTGGAAGGACAAAGTGACAAATAAGGAAATACTCGAACGAACGGGGCTGCCCTCTATGGAAGATCTTCTGATCAAAAAGAATCTCCGGTGGACTGGACACCTCATGAGGATGTCATCAGACAGGCTACCAAAGCAGATCCTCTATTCTCAACTGTCTTCTGGCTACAGAAAGAGAGGGCGCCCTCGTTTCCGGTTCAAGGATACCATCAAGAGAAACCTGAAGCTTAGAGACATTAAGACCGACTCATGGATGCAACTCTCACAGCAGAGAGCTAAATGGAGAGCGGCAGTCAAGTAATGAAAGCAGTCTTTGTCGCATCGTGACCGACAGCATGATGATGATGAAACTGTATATACATAAAAACCAATAATCATAGTCTGCACATCGTACATTCATAATGCGCCCCCATTTTTTGCCAAAGCCAAGTCAAAGTCAAAGCTCGGTTAAACCAATGAACGGTTAATCCAAACAAATTTCTAGGGTCCCTTCAAGTTTGCTTTAACGGGGTTATACTGTAATTAGTATAGAAGTACATTCCACAGGTCCTGCAGTGATGTCTCAGAGCTTCTGAATGTCTACAAGGCCGTGTCGCTATCAGATTGTCGATCTGCAATGATGTCTCGGAGCTTCCTAATGACTACAAGGCCGTGTCTCTATCAGATTGTCGATCTGCAATGATGTCTCGGAGCTTCCTAATGACTACAAGGCCATGTCTCTATCAGATTGTTGATCTACGATAATGTCTCAGAGCTTCCTAATGACTACAAGGCCATGTCTCTATCAGATTGTCGATCTGTAATGATGTCTCAGAGCTTCCTAATAACCGCAGTGACGTGTGTTCATGCAAATTGTCGTTCTGCAATGATGTGTCACAGCTTTCTAATGACCATAATGCACTTCCTGCTGGAAGTGCTTGACTGGTTTATGAAGCCGGCTTTATCGGCATGGTAATACGGTGTTTACGACCTGTCCGACAAGCCGGCGTGTTGTGAGTTAAAGGCCATCAAGCTGTCTAGGGTGGGATCTTCATGGAGGGTCAGCTGTGAACTCGTAACGATGTGTGTGAGCGGTGGCAGTGTGGGCCGGATAAGGAGGTGACCTGGGCCGTGTTGAGGGTACACCTCCGAGACGACTTGGGGAAATCCCTAATGTGACGCTAGTCTGAACGGCAAAAGCAGTTTGTCACTTCGAAAATGGCCACCCCCATAGGCAGCGGCCATTTGCAATGGAAAAGCTGCACTGTGATTGCCCAAGCAAATGCTGGGCTGTGTTCAGGGTCTGTCTCAGAGGCGCCTCGGAGATGGCCGTGACGTCACGCTGGTCTGAACTGCAAAGGCAGTTTGTTGTCTCGAAAATGGCCGCCCCCATAGGCGGTGGCCATTTGCAATGGGAAAGCTGCGATATGATTGGCTGAAACCACTGAATGTGGTAGCCATTTTCGAGGCGCTTTTCATCTCCAGTCTGAAAAGGGAGGCGTCTCCGAGACATCACCGAGTCGCACCCTGAACGCAAATAGGCCAAAAAGCATCGCGGAGACGTCTCCGCGGCGCCTCCGAGAGGCACCCTGAATGCAGCCCAGGTCATGTAATTGTTGTTAGTAGGTTTACGTGAGGTCAGATATTCGCACCATGATCTCACCCCATGCTTCCTTCTTTGGTGGCCTGGTGGGTGTTTGTTGGTCTGGCTACCGCGTCTTGGTGCGAAGGACCCGGCGGGGACTGCGTCTCATTGTGACGGCCTCATTGGCTGACGCCGAGGAGCTCTCCGTCAAGTGATGGAAGGCTTAGCAGCAGCCTTAATGAATGTGGGCAGGGGTGGGGGGTGGGGATCTGAGAGGCAGCCACTTCCACTATATACCTGCCTACACCCGTACATAGACCCACCTACACCTGCACCACACCCACCTACACCTGCACCACACACACATACACATACACCTGCACCTGCACCACACCCATCTACACATGCACCACACCCACCTACACCTGCACAACACCCACCTACACCTGCATAACACCCACCTACACCTGCACTACACCAACCTACGACTGCACCACTCCCAGCTACACCTGCACCACACACACCCACACCTGCACCACACCCACCTGCACCACACACACCTGCACCACACACACATACACCTGCACCACACACACCTACAGAACACCCACCTGCACCTGCACCACACCCACCTACACCTGCACCACACCCACATACACCTGCACCACACCCACCTACAACTGCACCACACACACCTACACCTGCACCACACACACCTATACCTGCACAACACACACCTGCACAACACAACCTGCACCACACACCTACACCTGCACCACCCACCTACACTGCACCACACACACCTACACCTGCACCACACACACCTGCACACCACCTGCACCACACACACCCACCTGCACCACACATACCTACACCTGCACCACATACACATACACCTGCACCACACCCACCTACACCTGCACAACACCCATCTGCACCACACACACATACACCTGCACCACACCCACATACACCTGGACCACACCCACATCCTCCTGCACCACATACACTTACACCTGCACCACACACCTACACTGCACCACACACACCTACACCTGCACCACACACACATGCACAACACCTGCACCACACACACACCTGCTCCACACATACCTACACCTGCACCACATACACATACACCTGCACCACACCCACCTACACCTGCACAACCCCCATCTGCACCACACACACATACACCTGGCGACGCACCCACATAACTGGACCACACAACTGAACCACACACCTACACATGCACCACACACCCCCTACAACTGCACCACAAAACACCTACACCTGCCACACCCACATCCACACCCACACCACACCCAACCAACACAGGCACCACACACCCACCTGCATCACACACACCTACACCTGCAGCACACACACCTTACACCTACACAACACACCTACACCTGCAACCACACACCTACACCTGCCACCACACCACCTACACCTGCACCACATACACCTGCACCACACCCACCTACACCTGCACCACCACACACTACACCTGCACACACACACCTACACTTCACAAAACCACCTAACTGCACCACACACACCTACACCTGCACCACACACACCTACACCTGCACCACACACACCTACACCTGCACAAAACACACCTGCACCTGCACAACACACCTACACCTGCACCACACACACACCTGCACCACCCACATACCTACACCTGCACAACACCCACCTGCACTACACACACATGCACCACACATACACCTACATCTGCACCACAACCACCTACACCTGCACCACACACACCTACACCTGCACCATACATACCTGCACCCCATCCACATCTATCCACACCCACGAACACCAACATCTTGCAACGTCTGTCTCCACACTCACGCCTTCAACCACATCTGCACGTACTTGCCTCCCCACACCCACACTGAACCTCGCCCTACCGCCCCTTGACATCCTTACCGGTGTGGTGGTTTCAGCGTGTTCCCGTGCTCAGACGTGTCCCTCGCTTCTGCGCATGCGTCAGAATCTAGTAAACATGGCCGTAATCGATTAACATGAACCGGGCGACTCGGGTCATCCGAATTTCAAATAGAACACGCGAGTGGAGTCGACAAATACACGTCCCGTGTGCAAAAAAAGAATAACTTAGATTAATGAAATGGAAATATAGGTAAACTGGGCCATGATACAATACTTTAAATCCTATTTTGCTGTACTTTTATCGGTTATTAAAAAAAAAAGAACAAACTGTCCACCCGAGCATATTCGATTATTCAACCCGAGTTTGTAGGATGTGCGCATGCGCCAATAAGTGGCTGGGGTGACCCGAGTTGATGCGAAATCCGTGCATGCGCAGAAGCAACGGGACACGTCTGAGCACGGGAACACGCTGAAACCACCACACCGGCACCCACACCCACACCCACACCTACACCTACACGACACTCACCAGCACCCACACGCACACTAACATACATACCCGCATCTGTACCAATCACCAGCGCACTGGCTAATTCAGATTGACTAAATATTTGATTGAATCCAGCCAGTGAGATTCACTTCAGTCACTAACGACCCATCCATCTTTATATTCTTTTCACAGCGGTGTGAATTAAACTACTTACTTCATTATACGTACTAATGGAGCTTACTTTCCATGCACCACTGTATATTACGCCTCCTATATTGAGTTATTCGTGGAGATGTTAGTGATTTTAGTGGCGTTGTGAAATGCCACATGTATGTGGGAGGCGTGGTGTGGGTGCGGGGGGTCATTCAGTTGAAACTGCCTGTGCATACAGGCCGCCATTCCATTAGCAACTGCGGGGACGTCACGTTGGCGATGCACTACTGCGCATGTGTACTGTGGATACATGTTTGCCTGCTGTTGAACACACAGGGTTTCTATAATTAAGTGGCTCATTCTCCCCAACAGTCCCAAGGTGACCTGACCTTCTTTCGAGTAGCTCTCAAATCAAACTGTGATCAAGGTGGCGAGGAAGTCGAAGCACCCCACCTCGGCTGTGTCTCATTCAGTAATGGTTGACAGCTCCTTTGGTGATCTCATGTAACAAGCAGTTGGAAGAGCAGAGCCCGGGTTGAGCTGGCAGGCATTGTGTTTGCGGTGTCGATATGAGACAAGGCAAAGCTTGGTCCTCCTTCCTTGTGACCTGCGCCAAGTCTCATGTAAACCAGTCAGTGTGTATCTAGCTTGCAGGCACCCGACACGCGCCCATAGGCCGTGTCCAAGACTGATGATTTATCACGGATGTTAATGGATGATCCCACAAACCAGACCAAGTTTAGCAGCAGGGTGTCACGGCACTGTGTCACGGGCACAAGGGTGTCATGGGAAGAGAGTAGATTGATTAGGAAGAGCTACTCAGCGACAATCAAAACCAGCATGAACGGCGGTGTCCTGACTGCCTGTCTGTTGGCTGCTGGACGTGATTCAGTTTAATGAGTAATGTTTGCCTGGACTCAACATGTTTGGCATTGTTGAACTGTTAGGGAAATGGAAGTGGAATTCTACGCGTCCAAAGTAGCCCTGAGCAGCTTTGTGTGGCTCTAAGTAGCATTGAGCAGCTCCGACTAGCATTGCGCGTCACCCTGACGAGCTGCTGTCTCGTGAACGACCGGGACGAGCAACTCGATCTGCGGGGAGCAGCAGGCCACGCTCATTAGTGACCCTACCTGGCCAATTAAGGCGGCCACTATCTGTCATCACTGACAGACTAATGTATCACCGCGCCAAATAGCTCAAAACAAACCTGGTCCTTTCAGGCAGTCGACGCGCGGTGCGCATGTGGTCCAACTATGGTTGACTGCGCATGCGTTCTGCGACAGGGAGCGTTCTAGGACGCATGCCCACACCGTTTTGATGCCGTGCACCTGGTCGGCGAGCTGTTAGTGAGCCACACCCGGGCCCACATTCACAGTCTGTAATAGTTTAAACACACAACACACCGTTCATCACATGCTGCAGTAATGATGTGCGTGGAAGTAGCATCTCAAGTTTCACATTACCTCGTCCTGGTTGACGGCTTGTGGCGTGTAGCTGAGCCGACAGGTGGGGTTAGTGGCGACTACGTTCTGTCTTACAGTGGCTCGTTACTGCGCGCCGCCTTCACTGCGCTGCGGCAGTAGTCGGGGACCAGCAATAGCTGACCAGTTTGTAGGTTGGCTAGAGGTCTGGGGCCATATGCACCAATCGGAGTTAGGGCCTTAACCGCGGCTAGGCTAGCTCCACACGGCTAATGGTGGAAAATCGGTATGCACCAATCGGTGCCAGTGCTAACCGCGAACTTTAGCCGAGGCTAAGCTACCCCAGTTTCAAATCAGGTTTAACTGCTAGCCGCGCTGGTTAGTGTGCGTGTGAGGGTCTCAATCTATTCAATGCTGTCATATTTAACAGAATTACACACGCAATAAGTGAAATTTGATCAATTTAACCCTAAATGCGAAGCGATATTAACGCTGCTGCCGCAGCAGCGGTGATATTAATATTTTCAGAATTGATGAATGTATAGTAAACAAACCGCCGTCGCTGCAGCGACATCGATATCCATACTGTCCAACGTCAAATAAACATGGCCGCCACCATCGCCGCCGAATCGGCGGCAATATATTAGGCCCAAATCTATTCAATGCGATCATATTTGACAGATTTACATACGCAATAAGTGAAATTTATTCAAATTAACCATAAAATCGAACCGTTATTAACGCTCCCGCTGCATTGGCGTCATTATTCATATCGTCGATTGGAGGGAATTCCCAAATCTATAAATAAACTCACGGTCAGCTACCCGCCCCGGCTAAGACATTGGTGCATACCACTTTACCTTTTTCGCGGACCCCCCGGTACCCGGTGCTAGCTGACCGGAGCTAGCGCCTAGCTCCGGTTAAGCCTAGCACAACTTGGTGCATACGGCCCCTGGTTGGGCGCAGTGCCTGCTGGTCAGGATGCCAAACACTCCATAGCAGCCTCCACTGGCGACACATGACGTTGGCGCGTTGCGCATCTACACCTGCTCTCCTCACCAGTCTGCGCATGGAGCTTCACGCAAAACATTACACTTGCAATATTTCCCATTTGCATCACCCCCATGTCACTGGTTGCCGTGACCATGACCTTGTACAAGCTACGCGCTGTATGGTTGTTGAACCTACTCTGTGGATGTATGTGCCTGTATGTATGTAATTGTAAGCATTAAATGACCATTTAAAAGACTTACAATTCCAGGGGGATGAGTGTAGTAGGCTGCACTGACCTCTCAGGCAAGTAACCACATAGACAGGTAGGCATGGGTAGTGTGTTGATATCAGGGAGCCTAGGTTGTGTAATGGTTAGCACACTGGCCCGGAATGCAAAGAGGTGTGGGTTCGAGTCCCGCTCTAGGCACAATATTTCCCATATTTCATCAACCCCCACAACACTGGTTGGCGTGACCATGATCCTGTACAAGCTACGCGCTGTATGGTTGTTAAACCTACCCTGTGTATGTAAGTGTGTTTTTGTAATAGTTTTTGTAAACGCTTTTGGTAAAATAGCATTTCACTGCATTTTCCTCACCGGGAATTTGGGGACATGTTTCGCAGTGATTTTAGGTGAGTATGGTCGGTTATTTTTCGTGGAGGTGGGTGGACTTTTCTGCAACGTTATTTACAAGAAAACTCTTAGTGTTTCCACTGGAAGCAACACGCGATCACGATTACACATGGTACACCAGCGCTCAGGGGATTGTGGTTTCAGCGGGGAGAGGGTCGAGTGGAGGGGTTGGGGAGGCAGTCGTTTACTATTTCTACATAGCAATACGATTTGGATATAAGCAGCAACGAGCATGACCACAGTTGTCAAATAGCTATATTGTTTATTTCCTAACGTGTATAAATAAAGTTAAACTAAATGATTATCGATATGATGGCGAACTAATGAGGAGGACAATAAATCAGAGAAATTGAGCACCATGTAAGTTTGTTTGACGGGGCGGCGTTTAGTGAAGGCAGACTGGTCAACGCGGCGAGTGGCTTTAACGTTGAAAGGTGGGAACTTGGCAATGAAGTGCACAGCCAAACCCGGCAGCAGATGAATCACGGCGGAACATGCCATGCTCCACTTGGTTGTTTAAGTGGTGCTGAACAATTAGTACTGCATGCATGCCAACCACCAACATATGACTGATGTTGAGCAGTTGGTGTTGCCTGCATTCCGGCACTGGTACATGACTGTTGCTGAACAGTTGGTGTTGGTAGTGCTGACGCGCTGATACCAGCACATGACTGTTGCTGAACAGTTGGTGTTGGTGACGCTGACATGCTGATGACTGCTGCTGAACAGTTGGTGTTGGTGGCGCTGACATGCTGATACCAGCACATGACTGTTGCTGAATAGTTGGTGTTGGTGGCACTGACATGCTGATACCAACACATGACTGTTGCTGAACAGTTGGTGTTGGTGGCGCTGACACACTGATACCAGCACATGATTGTTGCTGAACAGTTGATGTTGGTGGCACTGACATGCTGATACCAACACATGACTGTTGCTGAACAGTTGGTGTTGGTGGCGCTGACACGCTGATACCAGCACATGACTGTTGCTGAACAGTTGGTGTTGGTCGCGCTGACATGCTGATACTACCACACGACCTGATATCACACTCAGTCACATTATTCTGATACTGAGCAAGCGAGTCCTTGACCTTTCCTATTAAATGCCGAGCATCATGCTAGCTAGCGAAATGTCTTAATTTTGAAAGTCTTTCGTTTGACTCGATCGAGGTACAAACCCGTGACCTCCCGCACTCAAAGATGGCCTCCATGTTTGGTCCCAGCATTTCAGTTTCAGCAATTAATCAAATTTATTTTTGTGCATTTTCACTTCAAATGTATCAAGTCACCCGTTTATAATAAAAAATACCTAGTAAAGTAAATTATAATAATCAATATTATCTGGAAAATATGGCCAAAATTAAAAACGATGGAATTATGCCACTTTACTGTCAATGATAATGCATATTGTCGACACCTGGTCTGCTGGTTACTGTACTCATAACGGATTGTGAAGTGACCAGTTACAGGGGGTGTTTACGCGGTGTTGAAATAGAAGACCTGGCGTATGTAAAGCAGCTTTCTCCTTGGCGCGGGAACAGCCTTACCCAAGACCCGGGAGGGAAGGCAGAGGGAGGGGAGGGGGGGCGGGGGGGGGGGGCCCTATCTCCACACGCGGAGGGCGGGGTACTGCAGGGTTCCGGAGACCGATGAGTAGAAAGCTGCGTGTACCAGGAACCAGGGACCTCCTCTATGGTAGCAGCTGAGCAGGGGTAGCACCATGTGTCTGCACCAGGCGGTCGCCGACATGCATGCGGTAGTGGTGAAGCAGGATAGACCAGGCAGACAGGAAGTGAGCAGGATACACCAGCTGACGGGGAACTCATTTTGGGCTCGTCCAACAGGTGCACGAGGGGCGTGAGGTGTAGTTCTGGTGAAGGACAGACACCACACATAAGCCATGACTGTGGTGGTGTCATGACACTATAGTCCCTGTGCCAGCACCGTTGCCGACTATGTCACCGGTAGTTAGCATTCTCCCACCCATCACTGCCTTGGTTAGTCATATGAGCCCTCTGAGAAGTGGAAAGAACGTTCGAGCAACTCACCCAGTGCTGGCAGATTTAATGATTACCTTTACACGGCTATCTTGGCGATGGAAGTTAATTATTTCAGCAATCAGCACCACTGATTGTGCGGATCCAACAGGTGCACGAGGGGCGCCCCGCCCCGCCCCGCCCCGCCCCGCCCCGCCCCGCCCCGCCCCGCCCCGCCCCGCCCCGCCCCGCCCTGCCTGTACGTGGACCTGGACCCTCATCCTGCGTGGTGCACGGCCGGGCACTCCCCTCATGCTGGTTTCCGCTGGGCGACATGTTTACAAAGTCCAGCTTGGCGTGTGTACAATTGTGTGGCGATTTACTCGTGATGCGGCACGGAAACAAGTGGCCAAATTATATTGGGTTGTTGGCAGAGGGCGGGGAGGCATTACGGCCTGGGTGCGGGCGGGCGGCACGGGGCCGGGGTTGAGATTACACCACTTGGCACGGGCCGGTCCGTGCACCACGGTGCAACACTGGTACACGGGTCTCTTAATTACACGCTGACCCGATCTGCAGGAAGGCTCTGGTAGTTGGTGCCTGCACGTACGTGTCTGTGTACACATAGACACATACATATATATATATATATGCATATAAACATACACATATGCACATACATCCACACATACGTGCACACATACATGCATCATATGCACACCTTCACACAGACATACATACATGCCGGTCCTGATATGACCTTAGAATGAGTTAGATGGTGCCATGACGTAAAGCTCCAAGAACCAACCAACATACATATATAATGCACACATATAACCTACATACATGCATAGGTGCACACATAAATACATGCACACGTACGCCTACATAACATTGTCACATACAGACCTACACACACACACGCGTGTACACGCGTGTACACGCGTGTGTAATTATGGCGGGGTCTGTTCATTGCCTTTGCCATAGTAACACGTTGTGGATGGTGTGGGTGTAGTTGAGATGGCCGTCGCCGGTGCCCTGGTTACCTGGCTGCGCGGTAACCGCGGGGCCGGTGATGAATGCCTGCTGACACGGCCACACCTCGGCTGATCCTCCTAATGGCCCGGCGGCGGCCGACCGTAATTAGGTCAGCACGGGGCCGCGGAGAATGCTTAATTAAGCTGCGAATTAGCGGGTTGATGTCACACGTACAGCTCAGCACTCCGCGCCCAGCAAGAGTGGTGGAGTCGGTACATCCCTGACGTATGACGCGGAGCGCCCGTATGTCACCAGCAGATAGTGGTGGTGAGGTATTAGCTCAACATGTAGCCAGCAGTAAGTGGTGGTGAAGTATTAACTCAACATGTGGCCAGCAGTAAGTGGGGGTGAAGTATTAGCTAAACATGTAGCCAACAGTTAGTGGTGGTGAAGTATTAGCTCAACATGTGGCCAGCAGCAGTAAGTGACGGTGAAGTATTTATTAGCTCAACATGTAGCCAACAGTTAGTGGTGGTGAGGTGTTAGCTCAACATGTGGCCAACAGTTAATGATGGTGAAGTATTAGCTCAACATGGGACTTGCACTAATCCTGCCCCGTGGATGCAGTCACCCAGCCATGAACCCCCTCACACCGGAAGTGTAAAACACACCTTCACGACCCGACTCACGGCGCCACCTATCACCTCACCTGTGTGTACGTTTACATGTGAACAGGTGGCGCCCGAGTACTGCTGGTATCCTCGGGTACCCAGAACTAGTGACGTCACATCTTTTCTGAAGCCGTGCCGTTTCTACCTTTCCCCAAAATATCAAGGAAGGTGTGTGGTATTTAATTTGTCTGTTGTCTTATTCTCTGGGCATCCTCATGGTATTCAAATTGGTTGCTGTCTCATTCTCCGGGCATCCTTGTGGTATTTAATTTGTCTGTTGTCTTATTCTCTGGGCATCCTCATGGTATTCAAATTGTCTGTCGTCTTATTCTCTGGGTATCCTTGTGGTATTTAATTTGTCTGCGTCTTATTCTCTGGGCATCCTCGTTCTATTCAAATTGTCTGGCATCCTATTCTTTGGGCATCCTCATCGTATTCAAATTGTCTGTTGTATTCTCTGGGCATTCCCGTGGTATTCAAATTGTCTGTCGTCCTATTCTCTGGGCATCCTCGTGGTATTCAAATTGTCTGTTGTCTTATTCTCTTTGCATCCTCGTGGTATTAAAATTGTCTGTCGTCTTATTCTCTGGCCATTCTCTTGTTCAGGTTCCCTCAGATGTGAACTAGATGAATTCCCCTTCGCATGTTAGGTGCTACGACTGCATACCTTGTCTGTTGCTGTCCTTCAGGACTGTCCCCCCCCCCCCGCCCCCTGCTGGTATCCCCCTCCCCACTTCCCTGCACCCCATGCTGGTACCCTCCCCCCAGCCCCCCGCGCCCCACGAATTACTTCGACGTCAGTGTACTGCCGATACGACATGACGTTTTTGCAGTATGGCTTATTTAAGATGTGACAGAGTCACCAAATGGACTCGTCCTATGCCCACAGGTACCGCAGTGCCTTGGCGTGGAGGGGGCGGTCAGGCTTCTTGGTGGTTATACGTAGTGGGGATTTCTTCCACCCTCTTCTCGCCCCACCTTGTCAAATATGGTACTCTCTTCTCGCCCCTCCTTGTCTAATCAGGCACCCTCCTGTCCCACCTTGTCTAATCTGACACCCTCCTGTCCCAACTTGTCTAATCTGGCACCCTCTCGTCCCACCTTGTCTTATCTGGCACCCTCTCGTCCCACCTTGTCTAATCTGGCACCCTCTCGTCCCACCTTGTCTAATCTGGCACCCTCTTGTCCCACCTTGTCTAATCTGGCACCCTCTTGTCCCACCATGTCTAATCAGGCACCCTCTTGTCCCACCTTGTCTAATCTGGCACCCTCTTGTCCCACCTTGTCTAATCAGGCACCCTCTTATCCCACCTTGTCTAATCAGGCACCCTCTCGTTCCACCTTGTCTAATCTGGGACCCTCTCGTCCCACCTTGTTTAACCTGGCACCCTCTTGTCCCACGATGTCTAATCAGGCACTCTCTTGTCCCACCTTGTCTAATCAGGCACCCTCTTGTCCCACCTTGTCTAATCTGGCACCCTCTTGTCCCACCTTGTCTAATCAGGCACCCTCTTATCCCACCTTGTCTAATCAGGCACCCTCTCGTTCCACCTTGTCTAATCTGGACCCTCTCGTCCCACCTTGTTTAACCTGGCACCCTCTTGTCCCACGATGTCTAATCAGAGCTACTCTTCTCCCACCTTGTCTAATCAGGCACCCTCTTGTCCCACCATGTCTAATCAGGGACCCTCTCGTCCCACCTTGTTTAACCTGGCACCCTCTTGTCCCACCTTGTCTAATCAGGCACCCTCTTGTCCCACCTTGTCTAATCAGGCACCCTCTTGTCCCACCTTGTCTAATCAGGCACCCTCTTGTCCCACCTTGTCTAATCAGGCACCCTCTTGTCCCACCTTGTCTAATCAGGCACCCTCTTGTCCCACCTTGTCTAATCAGGCACCCTCTTATCCCACCTTGTCTAATCAGGCACCCTCTTGTCCCACCATGTCTAATCAGGGACCCTCTCGTCCCACCTTGTTTAACCTGGCACCCTCTTGTCCCATCTTATCTAATCAGGCAGCCTCTTGTCCCACCTTGTCTAATCAGGGACCCTCTCGTCCCACCTTGTTTAACCTGGCACCCTCTTGTCCCATCTTATCTAATCAGGCACCCTCTTGTCGCTCCGCCTTGCCAGAATTCAGAAGCAAGTCGGTGCATGGACTCATTGCCAACGTTTCTGCTCTCCACCTCTACTTCACCTCTCCCTGCCCCTCCTTCACCTCTCCGTGCCCCTCCTTCACCTGCCCCTGCTTCACCTCTCTCTGCCCTTCTTTCACCTCTCCCTGCCACTCATTCACCTCTCTACCCCTCCTTCACCTCGCTCTTCCCCTCTTTCACATCTCTCTACCCCCCTTCACCTCTCTCTACCCCCCTTCACCTCTCTCTACCCCTCCTTCACTTCTCTCTACCCCCCCTTCACCTCTCTCTACCCTTTCTTCACCTCTCTCTACCCCTCCCTCACCTCTCTGACCCCCCCTTAGCTCCTCTTCTACCCCCTCCACCTATCTCTACCCCTCCTTCACCTCTCTCTACCCCTCCTTACACCTCTCTCTACCCCTTTCACCTCTCATTCTACCCCTCCTTCACCTCCCTGCCCCTCTTCAACATCTATCAAACCTTCACCTCTACTATACCTCTCCTTCACCTCTCGCACACCTCCCTTACACGCCTCTCTCTGCATTCCTTCATCCTCTCTTATACCCCTCCTCATAGCCTCTCTGCCCCTACTTCACTCTACTCCTCCTTCACCTTCTCTACCTCTCCTTCACCTCTCTCTACCCCTCCTTCAGCTCTCTACCCCTCCTTCCACACTCTTGCCCCTCCTTACCTCTCTATACCCCTCCTTTCACCTCTCTCTGCCCTTCCTTCACCTCTCTCTCTTCTCTTCCCCTCCTTCACCTCTCTATGCACTCCTTCACCTCTACTCTGCCCTTCCTTCACCTGTCTCTCTGCCCTTCCTTCACCTGCGTCTCTGCCCTTCTTCACCTGTCTCTGCCCGTCCTATCCACCTCTCTCTGTCCCTACTTCACTCCCTGCCTCCCTCCTTCACCTCCTACCCCTCCTTACTCTCTCTACCCCTCCTTAACCTCTCTGCTGCCCTTCCTTCACCTCTCTCCTGCTCCTTTCCTCACCTCTCTTGCCCTTCCTTCACCTCTCCTCTGCCGCTTCCTTCACCTACTCTCGCTGCCCTTCCTTCACTCTCTCTGACCTTCCTTCACTCTCTCTGCCTCTTCCTTCACCTCTTCTGCTACCCTTCCTTCACCTCTTTCTGCCCTTCCTGACCTCTCTGTACCCCTCCTTCACCGCTCTCTACCCCTTCTTGTCATCTCTCTACCCTCCTTCACTCCGCTCTGTCCCTCCTTTCATCTCTCTCTCCCTCTACCCCTCATCCTTCACCCCTCTCTACCCTCCTCCTTAATCTCTCTCTAACCCTCCGCTTTCACCTCTCTCTACCCCTCCTTTCACCTCTCCTGCCCGCTCCTTCACCTCTCTGCCGACCTTCACCTCTCTGCCCCATCTTCACTCCTCTTCCCTTCTTCACCTTCTTCTCTACCACGCCCGTCACCTGCTTACCCCTCCTTACACCTCTCTCTACCCTTCCTTCACCTTCTGTCTTGCCTTCTTTCACCTCTCTCTGCCCTTCCTTCCCCTCTCTCTGCCCTCCTTCACCTCTTACCCATACTTCACCTCTCTCTATCCCCTTCTTGTCGACCTCTCTCTACCCCTCCTTCACCTCTCTGCCCTTCCTATCACCTCTCTACCCCTCCTGTCACCTCTGTTCTACCACCTCCTTCACCTCCTCTCTACCCTCCTTTAACCTCTCTCTACCCCACCTCCATTCACCTCTCTCTCTTCCATCCTGTCCTCTCATGCCGTCTCCTTCCCCTTCCTGCATCTTCACCTCTCTACCCCTACTTCACCTCTCTCTACCCCTACTGCACCTCTCTCTACCTCCTCCTATCACCTCTGCTCTACCTCCTTCACCTCTGTCTGCCCATCACTCTCCTCTCTCTGCCCTTCTTCTCTCAACACCTCTCTCTGCACCTCCTCGCCTTGCCTCTTTTTGTAACTCACCTTCACCTTTCTTTACCCTCCTTCACCTCTCTCCTACCCCTCCTTCACCTCTCTTACCTCTTTTCACCTCCTCTCTACCCTTCCTTCACCTCCTTACCTCCTCTTCACCTCTCTCTACCCCTTCCTCCAACCATGTGTAACCCTTCCTTCATCTTCCAGTTCTACCTCCCTCCTTCAACCCTCTCTGCCCCTCCTTCACCTCTCTCTGCCCTTCATTCACCTCTCTCTTGCCTCTTCACCGCTCTACACCCTATCTTCACCTCCCTCTACCCCTCCTCACCGCTCCACTCCTTCACCTCTCTCTACCCCTCCTTCACCTCTCTCTACCCCTCCTTCACCTCTCTCTACCCCTCCTTCACCTCTCTCTACCCTTCCTTCACCTCTCTCTACCCCTCCTTCACCTCTCTCTACCCCTCCTTCACCTCTCTGTACCCCTCCTTCACCTCTCCCCAGCCCTCTTCCTCGTCTCCCCAGCCCTTTCCATGCACATTCCCGTTTCTGCTAACAGCCTTGTTTATGTTTAGCCGGGTCGCCTGCCGATTGTAAGTTAATTAATCGATCGGGCGCAGTTAATTACGGGTTGGTGGGTAATTGGGCGACCCACGAGTCGACCCAGCTGCTCCAACCCTGACGGCGGCTTCTGCTGGTGGCGACTTTGGCCGGGCACGGACCGCAGGGTCGCCGTTACCTGCTGCGGGCCGCACTGCACGCTGTGACCGGCCTGTGTGGGCGGAGCGGGGCATGGGGCGGGGCATGGGGCGGGGGATCCAACAACTGCTCTGCCTGCTGCTGAGGCGGTTTGGATGCATCGCTCCGGTCGTCATCTGGTAATGCACATGCGTGTTCTGCTGTTACGTCCATGGACTGAGCAGCGCTCGGTCAAAAAGGATGTCACACTTTGCTTTCTGTAATTCCAAATGAGGAAATACCTAGATGCCACATCATGTTGACTCTCCCAACGGGCTAATTTCGGTAGGCTTATTAGTACATTGGTAATGGTATAT
>CM059191.1:8813219-8835184 GCA_030323885.1 Branchipolynoe longqiensis
AGTCCTTGAGTGAAAGAGACTTGAATTTCAAGAGAAGAGAGACCAAGAGCAGGCAGCTGAAAGAAAGCTGTTATTGCAGCTTCTTTCAAGGGAGAGGCAGTGATTTTATTTAGATGTTCTTATATGTGCTCTGTTGCATGCTTCCATCTAGTGGCCATAAATCATTATGCTCACCGAACATAATAAATAACCTGTCAATATTGACTTATGTAGTTAGAGCGCAGAAAGACATATGTATTAATATTATTATGAAGCATTTCCCATGAGTTATTGTGCTTGACAGCCAAATGTAGCTAAATGATATGTTGTGTGGGTAATGTGCATAAAACCTATATTCAAATAATGACATATTCCTAGAAACGATTATTCCTTATTAGGTTGCAAAATGGAAAATGATATTCTTCTTTTGTTACTTGATGGAGGAAATATTGATGATGTACTACTGTGGCTGCTTGCTGATGAAGATGATGGATGGTGAGATGTAGCATTCTCCCTGGATATCTGAACTAATGAACAGTGCAAGAATATGTTTCGTTTCTATAAAGGTGATCTGTATAACCTCTGTAGATATCTTAGAATACCAGAGAAGGTTGTGGCTGACAACAATAGTAGGGCTTCTGGTATAGATGCACTATGTATGTTGTTAAGGCGATTAGCCTATCCAAACAGATTATGTGATTTACAGTATATTTTTGGAAGATCTGAAAGTGAACTCAGTCGACTCATCAATGCCATCTTAAATCATATATATGAAAATTTTGGTCATTTAGTTCGCACAACGAATATCCCTTTCATGCAAGAACCTTATTTGGCCAGATATGCAGATGCCATTCATGCAAAATGTCCCTTGAGTAATGTGTTTGGTTTCATTGATGGGACATTGCGATCCATCAGTCGACCAGGGCATAACCAATGTTTTTCAGGCCACAAAAGAATACACGGTATAAAATTTCAGTCCATAATGCTACCCAATGGTATCATAGGAAATATGTATGGTCCCATATCAGGACGCCGCCATGATGCATTCATGTTATGGCAATCTGGCATTCTACCACAACTACAGAACTTACCTCTTCACAATAATGTTCCTTATCCTCTTTATGGTGATCCTGCATACCCTTTGAGACCTCAGTTGCTCTGCCCATTCGGTGATGGCAGATTTACACAGGAACAACAAGATTTCAACACAAGTATGTCATCGTCAAGACAATGTGTTGAGTGGGGATTTGGTAAAATTGTCACTCAATGGGCTTTCTTAGATTTTAGAAAGAATCTGAAGCTTCTGTTGCAGCCAGTAGCGAAATATTATTTGGTAGGTTCGCTCTTTACAAACTGCAATACATGCTTATATGGATCTCAGACAGGTGCCTACTTTAACATGGAACCTCCAACCCTTGAAGAATATTTGAATGCATAAGACATGTATTGAACATGTTTTATTTTTAGATGTTCCATAACAAATTTGTATGTTATCTATTATTCCCAGGGTTCATACAAGATGATCTCATTATCATATATTTGTTGTCTGTATATAACAAAATTTTATCTGCACAGAACCAATTACAAATATTATCAATATCTTGATTTCCCTAAATAAATATGTTTTCTATTTGATTTGTAGAATTCTAATTAAGATTTATAGTAATTTAACTTTGCTTTTCAAGAACGTAAGTTAAATTCAAGAACATTCAACTTTCAAGACTTTCAGTGACGTGTGTGAATCCTGATTATACCCAATAAAATCTAGCTGAGTATGTTACAGTGTTCATTTGAGAATATTACCACAACACAGCACATTTCAGTGTGATTGGAGACAGCAATGCGTGTATTTATGTAAACTTGTCTCCTGCTTGCAATAATAGATTGTGAATGTGAAATTATCAGAGATTCAATTTTGGTACCAAGTAATAAAACCCAAGAATTTCATGAACATAATTTCAAATTGTCTTAGTTTACCATAATTTATATACATTGCAGTGAGATTGTGGGTGGGATGGTGAGCGGGCAGAATACTAAGCGGGACGATGGGGAGAGCAGCCGGGGCAGGATGGTAGAGCGGTTGGAGGAGTGAGGGGGAGAGCAATGGTCAGTGAGTGGGCATGCAGCAGAGTGGATGGAGGAGCAAGGAGGAGAGCGAGCCGGAGGGCAGGAGAGCTAGCCGGAGAGCAGGCAGGAGGATGGGAGGATGATCCAGAGGGCAGGAGTTTGATTGATTGATTGGTGGTTTCTTTATGCCGTGTCAGCAGCATAGGCCATATTCACGGCCAGAGGGTGGGAGAGCAAGCCTGATAGCAGGAGAGCAAACCAGAGAGAGAGCAGGCGGGAAGGGCGGGAGGGAGAGCAAACCGGAGAGCAGGCGGGAGAGCGAACTGGAGGATGGGAGAGCAATGGTGAGCTGGAGGGTGGAAGGGATAGCAGGTGGGAGAGCAAGCAGAAGGGCAGGAGACCGATTTTATGTTAAAAATAAATTGTCTAAAATATTTAGTGCAATTTCACGTTGAACCTGCTACTAAAGTTAACATAAAGGTTAAACGTCACGGTACAACTTGAACATCATGTTCCAAGTTGAAGTTACAAGTTCAACCTCAAACTAAAGGTCTCTAATAGCACTGAGAGAAACCCGCACGTGACGCATTGGTTAGTTCCTGTAGGTCTTGTCAATGCAAGTCAGGAGACGGTGCTGAGGCTAAGTCTTCTTTATGAATCCTGGCTCACGTTGTGCACTTAATCTAATCATGGGTAAATGATGTGCTGCACACATAATTACTACAGGTCATATGGCATAATCGTAACAAGTATGGTGAGCGTTGCCTCTTAATTTACTTTTGAAATACATCAGCTAGCAGATATTGTCCGATATGGTGCTTAATGCTTCACAGAGCATTAAACTGATGCTGAAATGCATTTGAGAGGTTTGATGGACTCCATATTACTTATCAGGTTGGGGAAACACCTGAAATGAGAGTACCGTTGATGTATTTCAGTATCTTAATTGGTAGGCTTTACTGTAAGAAAATGTGTTATCACCTATATCCAGTAAACGTGTTTCAACTGGCAATAAATATTTATATTACTAGAAAGAGCTGCACCAATTAATTGACTATCAACCACATTTGGTCTTTCATTTAAGAGTAATTAAGGATTTAATTTACATTATAACCGAAGGATTTGTATCTATTGCATCTCATATCATGGTGGTTTTGTTCAACTGGCAAATAATATTTATATTATTAAAGAAAGCATGTGCTGGTTTTATATTTATGTGATCAGCGAGATGATCTGGTGATTGTGTTCTAGCAAAATATCAACCCATATCTAACAGGGCCTACAAATGTCAACATATATCTAACAGGACTTACAAATGTAAACCCATATCTAACAGGGCTACAAATGTAAACCCATATCTAACAGGAGCTACAAACGTCACAACATATATCTAACAAGGCCTACAAATGTCAACCCATATCTAACAGAACCTACAGATGTAACAACATATATCTAACAAGGCCTACAAATGTCAACCCATATCAAACGGGGCCTACAAATGTCAACCCATATCTAACAGGACCTACAAATGCCAACCCATATATAACAGGACATACAAATGTCAACCCATATCTAACAGGGCATACAAATGTCAATCCATATCTAACAAGGCCTACAAATGTCAACCCATATCTAACAGGACCTACAAATGTCAACCCATATCTAATAGGACCTACACATGTCAACCCATATCTAACAGGGCCTACACATGTCAAACCATATCTAACAGGGTGTACAAATGTCAACCCATATCTAACAGGACCTACAAATGTCAACCCATATCTAACAGGACCTACAAATGTCAACCCATATCTAACAGGACTTACAAATGTAAACCCATATCTAACCGGGTCTACAAATAACAAAACGTATCTAACATGGCCTACAAATGTCACTACCCATATCTAATATTGCCTACAAATGTCAACCCATATCTAACAATACCTAGAAATGTCACATATCTAACAGGGCCTACAAATGTCACAATCCATATCTAACAGGACCTACAAATGTCACAAAATATATCGCACAGGACCTACAAATGTCACAACCGATATGTAACAAATGTAAGTACCCATACCAAAGTATTCCATCAAATATCATAAGCCTTACAAAATACAGTAAAAACCCTGTTATAACTCGCCCCGATTTAACGCAAATTCTAATAAAACACGATGACTCATTGGAGCCAGAATTCTTTAATACAAAAGTAACAGGGTACAAATGTAATTTAAAATTAATAAGCTTAAGGTACAAATGTATTTGGGGGGGGGGGAGTAACATTCAAATTATATTCTTTACAAAAACCATCTCATTATTATGTTTTGCTACTGAAATAAATACACATAAAAGGTAACCAAAACTAACAAAAACTGAAAGACATTTGCAAATTGCAATGCCATCTGAACACACTAACAATAGGTAACAATGACACATATATACTAGTAAATAATAACACTGGAGAAACACAAAAGACACTTGAAGGTTGGCTTAATTTAGTAGTCCATATTTTGGACATAATATCCTAAATTATGTCAATTCCCTAACAACCCCCTCACAACCTAACAAGTGTGCACCTTCATCCTAGGTCAACGCCATTACTATCGTTACAGCCCATCTTGGTGGGTGGGGAGAAGCAACTACACTGGTCCCGTTGTGGTTCTATTCATCCCTGATGCAGCGTTGTTACGGTGGGGACCTGCGAGACCTGGAGGTGGGCGTGTGGCGGGGCAGGTTGTCCGGGCGATGATAGGGGAAGTAGTCCACCATAAGTGACCACTTGATTCTCCACCCTGAAATTGGCTACCACAGGGCGACACGGTTCTATAAATAGTCGCCTTTATCTTGTCTGCAGTTACTAAACGACACACATGGAATACGAGCCTATTCCGCATGCATTATCTCTGTTAAAGCTAACTGCCGGTTGTCGTGGCAATGATCCCTGATCGGGCAACACTTCCTTACACCCGCCTCTTCAGGTCCAGTTTTTAATATTGCCTTTATGTACATGAATGTTAACTTGTTAGTGCAAGAGACCCATGGTTACTGCAGATTGGCCAGCCGTCGCGCCATCTGGCGACAAGAAGATCCAAACGTGCAGCCAACAATTCTACACGAGTTCAAGGGATACATATCCACCTGTGTGGCACTACACTGAACTAGGCCTAGTCCGGTCATACTCACGCCGCTGCTCGCCTTACTCACGCCAGGGCTCGCCTTACTCATGCCAGGGCTCGCCTTACTCACGCCGCTGCTCCACTTACTCATGCTGCTGCTCGCCTTACTCACACCACTGCTCGCCTTACTCATGCCAGGGCTTGCCTTACTCATACTGCTGCTCGCCTTACGTACGCCGCTGCTCGCCTTACTCATGCCACCGCTCGCCTTACTCAGGCTGCTGCTCGCCTTACTCAGGCTGCTGCTCGCCTTACTCAGGCTGCTGCTCGCCTTACTCAGGCTGCTGCTCGCCTTCCTCACGACGCTGCTCGCCTTACTCATGCCGCTGCTTGCCTTACTCACACCACTGCTCGCCTTACTCAGACTGCTGCTCGCCTTACTCATGCCACTGCTTGCCTTACTCATGCCACTGCTTGCCTTACTCATGCCACCGCTCACCTTACTCAGGCTGCTGCTCGCCTTACTCAGGCTGCTGCTAGCCTTACTCACGCCGCTGCTCGCCTTAGTCACGCCACCTCGCACACCACAACTTTCTCACCCGTGTTTTATGCACTGCCACCTGCAGCCACCAGGGCCGGGCTGCTCCGGGGGCACGCCCCAAGAGTGCCGCAGCTGCACACACGTAACACTGGGGGTGTATGTAGGGAGCAGCTCCAGGTTCCCGGAGGAGGATGAGTGTGGGATAAAGCCGTCACATTACAAGTATAACCAGATTATGGGCGTCCGCTCAGGGATTAGCCCAGACAGCTATGGACCGCGTCGCTGGCACAAGCGGCTCTTATACATTATAGACCGATATAGCACGGCTAAAGTGGACTGAGCGGCCAGCAGCCGGCAGGCAGGGGGAAGGTGTGGTGGGTGTGTTTGGGTGTGTCTGTGTTTATGTGTGTGCATATATCTGTGCGTGTCTTTGTGTGTCTGTGTGTCCGCAAGTATATAATGTGTGGGTGTGTGCATGTCTGTGTGTGTATGTGTGTGCACATGTAAATGTGTAGGTGCATGTGTGTACATGTGTATGTGTGCATGTGTGGGTGTCTGCGTGTGGGTGTCTGTGTCTGTGTGTGCACGTGAATGTGTGTGGGTGCATGTGTGTGTATGTCATATCTGTATGTGTCTGTGTCTGGGTGTGTCTGGGTGTTCTCTGTGTGTCTGTGCATTTATGTGTGTCGGTGTCTGTCATGCATGTGCGATTGTCTGTGTGTGTCTGTGCATTTATATCTGTGCGTGTGTTTGTCTGCATGCACATGTATATGTATGTGTGTGTGTCAGTGTGTGCATGTCTGTGTGTGCACATGTATATGTGTAGGTGTCTGTGTGCATGTGTATGTGTGCATGTATGTGTGTGCGCACATGTATATGTGTGGGTGTCTGCATGTGGGTGTCTGTGTGTGCATGTGAATGTGTGTGGGTGCATGTGTGTGTGTCTGTGCACATGTATGTATGTGTCTGTGTCTGTATGTGTATGTGTCTGGGTGCGTCTGTGCATTATATGTGTGTGGGTGTCTGTCATGTGTGTGTATGTCTGTGTGTGTATGTGTGTGTATGTGTGCCTGTGCATTTATATGTGTGTGCGTGTCTGTTTGCATGTGCATGTATATGTGTGCAGATGTCTGTGTGTGTCTGTGTGTGCATGTCTGTGCATGTCTGCCTGCACATTTATGTGTGTGTGGGTGTCTGGCCACGTGTGTGTGTATGTGTGGGGATGTATGTGTGTGTCTGTGTGTGTGTATCTGTGTGCATGTGTCTGTGCATGTCTGTGTCTGCACATGTATATGTGTGGGGGCATCTGTGTGTGTGTCTGTGTGTATGTGTCTGCGCATGTATATGTGGGGGGTGGGGGTGTGTGCATGTTTGTCTGTGTCTGTGTGTGCATGTCTGTGTGTGGCTGTGCATGTATATGTGTGTGGGTGTCTGTCTGCATGCACATGTATATGTGTGCGGATGTCTGTGTGTGCATGTCTGTGTGTGTGTCTGCCTGTGCATTTATATGTGTGTGGGTGTCTGTCCACGTGTGTGTGTATATGTGTGTGGTGTCTGTGTGTGCATATCTGTGTGCATGTGTCTGTGCACATCTGTGTCTGCACATGTATATGTGTGGGGGTGTCTGTGTGCGCGTGTTTGTCTGTGTATATGTGCACATGTTTGTGTGTGTGTCTGTGTCTGCATGTGTATATGTAGGGGGTGTCTGTGTCTGTGTTTGGCTGTGTCTGTGCATGTGTGTGTCTGTGTATGCATGTGTATATGTGTGGGGGTGTATGGGTGCACATGTTTGTCTGTGTCTGTGTGTGCATGTCTGTGCACGTGTCTGTGTGCATCTGTGTCTGTGCATGTATATGTGGGGTGTATGTGTGTGTGTCTGTGTGTGTGCAGTCTGTGTGTGCATGTTTGTCTGTGTCTGTGCATGTGTGTGTATGTGCATGTATGCACAAGTGTATGTGTGTGTCTGTGTGTGTATATGTGTGGGGGTGTCTGTGTGTGCATGTCTGTGGTCATGTATCTGTGTGCATGTGTGTGTCTGTGTCTGTGCATGTATATGTGTGGGGGTGTCTGTGTGTGCATGTCTGTGTGTGTGTGCATGTGTCTGTCTGTGTGTCTGTGTGCATGTGTATGTGTGTGTGGGTCTGTGCATGTGTATGTGTGTGTGGGTCTGCGCATGTGTCTGTGTGTGCATGTCTGTGTGTGCCTGTGTGCACATCTTTGTGTCTGTGTGCACGTGTCTGTGTGCATCTGTGTCTGCGTCTATATGTGCGGGAGTGTCTGTGTCTGCATGTCTGTGTGTGCATGTCTGTGTGCATGTCTGTGTGCATCTGTGTCTGTGCATGTATATGTGTGTGTGTGCATGTCTGTGTGCATGTCTGTGTGCATCTGTGTCTGTGCATGTATATGTGTGGGGATGTCTGTGTACGAGTGTGTGGAGGGGGGATATGGGACGGGAGGGGGCGTATCGCCATCATCGCCTTCTTTAATAGTAAGAAATAAAGCAACGGGCTTAGGG
Organism: Branchipolynoe longqiensis; assembly: GCA_030323885.1. Lineage (NCBI taxonomy): Eukaryota > Metazoa > Annelida > Polychaeta > Phyllodocida > Polynoidae > Branchipolynoe > Branchipolynoe longqiensis. The sequence goes on from CM059191.1 coordinate 8,821,438, forward strand.
TAAATGTGGGAGGAAGGAGATAAAGGAAGAGAGGGGAAAGTGAAACGAAATGCAGCTTATGATACTGACAGAGAAGAAGGGAAGAAGGGAAGAAGGGAAGAGACAAAATGGAGGGAAATGAGGGTAGAATGGGAAGAATTCGAGTGACGAATGGAAAGGTTACGGGACAGAGAGAAAGGGATGGGGGGAGACAGAGAGAGAAACAGAAATAGAAAGAAAAAAGATATATATAGAGAGAGAGGGTGAGAGAGCGCTGAGAGAGAGAGAGATAGGGGAAGACGAAACGGAGGAAGAAGAAGAAGAAGAAGAAGAAGAAGAAGAAGGGAGTGTAAGAAAAGGGGATGGAATAAATTAACTGGGGTTTTGTGTCTTAGCAATATCTGCAGTCATACTACGATGGCTCCATTTTGTGACATTATGCACTCGTGATGTATAGTCGTATAGTGCTCCCACATTTGAATACCAAGCTCCTGACAGCACTGCCTGATATTGACGATAGCTCCTAAATCTGCCACACGGGAAGCAGACGCTCTACCAACTCGGATATCTCGTCCGGTAAGAGCACAAGAGAGGGGCGTGGTGAGGAGGGATTGTGAGGAGCAGAGCCTGCCTCTGTGTGTGGAGAGGTTCAGCCGGTAAGGTCGCCCCCCCCCCAGTTGCCCCAGGTCCGGGTTGGCCGGCTTTGTGCTGCCGTGCTTTGTGCCGCTTCGGACCCTTTGTTCTGTGAGGTCAGTGCCTCCAGGAGTCAAGAGGCGAAGTAGAGGGTGGAAATACCAGTGCGCCTCTGCACAGACCTTGCATTGTTCGAACACTAGGTATAGATTACCGTGACCATCTGTGCCGTGCTTGTCTCCCATTTGATTCCCAGTTGTGCTGTTTGCTGTACTCTCGCACTGAACACCCCCTCCCTCAGTCCCCATGCATTAACGCCCTGCACCAGTTCGAGTCCACGCCGCCAAACCTCCACCTTACAGCTCGCCCCAACACCAGCCAAGCTAATAATGGCAGTGAGGGGGAGGGGGTGGATTGAGGAGGGAGAGGTGGGCGGAGGGAGGAGGGGGAGGGGGAGGAGGGAGAGGTGGCGGGGGTAAGAGGGAGAGGGGACGGAGGGAAGAGGGAGAGGGGGCGGAGAGAGGGGGGAGAGGGGGCGGAGGGAGAGTGGGACGGAGGGAGAGGGGGCGGAGGGCGGAGGGAGAGGGGGCGGAGGAGGGAGTGAAGGGGAGGAGGATGCTGCTTCCATTGGCTCACTGTGGACAGGCAGTCACTCCCCTGCCCCAGGAGACGAGGTTATCCATATATGCAAAGGTAGTCCAGCAGCTGTCAATAGCACACCCTGAGAACGTGCCGCTCACAGTCACCAGGTGACTGACCGGCTGGGGCTACCATCGCTCCTCCAGCTCCTCCTCCAGTTCCTACTCCAGCTCCTCCCCCAGCTCCTTCAGCTCCTCCTCACCCACCTCCTCCAGCTCCTCCCCCAGATCCTCCTCCAGCTCCTCCCCCAGATCATCCTCCTCCAGCTCGTCCCCCAGCACCTTCACCTCCTTCCCCAGCTCGTCCCCCAGCTCGTCCCCAAGCTCCTCCTCCACCTCCTTCCCCAGCTCCTCCTCCAGCTAGTCCCCCGCTCCTCCTCTAGCTCCTCCTCCAGCTCCTCTGTCCCGGACTTCGTCTACCCCTGCTTCCTAGGGCGAGGCGGGTCCACGAGGTGCTCAGAGAACCGACAGGAAGCCGACAGGAAGCCGACAGGGAGCCGGGGACGACAGAAGCACTGTGTGTGTGATGGGTGGGTGTGATGGGTATGTGTTATGGGTGGGTGTGATGGGTGGGTGTGATGAGTGTGTATGTGATGGGTGGGTGTGATGGGTGGATGTGATGGGTGGGTGTGATGGGTGGGTGTGGTGGGTGTGGTGGGTGTGTGATGGGTGGGTGTGATGAGTGTGGCCGGTGGGTGGGTGCGTGTGGTGGGTGGGTGTGGTGAGAGTGGGGGGAGTGCATATAGTGGATGAGTGTGACGGGTGTGGTGGGTGGATGTGATGGATGGTGGTTCGACCACACGTTTCTCCGTGGCAGGAATATGCAGTGTTGGGCCGTGCAGGGCGGGAGAGGTGTTGGGGTGTTGATGGGGTGTCTTACTGGAGGAGGGCGCCGGGTTCATCCGGTAATGGGTGCCTTCCTTGTCCGGCCCGGCGCTGCCCCGTACTAATACCCTCATCACACCAAACTAGTTCTCACTACGTTCCTGAAAATGTTGCTGAACGGGCTCAAACTGTGTGCGAACGGAATGGACATAGTAGCAACTTTATACGGTCTTTTTACGAACGGAATGGATGGGGTAGAACGGAATGGCGCTCCAGAACTTTGAGCATGCCCAACATTATCTTGCAGCCACATTCTATACCCGGACCACAGTCCGTCTTAGAATGGGGTCGGACATTTTGAGAACTACTTTGGTGTGATGGTGTGTAAGAGTTCCATCTAGTCCTGTTCCGCGAGTGCCATCTTTCACAGCTCCCTGGTGGAATGACCCTCCCACCAATGTGCACTCCAGCACCCAGCCCACTTCCCTTCACTAACTAATAGCCATCGGGAATGACCATTTGGGCTGGATCATTACAGGCTGTGGAGGACAGAGGCATGCTGGTAGAGAGAGACCTGACCACCCAGACAACTACTCAGTGGTGAGCACGGCCAACTCCTAATGAGTGGCCGAGATGAGCAGTTTGTCCACAGCAGACCCGGCCTGCTTCAGGCCTGTCTGCCGGGTACACACAGCACAGAGCGCATGAAAACAGCCTGCAGGGACCAGGCAGGGACCAGGCAGAGACCAGACAGGGACCAGGCAGGGACCAGGCAGAGACGCTGACAGTAGGACCCAGGGACACCCTAAGGCAGACAAGCGGGGAGTGCTGACGGTAGGACACAGGGACACCCTAAGGCAGACAAGGGGGCACTGACAGTAGAACACACTGACACCCTATTGCAGACAATACTGACAATAGAACACAGGGACATCCTACTACAGACAGCTTACAAGCACGTCTTGTCGCGTGGGGGTTAGTTCCGTAGTAAGCCTTCACATCTCGTACTACATATGCTCAGTGTCCGGGAGCAATGACGGCCGGGGATCTTGACAGTTACTGTCTTCTGGTTACAAAAAGAGAGAGGGCGCCCTCGTCTCCGGTTCAAGGATACCATCAATAGAAACCTGAAGCTGAGAGACATTAAGACTGACTCATGGACATCACTCTCACAGCAGAGAGTTAAATGGAGAGCGACAGTCAAGTAATGAAAGCAGTCTTTGTCACATCGCGACCGACAGCATGATGATGATGAGGAGGAGGAAATATCAGAACAAAATCTGAGCTGTGACAGTTATGGCTGCCCACAGGATACCACCCGACGAGTCCCAGTATCCGATATCCCACTCAGTCAAATGATCCTAACACTAAGACAACAAGTAATTGCCCTGAGCACCGAGCACGGAAGCGACAAGTATTAAATTAGTATGTCTTTGCTTTCAGTCGACTAGGGCTCGAACCCACGCTCTTCAGCGCAGGAAGCGGCTAGCTCATAACCACCTGCACCACACGCTCATTTCAGTTCCTGGGACGACCTGACGGTTGCGACTGAGAGAATATCACTCATCGAAGCTTGGCACACCAGGCACGACCCAGCAACAGGTGTAATGGCCATTAGGATCCCTGCAAAGACCTGTTATTTAGCATACACAAATCCAGTTTGTGACTACACTTCGGGACATGGTTGGCGAATTAGTAACTGTCGGGTAAGTACGCAAAATAGGGGGTGGTGAGGCTAAGTGATGGACTGCCATAGAGTCGACCAGAGGGGCGGGAGGAGGTAGGGCGGCTTGGCATTAGGACAAGGGATGATTGGTGGAGGGTTGAGGGTGGAGGTGGAGGGTGGAGGGTGGAGGGTGGAGGGTGGAGGGTGGAGGTGGAGGGTGGAGGGTGGAGGGTGGAGGGTGGGTGCAACGAGTAGTTAATCTTAAGGCCATGCCACATTACAGCGCATGGCGGGAGCGTATTGAAAACCTACATCGAAAATGGGAAAAAGCTGCGCGTGCCGGCCTATCATGACCTTTGGTGACCTCTCGGGTGTTTTTGAGCGTATGCGGAACCTATGAGGAGCGTACGAGGAGCGTACTGAGACATTTTTTGACGGTTTTGATTGGTATGTGAACCGTATGAGGAGCGTATGAGGAGCGTATGATTATTTTAGGAGCGTATGAGGAGTGTATGAGGAGCGTATGCGCAGCGTATGCGAAGCGTATGCGAAGCGTATGTGCGACCTATGTTTTCTCCGCGGTCCGCCGCCGGGTGGCTCCTGGGTATATATAACCTGCAGAAACAGTCTCCCCTCACTCTGCCACCATGCCTGCTAAGAGGAACACCACTGCTGCTGCTGCTTCTGCTACTGCTACTACTACTACTACACATACTACTGCTACTACACCAGCCTCCAGAGCTGCTGTAACTACAGGAGGAGGACTAGGCCGTGGGAGAGGCAGAAAGAGGCAGACTTTGCAATGCTCTCCATCACCAGCCTCCTCACCTGCCTCGCCACCTCGCCACTCTCCACACCACTCTCCAGAACACCACTCTCCAGAACACCACTATCCACTGGAGGAGCTGGAGATGGAAGTGGAGAGGTCGACGACGCAATGCTGGCGTCCCCGCTCCAGCTCGCCATCTCCTGCTTCTCGGGGCAGCTCACGGGCGTCGTCCGCTGCCTCCGCCGCCTCCACCGCCTCCAATGCCTCCACCAGCACCGGTGGCCTCTCCGCGGCAAAGAGACGGAGGGCCAAGAAGAGCGACTGTTCTCTGTCGGTCTTCAAAGAAGATCAAATGCTGGACTTCCTCCAGGAGAACCCCATCATGTGGAACATGAAGCTGACGGATTACCGCCGCTCAGACAGAAAGGCCAAGATGTGGGAGGACCAGGCGACACTTCTGGGGACCACAACAGTCCATCTCCAGAAGTGGTTCAAGTCGCTCAGGGACACGAACACGCGGCTCCACAAGAAAAAAAGCGGGGACGGAGCCGCTGACCTGACTGAGCGGGAGCAGTGGATCCTGCGCAAGTTCGGGTTCCTGCGGTCCGTCGTCCGTCACCGACCGGAGCCCTGCAGGAGTGTAAGTACATAATCTTTTATCGTTCTGACAAGTGCGGCCGTTAGTATTCTCGTAAAACCGCTCGTATTCTAAGTTTGTTATGTTATGCTTTTGTTGTATTTATGTAAATATTCTAGTTATTTGTTAAATGTTATTTATTTCTTTAATGTTGAGTTGTTGTGTTGTTGTTCTTAAATCGAGATATTGACAATAGATGTATCGAGATATAATCGTTATAAATCCATGTTTGCATTTAACGTTAATTATTTTTGCTTTATATATTTTTGATTTACTGTTGACTTGTCGTGTCTTTTGTCGAAATATAGATTTGCGTTCATGTTACTTATGTTATTTTATGATTTTGTCTTGCAGTTGGCCGCTCCTGTCGCGGCTCCGCAGCTCGATGTCAGCGTGGACGATAATGTGCCGACCGATGTGGAGGTGGCGATGGACGAGGAGCTTCCACCCACTCCCCCCGCTACATTCCGAGAGCGGGGAAAGGGGAGAGGGAAGCGATCTGCCCCAGTCGACGAGAACCTCCTCGCTGCCATCCACAAGAGGTTCGACGAGTCTGGGGACATCCTCAAGGTGATGCAGCCGCCTCCTCCACCGACGGTGACGAAGCGCGTGGCATTCGCCAACTATGTGCGGGACATGATCCTCACGATGCCGGAGGAGCGGTTTGTGTCGATTTGCGGTGCACTCAACCGCATGGTGTCGCACCATCTGGAGGAGGAAGGAACATTCGTGGCCCCGGTGGTTCGTGTGGCTGCTCCTGCTCCTGCACCTGCTCCTGCACCTGCTCCTGTGTCTGCAAGTGAGGCATACCAGCCTCAACCCCACCAGTGGACTCACCAGCCACCACCGGCATCACCATGGGCTTCACAGACACAGGAGTATGTGCAGCGCTATATGGGGCAGCCGCACATACATCATCAGCCACAGCCTCTGCCGCCTCTGCCAAGTCTTCCGCCTCAGCCTCTACCTCCAACCTCCATGGGTCACGAGGCGGCCGCAGCTCAGCTGGTGGTACGGCCGTCACTGCCGCACACTCCTGGACAACTCCAGACACTAGGGATGGCGGGGCACACGAGGGGCTCTCCCGGTGTTGTGGTGCGCGCGGGTGCTCCGGCCACTGTGGGTGCGGCATGGCCGGCGACTTCCGCTGCCGCAGACGTCACGACTCCGACATGCGGCGACCCCACCCAAGTGAACTTGTCTGAGTCGGCCAGCCCAGACGGCCTATTGAACTTGTCGGGGCTGTCGGGGATCTCTGGCATGTTAGGGGCCAACTTGGACCTATTCCCCTCGTCAGCCACACAGTCGCCAGCTGATGCCACTTCAAATGGCAAGGGAGAGAAGTGAATGTAAATATGTGTAGATATGTAGTCTTAGTTTTTATTTATCTTTGTACATTTGTATGTATATATGTGTCATGGGGGTGATGAAAATGGGAATTATTGTGCCTAGAGCGGGACTCGAACCCACATCTCTTTGCATTCCGGGCCAGTGTGCTAACCATTACACCACCTAGGCTCCCTGATATCAACACACTCCCCACGCCTACCTGTCTATGTGGTTACTTGCCTGAGAGGTCAGTGCAGACCACTACACTCGTCCCCCTGGAATTGTAAGTCTTGTAATGCTTACAATTACATACATACAGGCAATGCACTAACACATACATACACAGGGTAGGTTCAACAACCATACAGCGCAAAGCTTGTACAGGATCCTGATCACGGCAACCAGTGTCGTGGGGGTGATGAAAATGGGAAATACTGCGCCTAGAGCGGGACTCGAACCCGCATCTCTTTGCATTCCGGGCCAGTATGCTAACCATTACACCACCTAGGCTCCCTGATATCAATACACTCCCCACGCCTACCTGTCTATGTGGTTACTTGCCTGAGAGGTCAGTGCAGACCACTACATATGTATATATATTGTATGTATATATTGTTTGTACATTTTTATGTATATATGTAAATATGTGTCAAGATGTGTAAATAAATAAATATACTGTCAATTTGAATGTTTGTGTCCGCGTTCAGTAAAGGCATGCCATCATTTAATTGTTATATATTAAAGTACAATTAAAATTAAAACATAAATAACAACTGAAAATTTAAAATATTTATAATAAATATTAAGGACACAAGTCCCTACCCTATCTTTCTCCTTCCCCTTTCTCTCTCCCCTCCCTCCTCCCTCCCTCCCTCTCTATCTCTCTTCCTCCCTCTCTCTATCTCTCTTCCTCCCTCTCTCTCTATCTCTCTTCCTCCCTCTCTCTCTTCCTCCCTCTCTCTGCAATGAGCTTTCAAAGATTGAAATGTTGAAAAGATTTCACTTACAGATGCTGTTTACATGCAAACAAGTACACTTTTTGGCATTTTTGGTTGCAAATATCTTTTGACTCGCAGAATATACAGCTCTGAAAGAAAATAGGGTGTTACACTGTTATGAATAGGTGAACTATTTAGCATTTATTCAGTCTTCTTTCAGTTTTCCAAGAGAATATCATGCTTTGAAAATGGCTATTTGCTAAATCAGAATGATTTTCAGGTTATGAATTGCACTTTTTGACATCGTCTTATTAAAAATCTGCTTTAATAATTGATTTAGCAATTGACCATTTAAATTCCTTTATATATGTACAATCGAAATTGGTTAGCAGAACGCCCCTCACATCATTCCACTTTTTATTATATTTGGTCAAAGTTCCACCTTTAATTCAAAATTAATACATTTTAAATTTTATATATTTAATCTTAAAAAATGATTATCTCCAGAACCATACTATATATAGCCCAACTGGATTTGGATTTAGGTTTCTAATTTCAACATCTACAGGAACGATTAAAAATATTGGACCATAGGCATTTTTTACAATTTCGTTGCTGGTACCTAATACAAGCACGTCTTGTCGCGTGAGGGTTAGTTCCGTAGTAAGCCTTCACATCTCGTACTACATGTGCTCAGTGTTCGGGCGCAGTGACGGCCGGGGATCTCAGCAGGTGGCTCTCCGGGGCCCGGCTACACGCACAATGACGTGCCTGTTGTGGGCTCCTCATCATAGCTACTTAAAGGCCCTGTCACATTACGGCGTATGGCGGGAGTGTATTCAAAACCTACGTCGAAAATGGGAAAAAGCTGCGCGGGACGACGTATCATGACCTTTGGTGACCTCTCGGGTGTTTTTGAGCATATGCGTAACCTATGAGGAGCGTACGAGGAGCGTATGGGAGCGTATTGTGACATTTTTTTGACGGTTTTGATTGGCATGTGGAGCGTATGAGTAGCGTACGAGTAGCGTACGAGTAGCGTATGCGTAGCATATGCGTAGCGTATGAGCATATGAGTAGCATATGCGTAACCTAAGCAGAACCTATGCTTAGCGTATGCAAAGCGTATCTTATCTTAAGTAAACTGAATAATTAGTTTTCAATATTCGTGTGGCATCCAGAGTAGGACGGTCCAAACATGTGCTCAACCACTATCAAAAGCGACTACCTGTTAGGAAGCAGTCTCCATTTACGATATATGAAGAAATGGGACGGTGCAAACATGTAGGACGGTCCAAACATGTCCGTTAAACCAGCTCAGATCGATGTTTGTTTGTTGTTGTTTTACATCCTAGCAACATCTAAGGTCATATCAGGATGGGTATCCACACATACATACATCCACACATGGGTCACTCTCCTGAAAACTGGCCAGAAGTGTCACATGGAGAGTTATAATCTAATATTTGAATTTTTAACATTTTTTGGTTGCAAATGAAAGCTAGAAATCTCCCCTTTACAGCTATGTAAAATATGAATTGATGAAATAAAAAATAAAGGTGTAGTCCATGATTAAGCTATGTCATATGGCAGTATGGTTGCTCAGATGTAACACATGTTTAGGACACCAGAAATATGTAGTGCTTATATTGATAAACAAACAAAAAAGTAATTCCCAGCAATGCTTTATTAGTAGCTGTCCACAGTATGTAAATGGATCATATTTATTTTAAACTGAATAATTAGTGTACAATATTTGTGTGACATCCAGAGTAGGACGGTCCAAACATGTGCTCCAACCACTATCAAAATCAACTACCTGTTAGGAAGCAGTCTCCATATATGATATATGAAGAAATGGGACTGTGCAAACATGTAGGATGGTCCAAACATGTCCGTTAACCCGGCTCAGATCGATGTCGAGACCTATGGCATACGCTTTGAATACGCTGTGCATACACATGCATACGCTGTGCATATGATGTGCATATGCTGTGCATACACTGTGCATACGCTGTGCATATGCTGTGCATACACTGTGCATACGCTGTGCATATGCTGTGCATATGCTGTGCATATGCTGTGCATATGCTGTGCATATGCTGTGCATATGCTGTGCATACACTGTGCATATACTGTGCATATGCTGTGCATATGCTGTGCATACACTAGGAGTACGCTAGGAGTACGCGCGAATACGTAACACGTAGGTTATGCATATGCTAGAGATACGCCGGTGACGCAAGTTGAGCATATGCATAGCGTACGCTGGCGTACCCCTAGCATTCAAGGAGCATACGCCAGCGTACGAGGAGCATATGCCGGCATATGAGAAGCGTATGAATAGCGTATGAACCATACGCTCCCATAGGTCGAGATTTTTTTAGCACGCACAAAAAAATTTGGACGGACGGATGGGAGAAAGCGTATGGCGGCGTATGACGGCATAGGCTGGCACATGACAGCATATGCGTAGCATACGCATAGCATATGCGTAGCGTACGGCGGCATATGGCAGCGTATGCCGACGTATATGACGTAACGCGCCTATGTCACCGTACGCTCCCGCAAAAAAACCTAATGTGACAGCCCCTTAATGAATTCCCTACCTCCTTAATGAGTGCCCGCGACTTCACACAGCAGGCCCGCCACCTGGTGAGTGCTTAGTGGTCACGGTGAAGTTGGGGCTAGTTTAGCAGGTCACGGTTAAGGCCTCCGCGGTAACGTTAGTTAAGGTCAAACTGCATACACCGAATCCCACAGATGTGTTGCATTGGTGAGAACAATTGCGTAAGGTTGCAGTCTACGCTGTGGTACGGTTGTAGTCTATTATGTGATAAGTTTGTAGTCTACATTGTGGTAAGGTTGTATTCTATACTGTGGTAAGGTTGTATTCTATACTGGGGTAAGGTTGTAGTCTATACTGTGGTAAAGTTGTATTCTATACTGTGGTAAGGTTGTAGTCTATACTGTGGTAAGGTTGTAGTCTATACTGTGGTAAGGTTGTATTCTATAATGTGGTAACGTTGTATTCTACACTGTGGTAAAGTTGTAGTCTATACTGTGGTAAGCTTGTATTCTATACTGGGGTAAGGTTGTAGTCTATACTGTGGCAAGGTTGTAGTCTATACTGTGGTAAAGTTATAGTCTACACTGTGGTAAAGTTGTATTCTACACTGTGGTAAGGTTGTATTCTATACTGTGGTAAGGTTGTATTCTATACTGTGGTAAGGTTGTAGTCTATACTGTGGTAAAGTTGTATTCTATACTGTGGTAAGGTTGTATTCTATACTGTGGTAAGGTTGTATTCTATACTGTGGTAACGTTGTATTCTATACTGTGGCATGGTTGTAGTCTACACTGTGATAAGGTTCTATTCTATACTGTGGGAAGGTTGTATTCTATACTGTGGTAAGGTTGTAGTCTATACTGTGGTAACGTTGTATTCTATACTGTGGCATGGTTGTAGTCTACACTGTGATAAGGTTGTATTCTATACTGTGGGAAGGTTGTATTCTATACTGTGGTAAAGTTGTAGTCTATACTGTGGTAAAGTTGTAGTCTATACTGTGGTAAAGTTGTAGTCTATACTGTGGTAAAGTTGTAGTCTATACTGTGGTAACGTTGTAGTCTATACTGTGGGAAGGTTGTATTCTATAATGTGGTAACGTTGTAGTCTATACTGTGGCAAGGTTGTATTCTATACTGTGGTAAAGTTGTAGTCTATACTGTGGTAAAGTTGTAGTCTATACTGTGGTAACGTTGTAGTCTATACTGGGGTAAAGTTGCAGTCTATACTGTGGTAAAGTTGTATTCTATACTGTGGTAAAGTTGTATTCTATACTGTGGTAAAGTTGTAGTCTATACTGTGGTAAGGTTGTATTCTACACTGTGGTAAGGTTGTATTCTATACTGTGGTAAAGTTGTATTCTATACTGTGGTAAAGTTGTATTCTATACTGTGGTAAAGTTGTATTCTATACTGTGGCAAGGTTGTATTCTATACTGTGGTAAAGTTGTATTCTATACTGTGGCAAGGTTGTATTCTATACTGTGGTAAAGTTGTATTCTATACTGTGGCAAGGTTGTATTCTATACTGTGGTAAAGTTGTATTCTATACTGTGGCAAGGTTGTATTCTATACTGTGGTAAAGTTGTATTCTATACTGTGGCAAGGTTGTATTCTATACTGTGGTAAAGTTGTATTCTATAATGTGGTAAAGTTGTATTCTATACTGTGGCAAGGTTGTATTCTATACTGTGGTAAGGTTGTATTCTACACTGTGGTAAGGTTGTATTCTATACTGTGGTAAGGTTGTATTCTATACTGTGGCAAGGTTGTATTCTATACTGTGGTAAAGTTGTATTCTATACTGTGGCAAGGTTGTATTCTATACTGTGGTAAAGTTGTATTCTATACTGTGGTAAAGTTGTATTCTATACTGTGGTAAGGTTGTATTCTATACTGTGGTAAAGTTGTATTCTATACTGTGGTAAGGTTGTATTCTATACTGTGGTAAAGTTGTATTCTATACTGTGGTAAGGTTGTATTCTATACTGTGGTAAAGTTGTATTCTATACTGTGGTAAAGTTGTATTCTATACTGTGGTAAGGTTGTATTCTACACTGTGGTAAAGTTGTAGTCTATACTGTGGTAAGGTTGTATTCTATACTGTGGTAAAGTTGTATTCTATACTGTGGTAAAGTTGTATTCTATACTGTGGTAAAGTTGTATTCTATACTGTGGTAAAGTTGTAGTCTATACTGTGGTAAGGTTGTAGTCTATACTGTGGTAAAGTTGTAGTCTATACTGTGCTAAGTTTGTAGTCTATACTGTGGTATGGTTGTAGTTTATACTGTGGTAAAGGTGTAGTCTATACTGTGACAACAAACAAAAATGTATTCTATACTGTGGTAAGGTTGTATTCTATATGTGGTAAGTTGTATTCTATACGTGGCAAGTTGTATTCTATATGTGGTAAAGTTGTATTCTATACTGTGGTAAGGTTGTATTCTATCTGTGGTAAGGTTGTATTCTATACTGTGGTAAGGTTGTAGTCTATACTGTGGTAAAGTTGTATTCTATACTGTGGTAAAGTTGTAGTCTATACTGTGGTAAAGTTGTATTCTATAATGTGGTAAGGTTGTAGTCTATACTGTGGTAAAGTTGTATTCTATACTGTGGCAAGGTTGTATTCTATACTGTGGTAAAGTTGTAGTCTATACTGTGGTAAGGTTGTATTCTATACTGTGGTAAAGTTGTATTTATACTGTGGCAAGGTTGTATTCTATACTGTGGTAAAGTTGTATTCTATACTGTGGCAAGGTTGTATTCTATACTGTGGTAAAGTTGTATTCTATACTGTGGCAAGGTTGTATTCTATAATGTGGTAACGTTGTATTCTATACTGTGGCAAGGTTGTATTCTATACTGTGGTAAAGTTGTATTCTATACTGTGGTAAGGTTGTATTCTATACTGTGGTAAAGTTGTATTCTATACTGTGGCAAGGTTGTATTCTATACTGTGGTAAAGTTGTATTCTATACTGTGGCAAGGTTGTATTCTATACTGTGGTAAAGTTGTATTCTATACTGTGGCAAGGTTGTATTCTATACTGTGGTAAAGTTGTATTCTATACTGTGGCAAGGTTGTATTCTATACTGTGGTAAAGTTGTATTCTATACTGTGGTAAAGTTGTATTCTATACTGTGGTAAAGTTGTATTCTATAATGTGGTAAGGTTGTATTCTATAATGTGGTAACGTTGTATTCTACACTGTGGTAAAGTTGTAGTCTATACTGTGGTAAGGTTGTATTCTATACTGTGGTAAAGTTGTAGTCTATACTGTGGTAAACTTGTAGTCTATATTGTGGTAAGGTTGTATTCTATACTGCGGTAAAGTTATAGTCTATACTGTGATAAGGTTGTATTCTATACTGTGGTAAGCTTGTAGTCTACACTGTGGTAAGGTTGTATTCTACACTGTGGTAAGGTTGTATTCTATACTGTGGTAAAGTTGTATTCTATACTGTGGTAACGTTGTATTCTACACTCTGGTAAAGTTGTATTCTATACTGTGGTAAAGTTGTAGTCTATACTGTGGTAAGGTTGTATTCTACACTGTGGTAAGGTTGTATTCTATACTGTGGTAAAGTTGTAGTCTATACTGTGGTAAAGTTGTATTCTACACTGTGGTAAAGTTGTAGTCTATACTGTGGTAAAGTTGTAGTCTATACTGTGATAAGGTTGTATTCTATACTGTGGTAAAGTTGTATTCTATAATGTGGTAAAGTTGTATTCTATACTGTGGTAAAGTTGTAGTCTATACTGTGG
>CM059191.1:8835684-8887039 GCA_030323885.1 Branchipolynoe longqiensis
AGTGGGTGGGTTCTGAATGAGGGCCGTGTGTTGGATGGTGTTTATTTACACATTATGGGGAGTGGGTGGGTTCTGAATGAGGGCCGTGTGTTGGGTGGCGTTTATTTACATGCTACGGGGAGTGGGTGGGTTCTGAATGAGGGCTGTGTGTTGGGTGGCGTTTATTTACATGTTACGGGGAGTGGGTGGGTTCTGAATGAGGGCTGTGTGTTGGGTGGCGTTTATTTACATGTTACGGGGAGTGGGTGGGTTCTGAATGAGGGCCGTGTGTTGGGTGGCGTTTATTTACATGTTACGGGGGAGTGGGTGAGTTCTGAATGAGGGCCCGTGGCTAGATGACACATTCAACCAGAACCTGAATCAGTCCGAATCGGCCACGACAAAAACGCATTACAACAAACTCTTTCACATATGACAGCTCATCCATTAAATAAATGAAAAGGCATTGGGGACACTTTTTTTCATGAAACAATGGGGTTGAATTCTTTAGGAGGTAAACTTGCAGCTTCATTTCAATGCTTAACATGACTCTCAGTTTCAATGAGAAAATACAAATCTTCGTAAATAAAATGTCAACTGGGTTTGGTAACTGAAATACAAGTCGGCACAGTGGGAACGTTGCAAGCAGTCGGTCCTGGCGGAGACGGGCAGTGAACAGTTAGTAAGCCGTGGTGGAGACGGGCAGTGAACAGTTAGTAAACCGTGGTGACAGCTCCGTGAGACACCACCCCATTCATCTGGCGGCACGGCCAATCATCAGATTAACGGCCACGTTTCTGATGTTAATCCCGAGTGTAGGCTCGCATTTACAAAGAACACGGGTCTCCCATTAGACACTACTCGCCTTTACAAACAACACAGGTCTCCCATTAGACACTGCTCACCTTTACAAACAACACGGGTCTCCCATTAGACACTGCTCGCCTTTACAAACAACACGGGTCTCCCATTAGACAGTGCTCGCCTTTACAAACAACATGGGTCTCCCATTAGACACTGCTCGCCTTTACAAACAACACGGGTCTCCCATTAGACACTGCTCGCCTTTACAAACAACCTGGGTCTCCCATTAGACATTGCTCGCCTTTACAAACAACACAGGTCTCCCATTAGACACTGCTCGCCTTTACAAACAACACGGGTCTCCCATTAGACACTGCTCGCCTTTACAAACAACACGGGTCTCCCATGAGACACTGCTCACCTTTACAAACAAAACGGGTCTCCCATGAGACACTGCTCGCCTTTACAAACAACATGGGTCTCCCATTAGACACTGCTCGCCTTTACAAACAACACGGTCTCCATTAGCACTGTCGCCTTTACAACAACACCGGTCTCCTTAGACATGTGCCTTAAAACAACACGGTCCCCATTAGACACTGCTCACCTTTACAAACAACACGGGTCTCCCATTAGACACTGCTCGCCTTTACAAACAACACGGGTCTCCCATTAGACACTGCTCGCCTTTACAAACAACACGGGTCTCCCATTAGACACTGCTTGCCTTAACAAACAACACGGGTCTCCCATTAGACACTGCTCGCCTTTACAGACAACACGGGTCTCCCATTAGACACTGCTCGCCTTTACAAACAACATGGGTCTCCCATTAGACACTGCTCACCTTTACAAACAACACGGGTCTCCCATTAGACACTGCTCGCCTTTACAAACAACACAGGTCTCCCATTAGACACTGCTCCCCTTTACAAACAACACAGGTCTCCCATTAGACACTGCTCGCTCGGGGCGTCCCGTGCGGCGTCCCGAACGCCAGTCTAGCGTCCTGGCGTCCTCAGAGCTGCCATGTGATTGGCGTATACATCAGCTAACAGTTTGCCTTGTGATGAATCACAATGAGCTGCTCGTCTCACACAAGTCACAACTCTAAACTGTCTAACGGCTGTCAAACTGTTCCATCATGCCAGAAAACATCTGCACAGTTGCACCGCGAATCATACTGGATAAATTAAAGGTGTATCACTCATATTAGTCATAAGGAACTGGGCAGGATGGACTATCGGTACAATTTGTGTCACGTGTGGGAAGTGGTTTTATTTGATCCCCAGTTGAGTTAAAGCTGCATACCCCGATGAAACCATCAAATTTTCAAAATTAGAACACTGACCTAGATTTGATCCTACAAAGTCAACTTAGATATTGGCGCACTTATTAAGCAAGTGGTGCTGCATAGAAGGGAAAGCTGAGTTAATTTAATAGAATCTGTTACTGCTCAAGTAGTATCCAACATTTTGACGTGCATGGAAATATTAATTTGGAATCTTTTCATTTCAAAACCAAATAAAGTGAACCATTTATGACCAAAGTTTTGTCAAACTGTAGTACTGTAAATTATAACGACCGACCTGATTTATTAATCTCAAAACATGGCACACACTTAAAACCAAGAGATTATGCTACTTTAAGCCACAGCTTGTCACTACTAAACCATAACTTTCTGCTAGGAGAGGACAATGACAGTTGTTGGTGCAGTGCCACTGCAATATGACTGAGTCGGGTACTGGGGCAGTAGCCCGTGGCATAGAATCCCTGCGGGTATTCCACAAATGCGCACTTTCCATATTGGTGCTTATCATACAACCTCACATCTTTCTAGGACATCAAACCGAAATCACACTTGGTGCAAATCGCACTGAGCAGTGTGAGACATGGGTGGTCGTTACGAGGGTCTGTTCCTTATTCCCGTCCACAGGTGCCCGGCCGGAACCAGGCATATCGTCAGCACAGCATCTCAAATACCGGAGTTGCAGGAAACAAGGGTAGTGGCACCTTGATAACGCCTAGTAATCACCTTAATAGCTCTAAAGCATGAGGTACATATTGATTACCATGCCACTAATAGCTACGAGTACAGACAATACGCAGCTACACACTACTACCTGGCCGGTGTGAGATAATATTGTGACTCCCATAATAAAGTGCCTCCCCAGTCACTTCAATATGCATCATATTGTGACTGTCGGTCAATGGATCTTTGTGGTGGGTTAGTGGATATGTCGACTCTTTGTATTATTTTAAAGACATGATATGCATAGCTATTCATCTCCATGTATGTTGACATATGCACATATATATTATAGAAAAGGTTTGCTGGGGAAAGAAATTGTTCTTCTTTTAACCAAAAGTAACAATCAATTTATATTGGAAAAGAATTAAACATTTACAAAAAGAAACTTGGTGGGTAGTCACGCTATTACAGGGGGAGTCGCTGTGTTATGCATATTAAAGTGACTGGGGAGTCACTTTTCTATGGGAGTCAGAATATTATCTCACACCGGCAGCTGCCTGGTTCCCTCGAGCTGATGTACAAAAGCCAGATAATCCAGCCTGGCTGTGTAGACTCAGGTGTCAATATGGAAGCACATTCCTCCACATTAGGCCATCCTACCTAGTTTACTCAGTGTACATCACGGCACAACCCGCAGGCCGAGAGCGCCACCACCACTGTACGCGACCTCAGTGCGTGCAGTGCGTGCAATGTGAGGCAGTGCGTGCAGTGTGAGGCAGTGCGTGCAGTGCATGCAGTGTGAGGCAGTGCATGCAGTGTGAGGCAGTGCATGCAGAGTGAGGCAGTGCGTGCAGTGTGAGGCAGTGCGTGCAGTGCATGCAGTGTGAGGCAGTGCATGCAGTGTGAGGCAGTGTGTGCAGTGTGAGGCAGTGTGTGCAGTGTGAGGTAGTGCATGCAGTGTGTGCAGTGTGAGGCAGTGCATGCAGTGTGAGGCAGTGTGTGCAGTGCATACAGTGTGAGGCAGTGTGTGCAGTGTGAGGCAGTGCGTGCAGAGTGAGGCAGTGCATGCAGTGTGAGGCAGTGCATGCAGTGTGAGGCAGTGTGTGCAGTGTGAGGCAGTGCATGCAGTGTGAGGCAGTGCGTGCAGTGTGAGGCAGTGTGCGCAGTGCATGCAGTGTGAGGCAGTGCGTGCAGTGTGAGGAAGTGCGTGCAGTGTGAGGCAGTGCATGCAGTGTGAGGCAGTGCATGCAGTGTGAGGCAGTGTGTGCAGTGCATGCAGTGTGAGGCAGTGTGTGCAGTGTGAGGCAGTGCGTGCAGAGTGAGCAGTGAGTGCAGCATTGTGAGGCAGTGTGTGGCAGTGTGAGGCAGTGGTGCAGTGTGAGGCAGTGCATGCAGTGTGAGGCAGTGCTTGCAGTGTGAGGCAGTGCATGCAGTGTGAGGCAGTGTGTGCAGTGTGAGGCAGTGCATGCAGTGTGAGGCAGTGCTTGCAGTGTGAGGCAGTGCATGCAGTGTGAGGCAGTGTGTGCAGTGTGAGGCAGTGCATGCAGTGTGAGGCAGTGTGTGCAGTGTGAGGCAGTGTGTGCAGTGTGAGGCAGTGTGTGCAGTGTGAGGCAGTGTGTGCAGTGTGAGATAGTGCATGCAGTGTGTGCAGTGTGAGGCAGTGTGTGCAGTGTGAGGCAGTGTGTGCAGTGTGAGATAGTGCATGCAGTGCATGCAGTGTGTGCAGTGTGTGCAGTGTGTGCAGTGTGAGGCAGTGCATGCAGTGTGAGGCAGTGCGTGCAGTGTGAGGCAGTGCATGCAGTGTGAGGCAGTGTGTGCAGTCTGAGGCAGTGCATGCAGTGTGAGGCAGTGCATGCAGTGTGAGGCAGTGTGTGCAGTGCATGCAGTGTGAGGCAGTGTGCGCAGTGCATGCAGTGTGAGGCAGTGCGTGCAGTGTGAGGCAGTGCATGCAATGTGAGGCAGTGCGTGCAGTGTGAGGCAGTGCATGCAGTGTGAGGCAGTGTGTGCAGTGTGAGGCAGTGCATGCAGTGTGAGGCAGTGCATGCAGTGTGAGGCAGTGCAGAGTGAGGCAGTGCATGCAGTGTGAGGCAGTGTGCGCAGTGCATGGGGTGTGAGGCAGTGTGTACAGTGTGAGGCAGTGCCTGCAGTGTGGGGCAGTGCATGCAGTGTGAGGCAGTGTGTGCAGTGTGAGGCAGTGCATGCAGTGTGAGGCAGTGCATGCAGTGTGAGGCAGTGCATGCAGTGTGAGGCAGTGCGTGCAGTGTGAGGCAGTGCATGCAGTGTGTGCAGTGTGAGGCAGTGCATGCAGTGCATGCAGTGCACGCAGTGTGAGGCAGTGTGTGCAGTGGATGCAGTGTGAGGCAGTGCATGCAGTGTGAGGCAGTGCATGCAGTGGATGCAGTGTGAGGCAGTGCATGCAGTGGATGCAGTGTGAGGCAGTGCGTGCAGTGTGAGGCAGTGCATGCAGTGCGTGCAGTGAGGCAGTGCGTGCAGTGGATGCAGTGCGTGCATTGTGAGGCAGTGTCGTGCACACGGGAGGCCTGTGTACTACCGCAGATACAAGCCACACGTCGGCGGCTGGTGGCACGCGGCCCGTCAAGGTTTCATCACCCAGCCCCGGTTGAAGTTGCATAATGGGCTTGAGCTGTTGGTATATTTAAAATATAAAAATATTAGGTAGATCATAACTTTACTTTACTTTGGCTTGGGGTAACTTAAAGAATATATATAAACGGCTAAATTTGGAGATAATTGAAGTGAAAACATGCAAAATACTTGACATCACAGGCTTGGATGACTTGCAGCACTAACAGGTTATATACAAAATTGACTTAATATTGTTTCTATGCAAAAGTAAATGTTTGATGAATGCATTGTTATCTATCTTAGTATCTATGCTGGATATGTAGGATCAAATCTGGTTTAGAAAAGTTATGCTTTCATCCGATTAGGCAGCTTTAAGTGAGGTTTAATCAGATTGAAATATTATTTCTTTGTGTGGAGCCTGACTGGGGTGAGCCGCTTGTTGTACTCGGTAGCCAAAGGCCGGTTCACAGACAGTTAGCCGTCCTTACTGCGAACTATAGGCGGTGTGCTGGTACCACGCGTCCGTCGTCTCGCCCTTACAAGTTACAGGTGCCTCCCGTACCCCGAGTTGTACACCCCGATGGGCTGTCATTGTGCCAGCAACTTCTAATTCAATCTGCTCACATATAGCCACCCAAGCAAGCCTCGCGGCTTCCACCCCCAGCACCACCAATCCAATTCACCCTTCACCCCGCCCGCCACCTCCCTTGCCGGGCGGGCCGGGCGGGGCAGGCTACCGCTCGACCCACCACACTTGCCGGTGTGCGGCGGGGTGCGCCCCGGGCCCAGCCGTCTATCCATAATGCGGGCGGGTGGCGGGGCGGTTGGGGGTGGAGGACCATATTCACTCACCACTGCCTCTATCAGACGGGCGCATCGACTGGAGGCGGGCCGGGCGGTGTTCGGTCACGGGGGTACGTACGGTGGTCATCAACCTCACCTCGCCAGGCCCACAGGCCCACAGGCCCACAGGCTTTTTTTTTCATCACGACAGGAAAAAAAACAAATATTTCCCTAAATAAGATGATTAGATCGGCGTTTTTATGGCAAATACATGACACAGACGCCGATTACATTTGTATTAACTATTATTGATTTATTCGTTTAAAGTCACGTTAGAACTCTTGGTTCCTCAATAGGGTGCGCTCACTGTGTAAATGACGCACACACTACTAGTGAACCCAAGTCCTGCCGAGACCCACATTGGCGCGGACTATCTCCAAATCGGATACATTGGTGAGACAGGGGTGGTCGCATCATATACAGACAGTAGCTGCAATAGTCACCACACAATTCGATACAGCACCAATTGCCATATCCCAACTAGTCAACATCACAGAGAGCTATACTTACTAGTGGCCCACAGACTCACTATTAGTATTATTATTAATAATCACAGCGCTTGGAGATCTTGACGGGTATATCCAATTGCACTACCATAGTACCAAGCAGGACACGTCCTGCAGACCTCGACAATCCGCACTGACCTGCGGCCACCCAGACCTGCACCTCAACTCACAGCACCCGCCTTTCACATCCAGTCACGGGGGTCAGAACATGCCCCGGGAAGGTGTCACTGTGTGTAGGCTGCCCCAGGGATGGTCACTGTGTGAATAGAGGGTTCCCCCCACGGAAGTGTCACTGGGTGAGTAGAGGCTGTCCCAGGAAAGCTGTCACTGTGTGAGTAGAGGCAACCCCAGGGAAGGTGTCACTGTGTGAGTAGAGGCTGTCCCAGGAAAGCTGTCACTGTGTGAGTAGAGGCAACCCCAGGGACGGTCACTGTGTGAGTAGAGGCAACCCCAGGGAAGGTGTCACTGTGTGTAGGCTGCCCCAGGGACAGTCACTGTGTGAGTAGAGGCAACCCCAGGGAAGGTGTCACTGTGAGTAGGCTGTCCCAGGGAAGGTGTCACTGTGAGTAGGCTGTCCCAGGGAAGGTGTCACTGTGAGTAGGCTGTCCCAGGGAAGGTGTCACTATGTGTAGGCAGCCCCAGGGACAGTCACTGTGTGAGTAGAGGGTTCTCCCACGGATGTGTCACTGGGTGAGTAGAGGCAACCCCAGGGAAGGTGTCACTGTGTGTAGGCTGCCCCAGGGACGGTCACTGTGTGAGTAGAGGCAACCCCAGGGAAGGTGTCACTGTGAGTAGGCTGTCCCAGGGAAGGTGTCACTGTGAGTAGGCTGTCCCAGGGAAGGTGTCACTGTGAGTAGGCAGCCCCCGGGAAGGTGTCACTGTGTGTAGGCTGCCCCATGGAAGGTGTCACTCTGATTACAGGCTTCCCCAGAGAAGGCGTCACTGTCAGTAGGCTACCCCATGGAAGGTGCCACTGTGAGTGGGCTGCCCCAGAGAAGGTGTCACTGTGTGAGTAGAGGCTGTCCCAGGGGAGGTGTCACTGTGTGAGTAGTGGCGGTCCCAGAGAAGGTGTCACTCTGAGGAGGCAGCCCCATGGAAGGTATCACTATGAGTAGGCAGCCCCATGGAAGGTGTCACTGTGTGTAGGCTGCCCCGTGGAAGGTGTCACTCTGATTAGGGGCTTCCCCAGGGAAGGTGTCAGTGTCAGTAGGCTGCCCCATGGAAGGTGCCACTGTGTGTAGGCTGCCCCATGGAAGGTGTCACTCTGATTAGGGGCTTCCCCAGGGAAGGCGTCACTGTGTGTAAGCTGCCCCATGGAAGGTGTCACTGTGTGTAGGCTGCCCCGTGGAAGGTGTCACTCTGATTAGACGCTTCCCCAGGGAAGGCGTCACTGTCAGTAGGCTGCCCCATGGAAGGAGTCACTGTGTAAGCTGCCCTAGGGAAGGTGTCACTGTGTAGGCAGTCCCAGCGAAGGTGTCATGTGAGAAGCTTCTGTCACCACAACCACATGAGCTGACTCCGTCACAGCACCCGAGCTGCATAATGCGATTTAAACAAGATGGCCGCTACATTCATCTACATCAGCTAACTTGTGTTACGGCGCGCTGGGCCCGCCTCTGTGTCCTCCCAGGGGGCGCTGCGGTGGTCGAACGCCATGCAATAATCTCATGTTATTAGAGAATTAAATAGGATCTTGTACTGCATGGGTGCCTTTGTGAAAGTCAGTGTTGCGGGTCCTTGACCGCCTGGTAGTCGGGGTCAGAGTGCGCGTTGTGTGTGCGTGTGTTTCTAGTACCCTGATGGTTGGTTGGTTGTTGGAGTTTTACATTCTGTTAACATCTAAGGTCACATCAGGGTGGGTACTGACTTACAACAGTGCACACTCATGGCAACTTTATAGGGCTTCCCCACTGGGAGACCAGGCCACCAGCACCATGAGCTAATCTCCAACTCAGTCACATTATCCTGACACTGAGCCAACCAGTCATTTCCCTATCCTAATAATGCCGAGCGCCTGGCTAGGAAGCGACAAGTATCAAGTTTTAAGTCACTGGTGTGACTCAACCAGTCTAGCACATATCTGATCAATATGGCCGTACTTTTCATGTTGAAATCAGCACCTCGGTTACCTACAATGTGTGCAGGCTGGTCCTCGAGAAAATCTGATAAAATTGTTGATAGAATACGATTTGCATAGTATCCTATAACACACAGCTTCCTTCCTACTGGAATCACCCAAGGTGGTGCAGGTGCAGTCAGACCCCGCTCACTAACCAGCCTCCATCAGACCCTGCTCAGCGGCACAACCCAGCCTCAATCAGACCCCACTCAGCGACACAAACCAGCCTCAGTCAGATCCTGCTCAGCAACACAAACCAGCCTCAGTCAGACCCCGCTCAGCAACACAAACCAGCCTCAGTCAGATCCCGCTCAGCGGCTCAAACCAGCCTCAGTCAGACCCTACTCAGCACCACAAACCAGCCTCAGTCAGACCCCACTTAGCGGCACAAACCAGCCTCAGTCAGACCCCGCTTAGCGGCACAAACCAGCCTCAGTCAAACCCTGCTTAGCAGCACAAACCAGCCTCAGTCAGACCCCACTCAGTGGCACAAACCAGCATCAGTCAGACCCCCCCTCATTGGGACAACCCAGCCTCAGTCAGACCCCGCTCAGTTGCACAAACCAACCTCAGTCAGACCCCGCTCAGTGACACAAACTTTCAACAGTCAGACCCCATTCAGTGGCACAAACCAGCCTTATACCCCTGTCACACTACGATGCTTCTCGCCGGCGTGCCGCCAACGCGCAAAATAAGTTGTACGCGTCGAGACACGTCCAACTTTTCGGCGTTTTGGGAAGAAATTAGACTTCAGGGCAGCGTGTTAGTAGAGCGCGGCCAACATTGTGGTAACGTATATCGGTGCGTTCTGTCTGTGTCTGTGTCTGTGTCTCTGTATGTGTCTCTGGCTGTGTCTCTGTCTGTGTCTCTGTCTGTCTCTCTGTCTGTGTCTCTGTCTGTGTCTCTGTCTGTGTCTCCGTCTGTCTGCGTCTGTGTCTCCGTCTGTCTGTGGCTGTGCCTCTCTCTCTCTGAGACACAGAGACACACACACACAGACACACACACACAGACACAGAGACACACACAGAGACACAGAGACACACACACAGACAGAGACACACACAGACACAAATACACACACAGAGACACGTACACACACAGAAACACACACACAGACACACACAGAGACACACATACACACACAGACACAGAGACATATATACACACACAGAGACACACACAGACACAGAGACACATATACAGACACATATACACACAGAGACAGAGAGACACACACAGACACAGAGACATACACAGAGACACACACACAGACAGAGACACACACAGACAGAGACACACACACAGACACACACACATAGAGACAGAGACACACACACAGACACAGAGACACACACAAAGACACAGAGACACAGACACACATACACAGAGACACACACAGAGGCACAGATACACACATAGAGACACAGACACAGAGACACATACACAGACACACACACAGACACAGATACACATACACACATAGAGACACAGAGACACACATACACACACATACACAGACACATATACACACAGAGACACACACAAACACAGAGACACAGACACAGATACACACACAGAGACAGAGAGACACACACAGACACAGAGACATACACAGAGACACATACACACACACACAGACACACATAGAGACACAGAGACAGAGACACAGACAGAGACACAGACAGAGACACACACAGACACAGAGACACACACCGAGACACCGAGACACAGACATAGAGACACACAGAGACACACACAGAGACACAGATACACACACATAGAGACACACAGACACACACACAGACACACAGACACACACAGAGACACACACAGCAACGTGTGAGCAACATTCCTCCAACACACTTGTAATGTGTGTCAATGTCCTCCTAACGTCCTCCTAACGTGCGTATCCAGACGTTTCCGCGCGTTGTAGGTCGTCCCATTTTTTTGACATGCTTAAAACATTGAGCGACCAATTACGCTCGACGACGTCCTCCAGCGACTGTCAACATCCAGGATAGTGTACCGACGTTTCCCAACGTTCGCATAACGTCCCCCGAACGTTTCCCGACGTGTACCGACGTTTCGGCAATGACCCCTCATTGGGACAAACCAGCCTTAGTCAGATCCTGCTCAGTGACACAAACCAGCCTCAGTCCGACCCAGCTCGGTGACACAGACCGGCTTTGGTGGTCTGAGAGGATCGTGGGGGTGAGAGTAGTGAAGAATGGGGGGTGCGATGGTGTGGTGGTGTGGTGGTGTGGTGGTGTGGAGGTGGTGTGGTGGTGGTGTGGTGGTGGTGTGGTGGTGGTGGTGTGGTGGTGTGGTGGTGTGGTGGTGTGGAGGTGGTGGTGGTGGTGTGGAGGTGGTGTGGTGGTGTGGTGGTGGTGTGGTGTGGTGGTGGTGGTGGTGGTGGTGGTGTGGTGGTGGTGGTGTGGTGGTGGTGTGCTGGTGCTGTGTTTGTGCTGTGCTGTAACGGTGAGGTGATGTGGTTTGGTGGTGTGGTGTGGTGTGGTGTGGTGTGTTCTTTTTCGCCGTACTCCATTCAACAGAGGCTAATCGTTCTTTTGATGTCGCAGCGATTGTCCCTCCTTTAAGGCTGACTTATTACGAGAAGGCCACTCCACAAATAGGTTGTGAACTAGGGCAAGCCTGCACGCTAGACTGACTGCCAAACATTCATATGTGCAAATCATGACCACCTTGTTTCTTAACGCCGCGCTTCATTGAAATGAGTAGAGAGTTCTTATATATGCATTTCACATCAAGGGTGCTTTATTTCACTGTGCTCAATGCCGTTGTGTGGGTGGCTCTGTACTAGGTAACCTGTGATGGTGTGAGTCATCCGATCGATCCTGCTCAGTTGACCCATTTGCAGTTTGGGCTATTTTCCATTCCAACCAGTGCCCCACAACTGGTTCAACAAAGGCTGTGGTATGGGCTGTCCTATCTGCGGGAAAGGGCCTATAAGCTGATCGTGTTGCAGATTTGTTCAAATGCTGCAGCACTATCAATGTATACTAATACGTTTAGACGCCACAGTACTATCAGCGTATATTAATGTGTGGTGCAGATGCTGCAGCGCTATCGGCGTATACTACTACCAGGTTGGTAAACGTCACAGCACTATCAACATATACTAATACGTTGTTAAAAACCGCAGCACTGTTAGTGCATACTAATACATTGTTATGTGGCTGTCACACTACGACGACAAGGCCGACGACAGTCCAACGACTTGTCGTTTTGCTCTGTCATCGGCTGTCGCTCGGCTGTCGCTCAGCTGTCGTTGCGACACCTCCACGACAGCTCCAGTTTCTCGACTGTCGCCGGGTTGTCGTCGGCTTTTTGGACATGTTGAAAAAGTTTGACGACAGCCGATGTCGTTCGGCTGTCGCTACGGTGTCGCTACGGTGTCGCTACGGTGTCGTTACGGTGTCGTTACGGTGTTGTCTTTGTCGTTAAGCTGTTGTCTTTGTCGTTAAGCTGTCGTCGCTTCTCTCTCCATAGCAGCTGTATGTGTGTCTCTGTGTCTATGTGTGTGTCTCTGTGTGTGTGTCTCTGTCTGTGTCTCTGTGTGTGTCTCTCTGTATGTGTCTCTGTGTGTGTCTCTGTGTGTGTGTCTCTGTGTGTGTCTCTGTGTCTCTGTGTGTGTATCTGTGTATGTGTGTGTCTCTTTGTCTGTGTGTGTGTCTCTGTATGTGTCCTCTGTGTCTGTGTGTGTGTCTGAAGACTGCTTCCTAACAGGTCCGCCGCATAGTCTAACACACATGTTTGTACCGTCCCATTTCTTCATATATCATATGGAGACTGCTTCCTAACAGGTCCGCCGCATAGTCTAACACACATGTTTGTACCGTCCCATTTCTTCATATATCATATGGAGACGGCTTCCTAACAGTCCGCTGCATAAACCTACATGTTTGCACCGTCCCATTCTCATATTTCTCATGAAGACTGCTTCCTAACAGGTCCGCCGCATAAACCTACATGTTTGCACCGTCCCATTCTTCATATTTCTCATGGAAACTGCTTCGTGTGTGTCTCTGTGTGTGTAGTGGTGTGTCTGTGTGTGTGTCTCTGTGTCTGTGTGTGTGTCTGTGTGTGTGTGTCTCTGTGTCTGTGTGTGTGTGTGTCTGTGTCTCTGTGTGTGTCTCTTTGTCTCTGTGCGTGTGTCTCTGTATGTGTCTGTCTGTGTGTCTGTGTGTGTGTCTCTGAGTTATTTCTGTGTCTCTGTGCGTGTCTGTGTCTGTGTGTGTCTCTGTGTGGTCTCTTTGTGTGCGATAAACCACACACACTCACACTATCCACACTCACACTCACATCACACTCACTATCACACTCACTATCCACACTCAATATCACTCACACATCACTATCACACTCACCTATCACACTCACATCACTATCACACACTACCACACTCACACTCACTATCACACTCACACTCACACTCACTATCACACTCACACTCACTATCACACTCACTATCACACTCACACACACTATCACACTCACTATCACACTCACACTCACTATCACACTCACTATCACACTCACACTCACTATCACACTCACTCACTATCACACTCACTATCACATCACTATCACATGTCACATTCCACACTCACTATATACACTCACTATCAGACTCACTATCACAGTAAAATATCAGTCACACTCACTATCACACTCACTATCATCCACACTATCAACATTCACCACTCACTATTCACACTCACTATCACACTCACTATCACATCTCACTTCACATCACTATCACCTCACTATCACACTCACTAATCCACTCATCAGTCACATCACTATCACACTCACTTATCACACTCACTATCACACTCACTATCACACTCACACTCACTATCACACTCATACTCACACTCACTATCACACTCACACTTCACTATCACACTCACACTTCACTATCACACTCACACTTCACTATCACACTCACTATCACACTCACTATCACACTCACTATCACACTCACACTTCACTATCACACTCACACTCACTATCACACTCACTATCACACTCACTATCACACTCACTATCACACTCATACTCACACTCACTATCACACTCACACTTCACTATCACACTCACACTCACTATCACACTCACACTCACTATCACACTCACACTCACTATCACACTCACTATCACACTCACACTCACTATCACACTCATACTCACACTCACTATCACACTCACACTTCACTATCACACTCACACTCACTATCACACTCACACATCACTATCACACTCACTTCACACTCACTATCACACTCACTATCACACTCTCATTATCATGAGCCATGTTTGCTACCGTCCCATTCTTCATATTTCTCATGAGACTGCTTCCTAACAGGTCCGCCGCATAGTCTAAAAATGTTTGTACCGTCCATTTCTTCATATATTATATGAAGACTGCTTCCTAACAGGTCCGTCGCATAAACCTACATGTTTGCACCGTCCCATTCTTCATATTTCTCATGGAAACTGCTTCATGTGTGTCTCTGTGTGTGTAGTGGTGTGTCTGTGTGTGTGTCTGTGTGTGTCTGTGTGTGTATCTGTGTGTGTGTCTCTGTGTCTGTGTCTGTGTATCTGTGTCTCTGTGTGTGTCTCTGTGTGTGAGACACACACACAGACACACACAGAGACACAGAGTCACACACACACATACACAGACACACACACAGATACACACACACAGATACACACACACAGACACACATAGAGACACACACAGAGTCACACACACAGAGACACACACAGAGACACATACACACACTGTCACTTTGGTGGGGGGGGCACTGTCGCGGCACTGTCGCGGCACTGTCGCGGCACTGTCGCGGCACTGTCGTGGCACTGTCGCGGCACTGTCGCGGTACTGTCATCCGAATTTGCATATGTCGTCGGGTTTTCACAAAATCCAAGTCGCTGGGCTGTCGTCAGCCCCTTGTCGTCGTAGTGTGACAGCCCCATGAAACGCCGCAGCACTATCAGTGTATACTACTAACACATTGTTAAATGTTGCAGCACTATCAGTGTATACTACTAACATGTTGACAAATACCACATCACTATCAGTGTATACTACTAACAGTAACACATTGTTAAATGCCGCAGCACTATCAGCGTATATTAATACGTTGTTAAAAGCTGCAGCACTATCAGCGTAATACGTGTTGCAGACGCCGCAGTATGATCAGCGTATACTACTATCACATTTTAAATGCCTCAGCACTATCAGCATTTACTGATACGTGGTGCAGACGCCACAGTGCTGTCAGCATATACCACGAATACATTGTTAAAAGTTGCAGCACTACCAGGCGGGTGGGTCAGTATGTAGTAAGGTGGGGAAGAATGCAGTAAAGTGGGGCAGTAGGGCCTATGTAGTAGGGCCTATGTAGTAGGTTACATTTTGCGGCACTACAGCCCCCACTGCTGTGTCATGATAGTCTTTTGAACTTGGGTAGTGTTTTGAACATACGTAGGGGTAGTGTTTTGAACTGAACAGCAGTGTTTTGAACAGGGTAGTGTTCTGAACGTCCTACACCGGGCATCCATCACCACGGGCAGCCGCCGGAGTCTACGGGCTTTGTTTCAGAGGCACCCACTCGTGAGGCGATATGATCCAGTGCCTGGGCAGACGCGCTTTCCCATAATGATGGGGGATGGGGGGTGGGGGGTGGGGTGCGTGGGGGAGCAGCCCACTGAGGGGCAATGGCCGTTTAACCGGAAGTTACCAGCCGCTACTCGTTCTGTTCTAGAAGGTCGGTGAGAAGGAGAAGGCACCAAGAGGGCTCATACTTCCTTGCACAACGCACCCAATTGTATTAAACTGACGGAGGACATAACACACAGCTAACTCCCCTCCTAGTCCTAGAGAATTGATTCAATTCAAGAAAGTCTATAATGTACATGTTATGGTACATCAGTATTGGCGCGCAGCGCAATTTATTTGCATGTTTTTGCTCGAATAGCTTCAAAGTTAACCACGTACAATAGAAAGTATGCACAACGAAAGTAAAGTAAATTATAACGATCAACTAAATGCATTTATTTAAATAATTTGGCAGAAATGCAAAACTAGCGAATTGAGCACCTTTAACCAGCTTGCACAGAGAGTTGCACGTTTTGTTGTGTTTTTTTTGTGTGTGTTTTTTGTGTGTGTGATGAATTTATTAACCCTGCTCATAACCGATAAGTGTGTTAACACTTGTTTTCACCAGTGGGCAGCACTAGTCCAATTTTATTCAAATCTTTTGAAATTTGTTTGATTAATAATTTAGGATTTTCTTGCTTCTTGTTTAGTTAGGTTTTGCTTTCAATGTTAACTGACTGAGGCTGTAGTATAATACGCGTCACTCGGTTATTTACATTTAAGGTAAATGAGAAATAGAAATACGCAAAGAAACAAGAAATACAATATGGAAATATGATAACGTTGTGATGACTTTTTGATAACGATATTAAAATGCAAGGGAAATAATAACTGAAAACAAAATCAATGTATTTAGTTCCAATGTATTAAGAAGGCAGTGTTATGGCTGGCAGAGTTATTAATAGATATACAGCTTTGTGGCATTGCCAATTTGATATAATTGGTGAACCTAGAAGACGAATATATTGTGTAAATGTCGATATTACTTTGAAATTGCCACTAAGCAGTATGGCTTGGCTTTAAGCTCTACACCAATGTTCCGCCCACTTACCACCAACTCTTTCCTCTTCAACACCCTTCTTTTCAAAATGTTCCATTTCAACGTGGCACCTCCCCATTCACGTGGCCCTGTCTCAGTAACGCAATATTCATTACCAAATTAAGCCGCTTAATAACAACCCTTGTTATCCTCCGACTCACGGAACTGAGGAAATCTGGGACACATCCACTCGAGTACCAAGGACTGCATGCAGAGATTCAAGGCCAGTTTGCAACCACCTCTCCATATACACTGATGGTTCGAAAGACCAAAGCCGGGTAGCTGCTGCGGCAGTCTGCCGACGGGAAAAACTTGGTGTACGTTTGCCCGATCAGAGCTCGATTTTCACTGCAGAGGCCCGAGCACTCCTTCTCGCTTTGGAGTGTATCGAGGTATCCAACCACACTAACTATGTTATATACAGTGATTCCTTCTCTTGCCTCCTGGCTGTTGCTGGACTGAAAACGAATCACCCTATTCTAGCAACGGTCATTTATAAAATGAACCAACTGACAACAGATGGGTATGATATCCACCTGTGCTGGGTGCCTGGCCATGCTGGCATACAAGGAAACGAACGAGCTGATCGGGCTGCGAAGAAGGCCCTGAACTGTGATCTTGAACCGTGTCTGATCCCTCACTCTGATCTGAAACCACTAATAGCCACCCACATAAAATCCAAATGGCAACATGAGTGGGATGAAAACATCAATAAACTTAAAGAAATTGAACCATCTGTGGGAAAGCCACCACAGACTCATGCGGGAGGTCGGCGGGACCAAGTGGTCCTTAGTCGCTGCCGTGTTGGCCACTCGTGGCTTACACATGCTTTTCTGCTCAAGGGGGAACCTCCCCCTGAATGTATTGGGTGTCAGTCCCCACTGACACTCAAACACATTTTACTAAGTTGCGTTGATTTTTTGGCCCTGCGCCAACGGTTCTACACTGCAGACAGTATGCATGACCTTTTTACTAAGGTAAAACAGGAAAACATTTTAGCCTTTTTGAGGGCAGCTGGACTGTACCACCTTATATAGTTTACTAAATGGATTCTATTAATTATTAATGAAACTTTTCTTTTTCTATGGGAATTTGTTTCCCTTGACCACAGATATATGATTGTGAGCTTTCTAATTTAATTAGTGTCTATTGGCACATAATTGATTGTCTGCTTTTACATGTAAAAGCGATGGTTTGAACAAAAAAACAAACATTTCTCGCCGTGAATATGGCCTATGCTGCCGACACGGCGTAAAGCAACCACCAATCAATCAATCAATCTTTCCAATCAAATTACCCTTCTTCCCACGAACCCAACGCACCACGTATCATACAAAAATTGATCCACTCGGCTGGCTGAGTTTTCACTTTGATTCATATTGAGTGTTTTCTTCCGGCAGCCTCCAGTCGATTCACAGGAATACTGTTGACCTAGTTGTGGCACTTTGATGTGGAAAGCCCGTCAGTGTGCTGCCCCAGGTGTGTTTGTGTGTGCCGTGTGTGTCTATGTGTGCGCGTGTATGTCCATGTGATTGTGTCCGTGTGTTGGCAGCAATGTGCAAACTAGCAGTCACCACAGTGTGCCCTGATGAGAGTAGCGTGGATATGTGAGCGAACACACATGGCTTGTGAATTACTGCATACCATATATGAGATTGGCTTCCAGTGATCGTTTTTTTTCTTTTCTTCATTTTATTATGCCTTGCTTCACAAGTCACTTCTGTTTTGTATCACGCATTACATTTTCACAGACACTGACTTGCTCCCTTCACTGAGCTCCTCCACACACCGACTTCCCCACCCCATACACTGAGCTGCTCCTCACACTGACCTCTCCCCATACTGACATGCTCCCCACACACTGACTTTCTCCTTCACACTGAGCTGCTCCCCACACACTGACTTGCTCCCTTCACTGAGCTGCTCCCTACACTGACTTCTCCCTCACACTGAGCTGCTCCCCACACTGACTTCTCCCTCACACTGAGCTGCTCCCCACACTGACTTGCTCCCTTCACTGAGCTGCTCCCAACACTGACTTCTCCCTCACACTGAGCTGCTCCCTACACTGACTTCTCCCTCACACTGAGCTGCTCTCTACACTGACTTCTCCCTCACACTGAGCTGCTCCCTACACTGACTTCTCCCTCACACTGAGCTGCTCCCTACACTGACTTCTCCCTCACACTGAGCTGCTCCCCACACTGACTTCTCCCTCACACTGAGCTGCTCCCTACACTGACTTCTCCCTCGCACTGAGCTGCTCCCCCACTGACTTCTCCCTCACACTGAGCTGCTCCCTACACTGACTTCTCCCTCACACTGAGCTGCTCCCCACACTGACTTCTCCCTCACACTGAGCTGCTCCCTACACTGACTTCTCCCTCACACTGAGCTGCTCCCCACACTGACTTATCCCCACACTCAGCTGCTCCACACACATTGACTTGCGCTCTTCACTCAGCTGCTCCCCACACTGACTTGCTCCCTCAAACTGACCTGCTTCACCCACACTGACCTGCTTCTCACGTTGAGCCAATCCCACACTGCGCAGAGCTCTATACAGTCAACAAATCGCAACCTGAGCGTCACATTGAGCTATCTGAACGCTTCTTTCTTCACAGGGCATGCTGATATTGACCCAGGGACTCACAGTGTTCTCACCCTGCAGCACAATCCATTGCTGAGCAAGATTTGACTAAATCCATTTCTCCCCTATCCTGTGGCTGGTAGTGGGACAATGACACTGCTGCCTGCTGTGGAAACAATGTGTCAGTACTATAGTGTATGGAGACATTTGTTCAATCAGCACACTGCGATATCTGGAGTAGAACTCGACTGATATAGTTGCATTTTCGTCGATGTATTTCGTGTATCATGAATGTAGTAGATATTACCAATGGGGGTTTGGGTGGGGGGGGGGGGGGGGATGGGTGGCATCCAAACCCAATCAATTCACTGGATCCTGGAAATAGAAAGAGTCCGGATCCCCTCACATAGGTGCTCCCTGCCCGCTATGACAGGGTGTCCACTGGGTATCACAGCCTCGTAATGAACACGGGCTACAAAGGATACCCTTTGTCATGGCGTCTATGCTGCCCTAATCGATTCTTAAAAGCGGCGCCTGAGGGCGCCCCGACAGACCGGGCTAGCACTCAGCTGGTGCGGACGGCTATGCGCAGGCCCGCTATCTCGACCACGCCTCGTCAAACTGTATTTTTGTTGTTGCCTGCTTCAGCTGCACACATGCCAATTAAAATACTTCACAAAACCTATTCATGTACATTTCATATGCAGAGAAAACAGCATGTGGGTGTTGCTACTTTCGGCCACCGAGGTGAGCTATTCTTAGTGGGAGGCATGTTTCCACCAATGACACACCCAGCTGTGTGAACACAGCGGCAGGATATCAGCGAGCGGCGAGTCGCCCGCCACCCTGCGTATGTGCATCGAACCACGTCCGGCGGTCTCACCGGGGTAGAGCAGCACGGCACGGGCAGCGAGTCCGGTGTAAAGATTTCAAATTCCCCCCATATTCAAGTTCCCCCCCGGGAACTTGAAATCGTTTTCAAATTCCTCCCAGGGGAATTTGAAAACGTTTTCAAATTCCCTCCCTCGTTTTAACTTTCCCTCCCCCCCCCCCATTTTTGGGGAATTCTCTTTATTTTTGATATTTTTGTTATTTTTCATGACAAATATTATAATATACAGAGAATAGCATAATGGAAATTATTACTAGTACAATAAAACATATTTAACCACAAATGACACAAAAAGTCTCCAAGATGGTTAAGAAAAAAAATATTATAGGTCTGAAATTTAAAATGTTTTTTAAAGTTTTTTAAACAATTTTAAATTCCCGGAGGGGGGAATTTGAAAATAGGGGGAGGAATCTGAAAACTGTTTTTAAGTTCCCCCCCAGGAATCTGAAAACGTTTTTAATTTCCACGGAGGGAAGTTAAAAACGTTTTCAGATTCCCGGGGGGGAACTTGGGAAGGGGGGAAGTTGAAATCGTTACACCGGGCCGAGCTGCAGTGTGGGACAGTTCCAATACCTGCTGTGTGGACGGCTGGACCAGCAGGTAGGTGCCTGTGTCTGGTCGAGACGGGCTCAGTGGCAGGTGGATGCTCCATAAACAGGGGCACCAGCCCAACATATTTTGTTTGTTGTTTTACGTCCTAGCAACATCAAAGGTCATATCATGACGGTCAGCCGAACACAAACAGTCCATCTACCACTTTCGTGTACGGCAACACCACACTGTAGTCATGTGAACATTGTTCTCCGATATAGGACGATGCTTTGTTGCTAGCAATAGCATAAACGGAAATTTTATTAAATAAGTACACTATGACGTGAAGTGGAGGGGAATGGGCGGGTTTCGAATGACACGTGGACGGTTGGATTCCAATAGAGCTGGGAAAAGTGACGATGACAATACATTGTCTCTTAAATTAAATAAAACGTCAGCACATAAATATAACTCCAAGTTATCCCTTTCCTTTTATTATCAAATCCATCTCAAACGGTACTTTTTTTTATGAATGAGACCAAGTTCAAGAGTGATTTATCTTACTTCCTTTATTATATATGTCCGGGTGTACTTCCACGCTGAACGGGCTCGAGCTATTCGCGCCTTCACAGGTGTGTTCAGCGGGCATGAAACCTGTGGTAGTGTATGGCAGGCATAAGCCACCCCCACAGGAGTTCAGTGGCCGGCTGAGCCTCCCCACCTCAGGGCCAGTAGCTGCTGGTGCCATGTGTACAACCAGCAGCAGACCAGCCACCTCACTCAACACGGGTGTAGGGACATTTGAACATTTGCGCTGTGGTTGTAACAGAACTTTCTTGTTAACTGAGTGAGTACAGTATCCGTATCATCACACAGTGAGACCTTTATACAAACTGCCTTACTTTAAAAACATCTATAAACAAAATAAATCCCAAATTAACCATATAAAAGCACCCCCTACCGTG
This sequence comes from Branchipolynoe longqiensis, assembly GCA_030323885.1. NCBI lineage: Eukaryota > Metazoa > Annelida > Polychaeta > Phyllodocida > Polynoidae > Branchipolynoe > Branchipolynoe longqiensis. The sequence continues at coordinate 8,857,202 of CM059191.1, forward strand.
TCCTAATGCCCTGTGTGATATAGAGGCTTGAAGTCTAAATGCACAAAGGCATTTCACGCAAAAGCTTCTGGCACGCACTTCTCAATACATACATTCTGCGCACTTCTGAGAAACCTAGTCCCCGTGTCACCGGGCAGCTTTTCAAACAGGAGAAGTATTCATAGTACCTGGGACTAGAGTGAGATAAGCTGTGTCAAGGGTTCAGGGTAGTCGTCGGATCAAAAAGAGGCTAGGAGAATGCTACCTCCATAGTTCTCCCCACCATGCCCACCAGGATGAGATAACTCACTGATGTCCTGTACACTGGCTAATCTAGCATGTAATGCTGTGGTGCAGGTAATCATGCATTGCTGTGCGCACAGTGTGGACATGTACAATGGTGCATAAACAGTATGGTGGTACATGTACAAGGGTGCACATACAGTGTGGTGGTACATGTACAAGGGTACATACAGTGTGGTACATGCATAATAGTGAATAGACAGTGTGGTGGTACAAGTACAATGGTGAATAGACAGTGTGGTGGTAAATATACAAGGGTACATAGACAGTGTGGTACATGTATAATAGTGAATAGACAGTGTGGTGGTCCATGTACATCGGTGAATAGACAGTGTGGTGGTACATGTACAATGGTGCATAGACAGTGTGGTACATGTACAGCCGTAAATAGACAGTGTGCTGGTACATTTATAGTATAGTTATACGGTGTTTTCCCGAGGTACTAGCCTCGGAGTGTCGTGGGTCAGGGAGATGTTTGTTTGTTTGTTGTTGTTTTACATCCTAGCAACATATAAGGTCATATCAGGACGGGCGGGTCAGGGAGAAGGAAGCACATCCAGGTCCAGCAATCTTTTACATACTTTTTAGGTGTTTTCGATTTGGTTCTAGCAAAAATTATACTTGTGCTAGGATAGAGTGGGTAGGGTGGGTAGGGTGGGTAGGGTGGGTAGGGTGGGTAGGGTGGGTGGGCCCTGACCCACGACTATCTGAGGCCAGTACCTCGTGAAAACACCAGTTATCCATAATCTGTACCGAGGTAAGATTCTATTTTACCTCGGTACTACGCCTCTGGCTACTCGTAGCCCAGGGAGAATTTTACGTAATCTCATTTTTTATCCTTTTATGTTGTAACAATATTATATATATATGAGTACATAAATTTTATGTTTTTTCCCACCTGTTTCTAGTTGGTGAATAGGTGTGTTGCCCCGCCGCTTGACTTTTCCAGTCGTTTGTTGTAATGTTTTGAAAATGATCTAGCCATCTTCCACCCAGCCCGTGCAAGAATTCTCTTAACCAAGATACCTAATTGTCTTGCCTTGGAGACCACGGCTCCACGTGTTGAGTGAGACCCATAGTGTCCAGTGTTGACTCCTGCTTGTTTAAATACCTTGATAGTCCACCTTAGCGAAATAGCGAATGGTAGACAGGAAGTGTGAACACTTATTTCTTGCGAGAGTGTCTCTCGAGATAGCTTCATGTGGTCGTATAAAGCTGATTAGTGGTGGTCTGGAATTTCTGATTCCGCATGACTTGGATATGTAACCCCTCCCTAATGGCCGAAACTACACATATCCATTTATCCTCTGGAAAACTACTAATGTGAACTGTGCACAGTGGGTCCCCTGTACGATTTGATTTAAGTAATGTCTGTAAATCAAATGTAGCTTCTTCCTTATCTATTTCTAGTCCATCTAGTGAAAGTGCCACAATGGTTTGGCCTCTGTGTCCTGTAATTAGCAATAATAAGACTGCTAATTTAAATCCTAGCTCTTTCATTGACAAATGTTTGGTGCTAGGCCATGACTTAAATAGTTTGAATACTATTGATAAATCCCAAAACCTATTATATTTAGGTTTGGGTGGGTTTCTTTCGTACACCGATCTAATGAACCACTGTACTAACTGATGTTTCCCAACTGTTTGTCCATCTATTCTTGGTAGAATAATGGATAGGGCACATCTCACTGTGTTAATAACACTGAAAGCTAGTCCTTCGTCTTCTAATATTCTTAGAAATCGTAACACTTGAGGTATTGTAGGTTTTAATGGTTTGACTCCTTTGAGAAGGCAATGAAAGCCCCATTTCTTTAAATAACTTGTGTATAATTTAACTGTTCCTTTTCTCCAGGCATGTAATATTAGTCTTTCTTTTGTTATTTTGTATAATCCAAATTGTTCCAAATGTTTTCTTAGAAAAGGAATGCCAAAAGGGGTGTTGTCGACACATCTCCGTGGACTGTTAGTGGTCCTTGATATTGAAGGTTGTTCCTTTCCCTTGGGAAGCCATTAAGTCTTTTGCTGCTGATGTTATTGCCACTAACCATGGTTGTGTTTCCCATGCTGGTACTGCATGGGTGTGATCCATCTTGATCTTCCTGGCCACTCTGCTGATAATGCTGAATGGGGGGAATATGTAATAGAGTTTATTATTCCAAATTAATGAAAATGCATCTACTCTCCAGGCTTCTGGCTCCGGATGCCAAGACACATATTTTGGTAACTTTTTGTTGTTGCGTGATGCAAAGAGATGAATGTCTGGCTTGCCCCATTTGTGACAAATAATATCGAAAATGTTGTGGTTCAATGACCATTCTAAATGGTCATGGAAGTGCCGGCTTTTCCTGTCAGCCAAAGTGTTTTTGCTGCCTTTAGCCATATTTCGTGTTTCTCTGCCCAATCCAAATAAGTTTTGACAGGTTGTTACATGGTTTGGAATGAGTCCCTCCCATATTATGAATGTAAGCCATAGCTCTTGTGTTATCTGTTAGACCTCTTACATGATTTTTATGAATGTGCACCAGTCTGCAGAGTCCTAGGTAAATGGCTCTAAGCTCTAGTATATTAATGTGGTTGGAGATTTCATCTTCCATTCATCGGCCACCTGTTGTCTGTTGGTCTCTATGGGCCCCCAGCCTTCCAAGGAAGCGTCTGTTGTGACAGTGGTGTTAGGCTCTCCCATCCTAATAGGGTTGTGTGGGTTGTTTATGTGTGAAAGCCACCAAATTATATCGTTTTGGCCTTCTGGCGAAATTGTCATAGGCCGCTTGAAATTTCCTTTTGCGTGAGCCAGTGCCAAGTTTTATCTATCTCTAAGGATTTTATATGGGCTTGGCCATATAAGATAGCTGGTGCGTAGACTATCATTATTCCTATCAAGACTGCGACTTGTCTTATTTTCGGTTTGTTCAATTGTAATAATTGGTTTGCTGTTGTTATAAATTTATCTACTTTTTGTTCTGTTATTGTTAATGGAATTGTCATTTTTATGATATCAATAAAGAAACCCAGAAATTGGAGTTTGTTTATTGGCATTAGTACTGATTTAGTTTTATGTATGTAGAAACCTAAATTTGTAAACGTTTTACATAATTTATCTACGGCTGCTTGGCATTGTTGTTGTGTTTGCGCGACAATAAATGAATCGTGAACTCATACAGTTCTCCGTTCCAACAGAATCTTAAATACTTTCGATCATGTTTATAGATGGGCACTGTGTAGTATGCATCTTTAAGGTCAAGGCTGGCTAGCCAAGCACCTTGTGTGACTAAGTCTCTCGCTGTTTCTAACGAAAACATTTTAAAGTGTTTGTATTTTACAAATTTCTTAAATAAGGTTAGGTCTAAAATTAGTCTAACATCCCCATTTGGTTTGGGTATTAAGAAGATATTCGAGATAAATTCACCAGCAACATGTAGTGCTGGTTCTAGAATGCCCTTTTCACATAACTTTAGGACTGGATTGTTTAATGCTTCACGTTCTGAAGCATGAAAACGATATGGAAATGGTATTATATTTTGGTATTCTAGTTCTTCTATTAACGTCTCCTTCTGACAAATTATTTTTCTTGTGTTTGCGCTTCCATGCAGACACAAACACCTCCTCATCTGAGTTGTCCTCAGTTGAGGCCTGATCCTCAGAATAGTCCTCATATTCCGACTCATCAGAATCTTGGGCTACCTTGCTTCACCTTTTCTTTGACATACCCGCTCTAGATGGTAACATTTCCTCCATTTTTTGTTGCACAAGCCTGGCAACCTGTTCATCTAGGTCCCTATCAGTGGAGCCGGGGCCGGTTTCGTACGCCCCTGCCTCTTCAGAATCCCTTTGTTCTGGAGAGGGCGACCTTTGTACCTGCACAGGTGGTGTGGCGTCTTCATCCGCACTGAGTGTGTGAGTTGCCTCTGCCTTACTCCGCTCCATAGCCATGGCTCCAAGACTGTGAGTAAAAAGAAGAATGAGACATTGTCTTAGGTGAAATAGCACACTGATAATCAGAGTATAATTATACTAGATGTGTATTTATGCCATTAAATCAATGTTTAACACAGGCGTATGGCTAACCGACAGTCGCAGGATAATGGTATGGGTAACCAACCGATCCTAACGAGGGGTAGGGACCAGTGTAGTGGTGCCCTCCCACACTCTCAGTACCTATAAACTTCTCCCACCTGTGACTTTTTTCGCCAACAAGTTGAAGAAAAGACTATAGGACTCAGAGGTACGCATTAACGAGAATCACAACCAGGGGAATCTCATTTAGACCCAGGGAATGAATCCCCAAGGATGCAACTGGCTCCTGCCAAACATCTCCGTTCAACAATGGGCAGCTTAATTAATAACCAAACAATGGAAGCATTGTTCTTTCGATCATGCCAATTACGATCGAAACTAAGCTGTAAAACAGTAATATGTTATCGAGAAGTTAAAAAAAACTTTGTATGTGAATGCTAACATGAACTAAACCAACGTATTGAGTTTGAAAGATACTAACCTGTTTGGTTTTGTAGTCAATGTAGAAAAACTGCTGGAGCTGCTCACAACATGTCCTCCTGCTGTGAACTAATTATGCTAGCTGCTGGACCCGGATGTGCTTCCTTCTCCCTGGGCTACGAGTAGCCAGAGGCGTAGTCCTGAGGTAAAATAATAGTAAATAGGTAGCGTGGTACATGCACATGTGCACAGTGTACTTAACAACGTGTATATACAGTCTATATTTCCGAATGTTGTACATGTGTAGAGTGTATATTTCACAACGTTGTGGAAGAGCATTGTGGTACATGGACAGAGTGTATATTTCACAACGTTGTGGTACGCCATTATGGTACAGGTGTAGAGTGTATATTTCGCAACGTTGTGGTACAGTATTATGGTTCATGTGTACAGTGTATATTTCACAACGTTGTGGTACAGTGTCATGGTTACATGTGTACAGTGTACATTTCATAACGTTGTGGTACAGTATTATGGTATATGTGTAGAGTGTATATTTTACAATGTTGTGGTACCACATTGTAATACATGTGTAGAGTATATATTTCACAAGCTTGTGGTACAGCACTGCGGTACATGCACTATAGACATGTCACTGTAGTATGTGCACTACATTGCATCACAATGCTGCAGTTTGTGTACTTAATGTGGTGGTGTATGCTCATTGCTCCATGACTGGGGACATTCCCACACTGCTGGGGGGGGGGGGGGGGTTCTTTGTGCTGCTGGGCCCAACCTTAATGCGAGGCACGCCGTAAGTCAGGCATCCAATGTGTATCAATCACAACTGTAACCACGCTAAAAACACTGCATGCCAACACATCCCGCAAAAACATAGCAGAGCCCACTTCACCAACCCATACGTTATGTCAATCGATCCAATTTTAAAGGTAGTGACAATGAGATTACAAGAAGCAGTGTGCAGAAGCGCATCTTTGCGCACATTTGAGACAGCTCGACTGGCATAAGCTCGGAGAGTCTGACCCACATTGCTCACGTTGGCAACAATCAGGCAACATCGGATCTCCTTCTAACTCACACTCGTGTTCTTTTACGCAACCATAAGCATCAAACCCACCTAATGGCATCTCTATAAATCGGCACTGTTTATCTGTCGGCTACATTAATGATTTTGAATAATGCACAAAGGCTGTTCCTACTGGATTGCCCATGATCCATCATGGGCAATGTGTTACAGGCTCGTGCTCTTATTGCTAGGTACTCAGTGGGACAACCACTGGGTGGGTGGTCTTTACTAAACATGACATCAATGATCAATCTCTTCCAACAAATAAAATTACTACATCCCTTTGTCATAAAGGTAATTTCATCTTGACTTGACTAGTTGTTTGATTTCATAGGCACTTTAATTCTAACAGACGTGTAATTACGGTAGTATTTAGGATATCTATAACGGAGTTAGTGGAGAGGACAGGTTGATAAGCTGTGTTGATTGATGTATTGGACTTGGTGCAAAGACGCACTCTTTTTCCACACAAACCAGACATGCCCATCGCTCCCAGACTGGCAGTTCGTCCCGGTGGCGCCGCCACTTGCGTTGAATCGGCCTCGTTTAAAATTGCATATCGCCTGATGCATATAAAAAGGCAACTTTTCAGCACTTTTCCTCACTTCCGCTGTATGATGGGCACATTTAAGCAGTCAGTGCCACACGGGTCTTGGCGACGTACGGAGTCCCACAAACCTAGCCAAAGATGGGGCCTTTGACGTGGCCGAGTATTGGCTAACGCTGCCTGCAGGGCACTGTATGAATTAAGGTGCAGTGTACTGCATGAATCAAGCTTCAGGAATCATGTCATAGTGTGCACTCCGGGTGCGGTATGAATCAAGGTGCAGGATGCTACATGAATCAAGTCAGGGTGCTGTATGAATCAAGGTGCAGGGTGTTGTATGAATCAAGGTGTAGGATGCTACATGAATCAAGTCATAGTGTGCACTCAGGGTGCTGTATGAATCAAGGTGCAGGGTGCTACATGAATCAAGGTGCAGGGTGCTGTATGAATCAAGGTGCAGGGTGCTACATGAATCAAGTCATAGTGTGCACTCAGGGTGCTGTATGAATCAAGGTGCAGGGTGCTGTATGAATCAAGGTGCAGGGTGCTGTATGAATCAAGTCATAGTGTGCACACAGGGTGCTGTATGAATCAAGGTGCAGGGTGCTGTATGAATCAAGGTGCAGGGTGCTGTATGAATCAAGTCATAGTGTGCACACAGGGTGCTGTATGAATCAAGGTGCAGGGTGCTGTATGAATCAAGGTGCAGGGTGCTGTATGAATCAAGCCATAGTGTGCACACAGGGTGCTGTATGAATCAAGGTGCAGGGTGCTACATGAATCAAGCCATAGTGTGCACACAGGGTGCTGTATGAATCAAGGTGCAGGGTGCTACATGAATCAAGCCATAGTGTGCACACAGGGTGCTGTATGAATCAAGGTGCAGGGTGCTACATGAATCAAGCCATAGTGTGCACACAGGGTGCTGTATGAATCAAGGTGTAGGGTTCTGTATGAATCAAGGTGCAGGGTGTTGTATGAATCAAGGTGCAGGATGCTACAGGAATCAAGGCATAGTGTGCACACAGGGTGCTACATGAATCAAGGTGCAGGGTGCTGTATGAATCAAGTCATAGTGTGCACACAGGGTGCTGTATGAATCAAGGCACAGGATACTGCATGAATCAAGCTTCAGGAATCATGTCATAGTGCGCACACAGGGTACTGTATGAATCAAGGTGCAGGATGCTACATGAATCAAGGTGCAGGATGCTACATGAATCAAGGTGCAGGATGCTACATGAATCATGTCATAGTGTGCACACAGGGTGTTGTATGAATTAAGGTGCAGGGTGCTGTATGAATCAAGTCATAGTGTGCACACAGGGTGCTGTATGAATCAAGGTGCAGGGTGCTGTATGAATCAAGGTGCAGAGTGGTACATGAATCAAGTCATAGTGCACACAGGGTGCTGCATGAATCAAGGTGCAGTGTGCTGTATGAATCAAGGTGCAGGGTGCTGTATGAGTCAAGGTGCAGGGTGCTACATGAATCAAGCCATAGTGTGCACACAGGGTGCTGTATGAATCAAGGTGCAGGGTGCTGTATGAATCAAGGTGGCGGGTGCTACATGAATCAAGTCATAGTGTGCACACAGGGTGCTGCATGAATCAAGGTGCAGGGTGCTGCATGAATCAATCTGCATGAATCAAGGCACAGTGCACACACATGATGCTGCATGAATGAAGGTGAAGGATCTGTGGATACGGCTGTGCCAGCCTGCTGTTACCAGGCACCCTCAACCTGCCCCACTCCTTTACAGAGCTTTCTTGATCCGTGTTAAAAAGTACAACACTATTTTAAAGCAGCACTCAGATGGAACCCTCAGAGCCTCGTTAATGATCTGTGATCTGTTCTTTGAAACTAATGTTTCTTGTAATCCGACTCATCTGGTTGCAAAGGTCAAGTATCGTCACTCGCTCCCTGTGTCTAATCATTCCAGCTACAATGGCATCACTGACGACTTGCTGAGGCAGGAGAGTACATCCCGATACGCTTAGGCCGCCTTTCATATATGCAACTGTACCGGTATGTCCGTCCTTTGGCCCAACACATGGCCCTGTAGCATAACTAATAAACAGACTAACATATTCAGTCTATAAACGCTCTGTTCGAAACCAATCTAATGAATTGAGATTTCGGCAAGTAAGAGGCACATCTTAGCGCGGGTTTAAGCTTCACTTGGTGCCCTTTGTGCCAGGAGCTGGTCGGAGGCAGGCTGGGTGCTGACACCTGACCCCGGCGCATACCTGTGTAGATTACACAAGAGGCAGGTTACTAGCAGACCTGCATGCATTACGCCACCCAGTGGATCGTCGTCAGTGCACAGATACGGCTGGTCACAGTGCCCCGGCGCCCCGCCATGTTTCAGCATTACTCCCCCTCCAGCCGCTGTTGCATTGTAGTAGGATTCCTGGAACTCAGTCATCTCACCACGTCCCGACACTCGGTAGATGGGCTAACGGGAGGGAGCACTTCATTGGTCCGTGCTGTGTAAAGGCCCTGTCACATTACGGCGTATGGCGGGAGCGTATTGAAAACCTACGTAGGTCCTGCGCGTGCCGGCCTATGATGACATTTGGTGACCTTTCGGGTGGTTTTGAGCGTATGTGGAACGTACGAGGAGCGTACGAGGAGCGTATGGGAGCGTGCTGTGACATGTTTTGACAGTATGGGCCATACGCCCTCATAGGTCGGGTTTTTTTGAGCATGCACAAAAAAATTAGGACGGACGGATTTATGAAAGCGTATGGCGGCGTATGCCTCATACGCTTCACATACGCCGGCATCTGGCGGCGTATGGGATGGGATATGATAGCGTAGTGCGTACGTATGAGGTACGTATGCGGCGATGCGACGTATATGACTACGCACTTACGGCCGTTCATATGCTGCAAAAAACCCTAATGTGACAGCCCCTTTAGTAACACATCCTGCCGAGTCCTTCCGAGCACGCCGCCCCGGGCGACTACAGCGCCACTGCGGAAGGAACAATCACCTTCTCATTGCGACGTGTCAGGGTCAATGGCGGTCGTAGGAGGACGGCCGCTCTAACAATCGTCGGTTGGATTAATACATCATCGATTCAATTCACCAACAGCAATGGTACCCTTGGCAAAGATACACGCATGTCTTTTAATTCTAATTTAAATGTCCCCAATGCTCACAGGAATAAGTGAGAGGATCATACTTATTTTCCTCTTTTTTTTGGTAAATGAATTTTATTCATATATACCTTTTGTCAGTGCTGTAGCACTGGTCTTCCAACTGTAAGTCTTACAGGTATTTTATCTAATATGATTTTAATATGGAAACCATGAAATAACTTGCTCTCTTGCTTTTTATTCATGCAAGGATGTTACTGTCATGTAGACTTATTCCATGTTTGTATTCAGCTTGATTAGATAAGCAATTGTTGGAGTGGTTGTTAGAAGTATTTGCTATCAAGATAATGTCTTATCATTTCCAACTGACATTAAAACTGCATGATTCAGCTGTCTGTGTGAAACACTAAAACGCCTTGTCACTAGAGGTAGTACTAGGACAGGAAGCTGCCAGCATCATACCTACATGAGCCTCTCAGTGCTTGCGAGTGAGTAGAATAGTGCGCATGCCGACCAGTGGTAACAGTCTAATCGCATAAGGTACTGCAAACCCATTCAGCACATACCAACAACAGGCCATACATAGAGTACTGCAAACCCATTCAGCACATACCAACAACAGGCCATACATAGAGTACTGCAAACCCATTCAGCACATACCAACAACAGGCCATACATAGAGTACTGCAAACCCATTCAGCACATACCAACAACAGGCCATACATAGAGTACTGCAAACCCATTCAGCACATACCAACAACATGCCATAGATAGAGTACTGCAAACGCATTCAGCACATACCAACAACAAGCCATACATAGAGTACTGCAAACCCATTCAGCACATACCAACAATAGGCCATACATAGAGTACTGCAAACCCATTCAGCACATACCAACAACATGCCATAGATAGAGTACTGCAAACGCATTCAGCACATACCAACAACAGGCCATACATAGAGTACTGCAAACGCATTCAGCACATACCAACAATAGGCCATACATAGAGTACTGCAAACCCATTCAGCACATACCAACAACAGGCCATACATAGAGTACTGCGAACCCATTCAGCAGATGAGTGATTCTCCAGAATTGGAGACCCGATTGTTGCATTAGTGTCAAAAATAAAAATGTATTCTGAACATCTATTGTATACCATTTATAAACTTCCAGGTGAGTGAAATCATCAACCAAAAACAAAAAATCACTACCACCACTGGTTTTGATGTAATTAGGCTTCAAAGAATTTTGATGCAAAGAGTGTCCCGTGTGTTACAATGTGACACCACCATCATTTAAGTACAGTATCACAAATGTTGACCAGATTATTGGTATGGGATGTTGAAGTACAACAGGAAAGATAACTTTTAAAGCACAAAGTGCAGTATCTACATTAAACACTGATCACAAAAAAAAACTAATTTAATTTGTGACACCGTAACGCACGTCCCATCACAAATAAAATCTTTTCTATCTTCTTCATATATAACAATGTTTTGTTGTGTTATCTATCAAAAGAAGTATTCCATATAATATACTCATTATATGTGTAGTTCCTTAAAAGCAGATCATACATATTTGTCAGAGAATAGCAAAGTTAGTAGTTTGTGAGACAGTGTTACATGTGACACCAAAACACACAGGACAGTGTTTCGTGTGACATTAACTAAGGTGTTATATAATAAGAAGAATTTAAATGAAAAAGTAGTTAATTGCTTAGATAAGGAAGGTATGGAGAATAGGAGATATATCGTGAATAAAATTCCAAGGGATCAGGCGGATAGGCCATACATAGAGTACTGCAAACCCATTCAGCACATACCAACAACAGGCCATACATAGAATACTGCAAACCCATTCAGCACATACCAACAACAGGCCATACATAGAATACTGCGAACCTATTCAGCACATACCAACAACAAGCCATACATAGAGGAGCGTCCTTCACAGCAGGACAGCCGTCTCAGATTTACAGATTGAAGTTCCCGCTTCGACACCGGGTGGCGCTCCTAAAACAACCCCAAAGCACTACCCTCACCTCATTTGTCGCGTTCAGGACGCTGAATGGCGGCGCACAAGCCTGTAAATACTAATAGAACCCCTGCTTTGGGCTCCATTATTCAACGGTTCTGTACATTATTTACCGCAGCAGAGTTGGGCCCCATCACCCCACTGGGGCACTTACTACAGCGTGCATGGTGGATGGGACTTAGGGGAGCCGATATATGAGCTCACTCACTGGTAGTGCACCTGGTGGGTACCACAGGGTGTTGACAGTGACATTTCAGTCACTGGTAGTGCACCTAGTGGATACTGCAGGGTGCTGACAGTGACAGCTCACTCACTGGTAGTGCACCTAGTGGATACCACAGGGTGCTGACAGTGACAGCTCACTCACTGGTAATGTACATAGTGGGTGCTGACAGTGACAGCTCACTCACTGGTAGTGCACCTAGTGGATACCACAGGGTGCTGACAGTGACAGCTCACTCACTGGTAATGTACATAGTGGGTGCTGACAGTGACAGCTCACTCACTGGTAGCAAACCTTGTGGGTACCATAGGGTACTGACAGTGACAGCTCACTTACTGGTAGTGCACCTAGTGGGTACCACAGGATGCTGACAGTGACAGTGACAGTTCACTTACTGGTAGTGTACCTAGAGGGTACAGCAGTGTGTTGACAGTGACAGCTCACTCACTGGTAGTGCACCTAGTGGGTACCACAGGGTGCTGACAGTGACAGTTCACTTAATAGTTCACTCACTGACAGTGTACCCAGTGGATATCAAGGGGAGTTCACAGTAATAGTTCAGTTGCTGACAGTCATCTATTAGATTCCATGGTGACTGTGCATTTATGGTGGCTTCATAGTGCTGCTCCACGGAGATACCGTGCATTGTCATCACGATATGATATCCTAGAAGGTCATGCTACTCTGACACTGTTCCAGCTAGTCAATGGGCAATGCCCAGCGCCCTGCAAGATGGCAACAATTGCTAATATTTTACCCAATTTTACTTTTACTCACCCCCAATAGCCGATGTCTACTTCATGTGCTGGGAGTGGTTAAACAAACAAACAAAAATACAATAACAAAAAGTCGTAATTTTATTTGGACGAGTATCGAACCCAAGACCTACTGCATGTGACGCAAACCCTCTGTTGCTAGACCATCCTATCCACTTTTCTATTCAATCCATGATAACGGTGTTACCATGCCTCAACACTCCATTATTAATTCAATCCATGATAACGGTGTTACCATGCCTCAACACTCCATTATTAATTCAATCCATGATAACGGTGTTACCATGCCTCAACACTCCATTATTAATTCAATCCATGATAACGGTGTTACCATGCCTCAACACTCCATTATTAATTCAATCCATGATAATTTACCATGCCTCACACTCCATTATTAATTCAATCCATGATAATGGTGTTACCATGCCTCAACACTCCATTATTAATTCAATCCATGATAACGGTGTTACCATGCCTCAACACTCCATTATTAATTCAATCCATGATAACGGTGTTACCATGCCTCAACACTCCATTATTAATTCAATCCATGATAACGGTGTTACCATGCCTCAAGACTCCATTATTAATTCAATCCATGATAATGGTGTTACCATGCCTCAACACTCCATTATTAATTCAATCCATGATAACGGTGTTACCATGCCTCAACACTCCATTACTAATTCAATCCATGATAACGGTGTTACCATGCCTCAACACTCCATTATTAATTCAATTCGGACGACTTTAAAGGGCTGGTAATTGTGTCAAATTGAAATGGAGTAATTACAAAATCAGTAGACACCATGCTGCTATAACGTAAAATTTGGCTGTGAATGTGAGTGCAGCTCAATACCCGTTCAAAAGCCTTGGTTATTAAGTAGGACAGGCAGCAGAAAGTGGTGGTGCAGGTGCACTTGAGAAAACCATCATCGACCCCCCCCCCCCCAAACCCCGTGTCGTGTGGCACAGAAGATATAGAAGAAAAACATATCTGACTCAAATCCAACTCACCGCTCACATCTATATTTGTCACATCGCACCTGGGCACGGCTGCACTCCAGTTCCATGGCTCCCCGCCAGGGACCAGCGCCATTATCTGCTTGTTGGGGCTTTACATCCTGGCAACATCTAATGTCATATCAGGATGGGTACCAACTTGTGATAGTGAACACTCATGGCAACTTTATGGTGCTGCCCCACTGAGAGACCTGGGCCGCTGGCACCATGACCCGGTTTCTCACTCAGCCATATTATCCTGGCACTGAGCTAACAAGACCTTGCTCTGTCCTATTAATGCCAAGGGCTAGGCTAGGTAGCAACAAGTATACATTTTGAAAGTCATTAGTTTAACTCGGCCGGGATTGGAACTCCGGACTTTTCGCACTCATACCGATTTGGCCACTGCGTGCAGTGGGGACCGACGTGAAAGCCTGTCGGAACAGTGCGCGTGTGAATAACTGTTGGTGGCTGGTGTATGACGTCACGCCTCGTGCAGGCGCCGTCTAGCGGGCATCACAGGGAGCAGTCATCAAAAGCAAAGCGTTTCTGACTGATACATCATGTTTCAACGGAGACAGTATCAGGCAGACCACAATAGTGATGTCCAGATGAAACAGAAACAAGATAAAAGTGAACGCACTACAAATATTCTTCATCGCGCATAATTGTATGGTACATGAAGCAAACAGCGCCATCTGACTTCTGACCTACCTTCACCGCCCGATGTGCTCATTACTAAAAATTCCGAAACTCACCTGAAAAAACAACAAAGAAAACAGTGATTAATAAACAGACAGCTCTGCGTACTGATTATGTGAGAAGTTGGTGGGGAAATCACGGATGTCCCAAGCCTTGGCCACAGAATGTGTTACCTAATGTGAATTACTACATTCGCCATGGGTTTCGGGTGAGGTGAGGCAATGTGGAGTAAGGCGAGGTAGTGTGATGTGAGGTGAGGCAGTGTGGGGTGAGGTGATGCAGCGTGATGTGAGGTGATGCAGCGTGATGTGAAGTGATACAGCGTGGGGTGATGTGCAGCAGTGCGGGTGAGGCGAGGCAGTGTGGGATGAGGCGAGACAATGTGGGGTGAGGCGAGGCAGTGTGGGGTGAGGTGAGGGAGTGTGGGATGAGGTGAGGCAGTGTGGGGTGAGGTGAGGCAGTGTGGGGTGAGAGGAGGCAGTGTGGGGTGAGACGAGGCAGTGTTGGATGAGACGAGGCAGTGTTGGATGAGAGGAGGCAGTGTGGGGTGAGACGAGGCAGTGTGGGGTGAGCTGAGCAGTGCGGGGTGAGGTGAGCAGTGTGGGGTGAGGCAAGGTAGTGTGGGTGAGGCGAGGCGAGGCAGTGTGGCGTGAGGCGAGGCAGTGTGGAGTGAGACGAGGCAGTGTGGAGTGAGACGAGGCAGGGTGGGGTGAGGTGAGGCAGGGTGGCGCGAGGCGAGGCAGTGTGGGGCGAGGCGAGGCAGTGTGGGGTGAGGTGAGGCAGTGTGGGGTGAGACGAGGCAGTGTGGGGTGAGAAGAGGCAGGGTGGGGTGAGAAGAGGCAGGGTGGTGCGAGGCGAGGCAGTGTGGGGTGAGGTGAGGCAGAGTGGGGCGAGCGAGGCAGTGTGGGTGAGACGAGGCAGTGTGGGGTGAGGTGAGGCAGGTGGTGGAGAGTGTGGGGTGAGGCGAGGGAGTGTAGGATGAGCTGAGGCAGTGTGGGGTGAAGTGAGGCAGGGTGGGGTGAGGTGAGGTCGGGTGGCGCGAGGCGAGGGAGTGTGTAAGGTGAGGGAGTGTGGGGTAAGGTGAGGCAGTGTGGGGTGAGGTGAGGTGGGGTGAGGTGAGGCAGTGTGGGGTGAGGCAAGGCAGTGTAGGATGAGGCGAGGCAGTGTGGGGTGAGGTGAGGCAGTGTGGGGTGAGGCGAGGCAGTGTGGGGTGAGGCGAGGCAGTGTGGGGTGAGGTGAGGCTGTGTGGGGTGAGGTGAGGCTGTGTTGGGTGAGGTGAGACAGGGTGGGGTGAGACGAGGCAGTGTGGGGTGAGGTAGTAAAGTCGGCGATGGTGTGATGCGAATGTGAGCTAAAATCAATCACTCCTCCAAGTTTCACATCAACAGAAAACCAATATGTTTTGAGTTTACTGCTGTTGTCACCGAGGGTGGATCAGTGTGTGCAGTTCAGGTCGTGTCTGCTGTGATTCGGGTCATCTGTTGTAATAGACCATGCACCCCTCCCAACTCCACCAACTGCCAGACTACGCGTCACCCACATTAATAGGACTCGCCAATTGCTGCGAGCACTGGCAGTACTCTATGTATGGCCAAGTTTTCTTTGTTTGTTGTTTTACGTCCTAGCAACATCTAAGGTCATATCAGGACGGGTACCGACTTGTGACAGTATGCACTCATCGCGAGTTTATAGTGCTGCCCCACTGGGAGACCAGGCCGCCAGCACCATGACCTGATATCCCACTCAGTCACATTATCCTGACACTGAGCCAACCTTTCCTTGCCCTATCCTAATAATGCTGTGCGCCAGGCTAAGAAGCAACAAGTATACACTTTTAAGTCATTGGTTTGACTCGACCAGGGTTCGAACCCACGATCCCACGATCTACCAACACGGGAGACGGACGCTCTAACTCATTCGGCTATCCCGGCTGGTAGTAGTCTGCCAAGTTACACCACCATGTGAACACACTAACAGCAGCTTTACCACCATGAGACCGGGTGCTTGTCACCTGGGGCCCACCAAGTTACATCACCATGTGAACAGACTAACATCACCTTTACCCCCATGAGACCAGGCGTCTGTCACCTGGAGCCCACCAAGTTACATCACCATGTGAACAGACTAACATCACCTTTACCCCCATGAGACCAGGCGTCTGTCACCTGGGGCCCACCAAGTTACATCACCATGTGAACACAGTAACAGCACCTTTACCCCCATGAGACTGGGCGCCTGTCACCAGGGGCCGTATGCATGGGCCGCTGCTACGCGTAGCCGGAGCTACACACTATATCGCGGATAGCTATCCGCGGCTAGGATGGGGTCGGTGAAGTAGGTCAAACAGTATGCACGGGTCCTCTAACCGGGGCGGATAGCTAACCGTGAAGTTATTTATAGATTTGGGAAATCCCTCGATTTGACAATATGAATAACGCCGCCAATGCTGCAGCTACATTAATATCGGTTTGAATTTAGGGTTAAATTGATAAGATTTCACTTATTGCATATGTAATTCTGTTAAATATGACAGCATTTAATAGATTTGGGTGCAAGAAATTCCCGCCGATTCGGCGGTGGCCATTTTTATTTGACGTTCTACAGTATGGATATCGACGTCGCTGCGGCGGCGGCGATTTGTTTACTTTACATTCGTCGATTCGAAAATATTAATATCGCAGATGTTACGGCATCAGCTTTAATCTCGCTTCGGATTTAGGGTTAAATTAATAAAAATTTCACTTATTGCGTGTGTAATTCTGTTAAATATGACAGCATTGAATAGATTGAGACCCTCACACGCACACTAACCACTTGGGATACCCCCTTAACCCTGGTCTGGAGGGAGGGTAACTTAGCCTAGGCTACGGTCGCCGGCTAGCGCTGGCACCGGCTCATGCATGCCGATTTTCGACCCTTAGCCGTGTGGTGCCAAAATAGCCGCGGTTAGGGCCCTAGATCCGGCCCATGCATACGGCCCCTGGAGCCCACCAAGTTACACCACCATGTGAACACAGTAATATCACCTTTACCCCCATGAGACTGGGCGCCTGTCACCTGGAGCCAACCAAGTTACATCACCATGTGAACACAGTAACATCACCTTTACCACCATGAGACCAGGCACCTGTCACCTGTCACCTGGGGCCCACCAAGTTACATCACCATGTGAACACAGTAACAGCACCTTTACCCCCATGAGACCAGGCGTCTGTCACCTGTCACCTGTCACCTGGGGCCCACCAAGTTACATCACCATGTGAACAGACTAACATCACCTTTACCACCATGAGACCTGGGGCCATATGCAGGAGTCAGTGTTAGCGGGGTTTGGTGTTAGAGCCTGTTACCGTTTAGCTATCACCGACGTCGGGACCTGTGTCAAGTCGTATGCAGGAGCGCGTAACACTTTCATTATAGCTAAACGTGAATTTATTTATAGATTTGGGAAATCCCTCTGCGTCTGTACCCATATATTAGGCTTAAATATATTAAATGCTATCATATTTAACAGAATTAGATACGCAATAAGTGAACTTTGATGAAATTAACCCTAAATTCGAAGCAATATTATTGCTGCCGCCGCAACGGCGGCGATATTAATATCTTCGAACCGACGAATGCAAGCAACCGCCACTGCCGCCAGTATGGAAAGTGGTGGCGGCGGCGATTTGTTTACTTTACGTTTGTCGATTCGATTTGACAATATTAATATCACCGCCAATGCGGCGGCAGCGTTAATATTGCTTCGGATTTAAGGTTAATTTAATGAAATTTCACTTATTGCGTATGTAATTCTGTTAAATATGATAGCATTGAATAGATTTGGGACTAATACATTGCCGCCGATGTGGCATGAGCGGCCAGTATGGATATCGACGTCGACACGGCGGTGGTGGCAGCGGCGATTTGTTTACTTTACATTCGTCGATTCAACAATATTAATATCGCCGCCGACGTGGCGGTAGCATTAATATTGCTTCGAATTTAGGGTTAATTTAATGAAATTTCACTTATTGGTATGTAATTCTGTTAAATATGATGCCATTGAATAGATTTGGGCCTAATCGATACCTAACACCAACCTTAAACCACATATGTTTCTGGTTTAGCTTAACCTAGTTTAAGCTTGTGGTGTTAGGCCTATCACTGACTCGTGCATACCAACTTTTCGGCGCTAAACCAGAAATCCCATCTAAACGCGTTTTGTCTCGGTAACACCGACTCCTGCATATGGCCCCAGGCATCTGTCACCTGGGGCCCACCAAGTTACAACACCATGTGAACAGACTAACAGCACCTTTACCACCATGAGACCGGGTGCCTGTCACCTGGAGCCCACCAAGTTACACCACCACATGAACACACAAACAGCACCTTTACCACCATGAGACCGGGCACCTGTCACCTGGAGCCTGCCAAGTTACATCACCATGTGAACACACTAACATGTTCTTTCAGGTTTCCGGGAACCCGCTAATATAATGACAGCGATGCCGGCTGTATCCTGCTAATGGCTTCAGTGGTGCGTGTTTCAGCAGTAATGTGCGAGAGGCTTGGTCTAATATTATAAACAGGCTTAAAACAGCAACAGAATGCGTTGCCAAGCACCAACTCCTCCCTGAACGCATGCCCACGCCCAGCGTGCACAGGCTCCGGCCGCCCTCGCTCGCGGTGAAATTCTACACTAATCGGATTTGTTAAGTTCAGATCTGAGCGTCAGAAGAAGGCTCCACTTTCGTCCGTTTCAGGACATGAGCAGCTCACAACTGGGAGGCGGCGGGGGGGGGGGGGGGGCGGGGGGGGGGGGGCTGCTCGGGTCACGCCCAATGCGCATGCTCGTCGGTAGGTGTGCGCACGTGGCGCTGCACAGCGACCCGAGGTCCAGTCTGACGCCGTCAGTTCAAACCTATTATTTCCGCTACCTACCTGTTAACCAACTAAACTCGATTTCACTCCATGCCACGCCCAATGCTCTCTCCACCTAGAGGTGGTCAAATAAGGCGATTTCCATAGGATCTCAGCAGACCCGGGTGAGGGTGTGTGTGGGAAGGAGTGGGGAGAGGGCACCCGCCGCAGGTCGCCATCCTCACACCGGCCACCAGAGGGCGTCTACATATGTTCAGTACGTTGGTGCAGCGTCCACAGCCTGCCACCAGCCTGATTCACTAATTGCAGCCTATGTGCAGAGTCAGACAAGAACACATCAATAGACAATGAGTGTCTTTAAGGAATTTTTTGGGTTTTTTTTTAAACAAACAAAAAAAAGAGGAGAAATAAAGAGACTTGAAGGTATTCACTTTAAATCATCGGTACGTCAGTAGAGCTATGCATATAAAACAGGCAATCCATCCACACTCTACACCTTATCTATCTATGACCTACTTCACCACACTGTGCACCTTATCTATGACCTACTTTACCACACTATGCACCTTATCTATGAAATAAAGAGACTTGAAGGTATTCACTTTAAATCATCGGTACGTCAGTAGAGCTATGCATATAAAACAGGCAATCCATCCACACTCTACACCTTATCTATCTATGACCTACTTCACCACACTGTGCACCTTATCTATGACCTACTTCACCACACTATGCACCTTATCTATGAAATAAAGAGACTTGAAGGTATTCACTTTAAATCTTCGGTACGTCAGTAGAGCTATGCATATAAAACAGGCAATCCATCCACACTCTACACCTTATCTATCAATGACCTACTTCACCACACTGTGCACCTTATCTATGACCTACTTTACCACACTATGCACCTTATCTATGAAATAAAGAGACTTGAAGGTATTCACTTTAAATCATCGGTACGTCAGTAGAGCTATGCATATAAAACAGGCAATCCATCCACACTGTGCACCTTATCTATCTATGACCTACTTCACCACACTGTGCACCTTATCTATGAAATAAAGAGACTTGAAGGTATTCACTTTAAATCATCGGTACGTCAGTAGAGCTATGCATATAAAACAGGCAATCCATCCACACTCTACACCTTATCTATCTATGACCTACTTCACCACACTGTGCACCTTATCTATGACCTACTTTACCACACTATGCATCCTACCCATGACCTAATTTACCCACACTGTGCACCTTATCTATCTATGACCCACTTCACCCACACTGTGCACCTTATCTATGACCTACTTTACCACACTATGCATCCTACCCATGACCTAATTTACTCACACTGTAACCTTATCTATCTATGACCTACTTCACCCACACGGTGCAGAACCGCCAAGAACAGCCACGCCAAGAACCGACCAGAACCGCCGTGTCCGGTGTGCACAGTGACCAGCCCCTCCAGTACCAGCCACTGCATGGCTGGCGCACACCTCCCGTTTACGATTCGCGCACTAAAACTCGCGACCCGACCCGACCCGCTTAAAACTGAAAACGGGCCGATTCGTTTTTCGAATCGCGAATCGCGGAGGGAGGACCAGGTCGGCCGGTCAGCGTGCCACATGTCCGCCTGGGGCCGTGTCACGAGGCGACTTCCACAGCCAAGCAGCGCACGGCAAACCGGACATGCACCCACCAGGAGCCAATAACTGATTACAATTACAATAAAAACAGGACACACTCAACAGTGTTACGTGAACATCTTCTACCAGGACAACCACGTGACTGCTAGTGCCAGTTCTCCCTGCAAACATGGGAGCATGCATGTGGAAGAGGTTTGATAGTTCACACAACTGGGGCTTGTCATGCTCCGAGTTGTACGTGGATGAAAGCTCCCGTCTGTCTGTAACCCTTGACCCTAAAACACAGCCTGATAGTCAAGGTCCACTCATGGCACCAACGTGCATGCATACCAAAACCCCATGAAAACAGCAGTACATCTAGTACTAGTTTGTTTGTTTGTTGTTGCTTTACGTCCTAGCAACATCTAAGGTCATATCAGGACGGGTACCGACTTGTGACAGTACGCACTCATGGCGATTTTATAGTGCTGCCCCACTGAGAAATCAGGCCGCTAGCACGATGACCCGATATCCCACTCAGTCACATTATCCTGACACCGAGCTAACCAGCCCTTGCCCTATCCTAATAATGCCGAGCACCAGGCTAGGAAGCGACAAGTATCAATTTTTAAGTCATTGCTTTGACTCGACCGGGAACCGAACTCCCGATCTTCCGCACGCGAGGCCTGTGCTCTACTGATTCGGCCACCGCGCCCGGTACGAGTAGAGGCATACACGTGACTAGCTCCCAGCGCCTCGTGGAGGCAGTGGCCGTGATGGGCGTGTGTCGTCATTTGACGGATACACAAACCTACCTCAGCACGGTGGGCTGGCTGAGACAGACCGGATTAGCATGAGGCGCCACGTGTTCCTGCAGGAGACAAGCTGCAGCTGGGACTTAGCGGTGCGAGTGACATCACCAGGGACACTCATACCCCTCTCCCCCAACACACACATTTACATGATTGATTGATTGATTGGTGGTTGCTTTACACTGTGTCAGCAGCATAGGCCATATTCATGGCGAGAAATGTTTGTTTTTTGTTCAAACCATCGCTTTTATATGTAAAAGCGGACAATCGATTATGTGCCAATAGACACTCATTAAATTAGAAAGCTCACAATCATATATTTGTGGTCAAGGGAAACAAATTCCCATAGAAAAAGAAAAGTTTTATTAATAATTGATAGAATTTATTTAGTAAACTATATGAGGTGGTACAGTCCAGCTGCCCTCAAAAAGGCTAAAATGTTTTCCTGTTTTACTTAATGCTGCAGTCACACTACGACGATTCTCGCTGGCATGCTGCCAACACGCAAAATAATGTGTACGCGTTGAGACACATCCAACTTTTCGGCGGTGTAGGGAAAATGTTTGGCGTCAACGCAGTGTGTTAGTAGCGCGCGGCCAACATGTGTCGACGTGTGTGGAAAAGAAAAAAAGCTTTGGTGCGACGTCATCATATGACCTTAGATGTAGCTAGGGTGTAAAACAACAAAGCAACCATTTGGTGCAACATGTAGAGACGACCCTCCCGCATGCGCGGTGTCTGCCTACCATTCGCATAACGATCTTCCAGCGCGTCCAATGTATCTCGACGTGTGCCTAACGTCCCCGTAATGTTCGACCCACACGTTGGCACACGTCGGCACACGTCGAAAAGTTTTGTGCAAGCGCAAAACTTTCGACGCGCCCCGATGCACGCCGACGATTCTCGCCGACCGTCGACGTCCATCACGGTGTACCGACGTGCGCCTAACACGCGCGTAATGCTTCCCGACGTTTCGCCAAAACGTGACACACGTAGACGCGTGTTGGAGAGAAGCGTCGTAGTGTGACTGCAGCATTAGTAAAAAGGTCATGCATACTGTCTGCAGTGTAGAATTGTTGGCGCAGGGCCAAAAAATCAACGCAACTTAGTCAAATGTGTTTGAGTGTCAGCGGGGACTGACACCCAATACATTCAGGCGGAGGTTCCCCCTTGAGCAGAAAAGCATGTGTAAGCCACGAGTGGCCAATACGGCAGCGGCTAAGGACCGCTTGGTCCCGCCGAGTCTGTGGTGGTTTCCCCACAGATGGTTCAATTTCTTTAAGTTTATTAAAGTTGCATGGTCCGATGAAATATAATTTTGTCAAAATTAAAACAACTACTTACATTTGATCCTATATATCCAACTTAGATACTGGTGTATTAGCTAATGATTTGGGACAGCATATACAGAATAACCAGTGAATTTATAAGCTCACCCCTTTAGACACTCACTTTGAAACACCCATTATGCAAGGAGGCCATTAACCAACTAGGCCAATCTCATGACCTCATTAGCCCCCCCACCCCCCCCCCCCCCAACCAAGTAGGCCTACTGTGCAGGGCCAGAGAGGGGAAGGGGAAATGAGGTGGATGTGTCTGTGTGTGTGTATGTGTCTGTGTTTCCTGGCCTGACTTTACAGAGACACAGAGACAGACATACACACAAACATACACACACCGACAGACATACACAGACATATACACAGACAGACATATACAGATACCTACACACATAGATAGACACACACAAACAGACATGCACAGACAGCACACACAGTCACAGAAATACAGAGACATGCACACACCCAACATACACAGACACACATACACCTGACCTGACCTGACTGCAGAGAGAGAGAGACACAGACACAGACACATAGACAGCTGCACACAGACAGAGGCAGACACACACATACATGCCCACACATACATACACACACATACATACACAGACAGACATACACATACACACACACACAGACAGACACACACATACATACATACACACATACACACAGACATACACACAGAGACATATACACAGACAGACACACATATATAGACACACACAGACAGACATGCACATACACCACACACAGACACAGAAATAGACAGACATGCACACAACCGACATACACAGGCACACATACATCCGACCTGACTTTGCAGAGAGAGACACACACACAGACAGAGACGCATAGACAGACACACACATACATAGGCAGACACACATACATACACACACAGATACCCACACAGACAGACATACACAGACACACACATACATACACACATAGACACACACACAGACATATACACAGACATACACACACGTATATACACACAGACACACACAGACAGACACACATAGATAGACACACACAGACATACATGCATAGACAGCACACACAGACACAGAAACACACAGAAACATGCACACACCCGACATACACAGACACACATACACCCGACCTGACTTTGCAGAGAGAGAGACACACACAGACAGAGACACATAGACAGCCACACACATACAGAGGCAGATACACACATACATGCACACACATACATACACACACATACAGACATACACAGACAGACACACACAGACACATACATACACACCCATACATACACAGACATACATACACACACAGACAGACACAGACAGACAGCACACACAGACACAGAAACACACAGACATGCACACACCCGACATACACAGACACATACACCCGACCTGCCTTTGCAGAGAGAGAGACACACACAGCCAGAGACACATAGACAGACGCACACAGACAGAGGCAGACACACACACCTACATACACATACCTACACACAGATACACACACATACAGACATACACAGACACACACATACATACACATACACACAGAAACACAGACACAGAAACAGACAGCCACAGACAGAGACAGACACACACAGACACATACACACATACATACCCACACATACACAGAAACACACAGATAGACACACACACACATATACATACATACATACATACATACATACATACATACATACATACATACATACATACATACATACATAGACAAACACAAGCAGACAACACACACACATTATATTTTGTTAAAAACCCTCGTGCCATGGGCCTATGGCACTAATCCGTTCCCAGAATGTGCTTCGCCCAAACAGAAATACCTACCTACAGTCCTGTAATGTGCCAGGTCATCTCACATCACGTGGTCACCGCGAGATGACCATCTGGGTCATAGCCACAGCACTTTTGGCAAGCTTGTCGACATTATTTTTGGTTCTTTCAGCTCAGATTACTTCAAAACTAATCATCTTTAATCAAAATCACTCCGGACTAATGATTAGTAGCTTGTAACGATCAATTTGATATATTTATCTCAAAAATAATAGACAAAAATTCAAGTGCCATCGGACCATGCAACTAATGTTTTCATCCCACTCATGTTGCCATTTGGATTTTATGTGGGTGGCTATTAGTGGTTTCAGATCAGAGTGAGGGATCAGACACGGTTCAAGATCACAGTTCAGGGCCTTCTTCGCAGCCCGATCACCTCGTTCGTTTCCTTGTATGCCGGCATGGCCAGGCACCCAGCACAGGTGGATGTCATACCCATCCGTTGTCAGTTGGTTCATTTTATAAATGACCGTTGCTAGAATAGGGTGATTCGTTTTCAGTCCAGCAACAGCCAGGAGGCAAGAGAACGAATCACTGTAAATAACATAGTTAGTGTGGTTGGATACCTCGATACACTCCAACGCGAGAAGGAGTGCTCGGGCTTCTGCAGTGAAAATCGAGCTCTGATCGGGCAAGCATAGGCCAAATGTTTTCCGTCGGCAGACTGCCACAGCAGTTACCCTGCTTTGATCTTTCGAACCATCAGTATATATGGAGAGGTGGTCTGCAAACTGGCCTTGAATCTCTGCATGCAGTCCTTGGTACTCGAGTGGATGTGTCCCACACTTCCTCAGTTCTGTGAGTCAGAGGATAACCGATGGCTTCCTCAATGACCACGGGGGATGTTCTGGGACTTTGGCATCCTCCAACACGTCCAAATCCACGCCCAAGGCCTCCAAATGAGGTTTCATTCGGAGCCTCAGTGGCCGGATGTATTTCAGCCTGGCTTCATACCTGGATTCGTCATGTTGCTCGAATAGACAATTGTCTGCAGTATTCAATGCATTAGTTTTTATCTTGACTACATATTGCATGGCCAGTTTGATTCTCCTGTTGTTAAGTGATGGTTCATTGGCTTCGACGAAGAGGCTCTGAACCGGTGAGGTGCGGAAGGCCCCAAGTGCCAGGCACAGTCCCTGGTGGTGGATCATGTCTAGCAGCCCAATATATGATTTCCTTGCGGAACCGTATACTATGCTGCCGTAATCCACTCGTGACCGAACTAAGGTTCTGTACACGGTGAGCAGAACATCTCTGTCCGCTCCCCACTCTGAGCTGGACAGCACCCTTAGAATATCTAGCGCTTTCAGGCATCTTGTGTTCAGGTACTTTATATGTGGCACGAAAGACAGTTTTGCGTCGAGAATGAGGCCCAGAAATTTGGTTTTCTCAACGACTTTAATGGGATCCCCATCAAGGGTCAGCTCCGGTTCCACATGCATTCTACGCAGCAGGCAGAAGTGCATGCACACTGTTTTGGTCTTGGAAAATTTGAAATCGCTCAGAACTGACCATCGATGGATCCCATTTATGCTTGGTTGTAGCTGTCTCTCTATGTTAGCGCCGCTGTAATATAAAACAAAGTCGTCCACGAAAAGACTACAGGAGAACCCCCGCTTTACAGCAGCAGCAATACCACTGACCTTGACCCCGAAAAGGTTCAGGGCCAGTATGCTGCCTTGAGGTTCCTAGTTCCTGTGAGTGAAGGCTGGAATAGGTAGTCTTGACATGGACGCGGAAATGCCTGAAGGCTAGAAAGTTCCTGATGAAAATTGGCAGGTGGCCACGAAGGCCAATCGCATGAAGATCCTCCATGATGGCATGCTGCCACGTTGTGTCATAGGCTTTTTCAAGTTACACCACAGGGGGGGGGGGGGGGGGGGCCCACCACGTCGTGCGTAGCCTTAATGATTCAAGTTGCAGTCCGATGATTTGGATTGTCATTTTCTGAGGTAAATATGCAGCCTATCTCACTCACATGCAGCCTATCTCACTCATATGCAACCTATCTCAGTCACATGCAGCATATCTCACTCACATGCATCCTATCTCACTCACATGCAGCCTATCTCACTCATATGCATCCTCTCACTCATATGCAGCCTATCTCACTCACATGCATCATATCTCACTCACATGCATCCTATGTCACTCGCATGCATCCTATCTCAGTCACATGCAGCATAGCTCACTCACATGCATCCTATATCACTCACATGCATCCTATCTCACTCATAAAAGTCATATGCAGCCTACCTCACTCACATGCAGCCTATTTCGGCTATCACTCACATGCAGCCTATCTCACTCATATGCGTGCTATTACAAACTGCTATCTCAATCATATGCATCCTATCTCACTTACATGCATCCTATCTCACTTACATGCATGCTATCTCACTCACATGCATCCTAGCTCACTCACATGCATCCTATCTCATTCAGATGCAGCCTATCTCGGCTATCACTCACATGCAGCCTATATCGGCTATCACTCACATGCAGCCTATCTTACTCATATATGTCCTATCTCACTCATGTGTCCTATCTCAGTCATATGCATCCTATCTCACTCACATGCAGCCTATCTTTGTTATCACTCACATGCAGCCTATCTCACTCATAATATGCAGCCTAACTCACTCATATGCAGCCTAACTCACTCATATGCAGCCTAACTCACTCACATGCAGCCTATCTCACTCACAGGCAGCCTCAGCTATCACTCACATGCATCTATCTCGGCTATCACTCACATGCAGCCTATCTCACTCGCATGCAGCCTATCTCAGTCACATGCAACCTATCTCACTCATATGCAGCATATCTCAGTCACATGCAGCCTATCTCACTCACATGCAGCCTATATCACTCACATGCAGCCTATCTCAGTCACATGCAGTCTATCTCGGCTATCACTTACTTGCAGCCTATCTCGCTCCCAGACCACAACCCCGAACCCCACTGCGTGTTTAGGAGGAATCAATGACGCTAGGCAAATATGTATATCATGAAAGGAGCCGTCGGGCTTGACAAGTAGCCTTCCGGGAGTAGCTGGGGGCCGACTCCCCAGCTGCTCTCAGAGGGCCGAGCAGCTCGGAAATGACGGCGCATGCGCCAACAGTAAGTCCGCTACTGCGCCAACGTCGACACCCGTCGGCCTCAGTGTCTGAGGCACTCAGTGCAAGGGAC
Organism: Branchipolynoe longqiensis; assembly: GCA_030323885.1. Lineage (NCBI taxonomy): Eukaryota > Metazoa > Annelida > Polychaeta > Phyllodocida > Polynoidae > Branchipolynoe > Branchipolynoe longqiensis. Next base: position 8,885,089 of record CM059191.1, read on the forward strand.
GGCACGCGGACGGAATACTGGGAATTACTCGCAGTCGGAAACACTTGGCTTCGTACCTTGTTTTATGGCGGCGGCATGTACTGCCCCCAGATCAGCAGATTGGCGAGCAGCTCATTGCACTGAACTTACGAACACGGCGCTGGTTGCTTTGCAACACATGACAATGAATGCTGGGCCCTCCCAGGGGAGAAAGTTGATGTGAACGGAAGCGACATGGTTTGGATTCACTATGAGCATCTCCAAAAGTGGAGCAAGGTGAAGGTCATGTTCGCAACTAGGACCTCCCGTCTCCATAGCTGTATTCACATGTACATCGATAAATCGATTTAGTTAAGGCAGACTAAACTTAAGCGATTTAGCACTGCGCTCACACACGCAACTTTAGTTGAACCGATTTAGCCTAAGTCAGCTTATCCACCTCACAAACTGGTTTACATGAAGCGAACCAATTGAGTCGATTTGGTGCTAAATCGATTTAGCACCGCGTTCACACACGCTTTTTAAGCCGGACTAGTTAATTCAATTTAGTTAAGCCGGTTTAACGTGTATGTGTGAACGGGGTTCATGACGTCATAGATATTGCAATAAAACAGGGCTAAAAATGCAAAGCAGTTCACAACAGTTACAGGAACCTGCGGAGTCGAACCAACGAAGAACATGCAGGGTAACCGACGCCCTACGCGCCACACGAAATCTGTGGGGCAGTTAATGTCCCCACAGAACTTGTCTCTCAGACCATTTAGCAACAAATATTAAATATAAATGATGACGCCAGTGTTCGAGACAATATCTGACGACTGGCAATACACCGAGCACTGTTAAATGTCATGAACGTATGATCTATAGACAGGGCAATAACAGGTTCCTTTAGTAAATACATCAGCTCTGCTACTGTACTAGCGACGTTTGCAATCAGGTAACATTGGGCACCTTGTAGACGTTTCGAAGTAGCCGAGGTTCATTCCATCGGGAGGCGCTCAATCCACGTGTCTTAATAGCGTCATATGATATATGCCATGTATTAGATACATGTGTCCGAATAAAGGCGAACAAACATGAAGTGTGACAAACAACACCGCTAAAGACGGCGTGTTCAACTGAACCCACACGGTGCGGTTAAACCCTGTTACTAACATAGTGTCATATCGTGTAGGTGCTACCACGCGCCACAAGTTCTGGATGGGTGTCCGTGGACGCGCCCTTGTTCCTACCAGGGGGCGCTAGTGGTCGGTGACCGGGGCGCCCCGCTATGAGGAGCTGTGAGCAGGTTGTCAGGCCTTGTCGCTCACCACTTAGTGAGCCGTCTACCGGACGCGCCACCCTCATCCGGCGCGTCTCCGATAAAAGCGTACACTTTTCTAACCAAAACACATAGTTAGATTTGATCGTACATATTTTAATATATACTGGTGCACGCATGGCACACATTTGCAGTTTGGTGCTCCTATTATTCTATGTTGACATCCTCGAAAAGCCTTTTAGTATGCACATCAAAATTAATTTAGTATATTTTCACTTTAAATATCAAATTAAATCTGTTAACATACAACTTACTTCAAATTAAAGTCATGTTGTCTATAATGATAAAGATATATTCATCTAACAATTATGGGACACACTCAAAACTACCGGACTATGCCCCCCCCCCCCCCCCCCCCCAAATACATAGCACTTGTGGTGCTGCTGGGAGCCGGCACGCCCAACCGGAAGCCTTGCTGTCAGTCTGTCACGTGGAACGTGTGGGGGCCGGCACGTCTGGCCGTAGGTTACTCTTTTAGCGGCGGCCCGGGCAAGAAGCAGGGGTTGTGAACGGTCAGCCAAGGTGGGTGGCGGCGTGATGAGCAGTGGGAGACAGCATAGCATACACACAAGCAGGACCCCGCTGGGGATTAGCACACCGGGCCGGTCAATGAGCGCGGTCCCCGGGGTCATGGTGGGGGGATTGGGAGGG
>CM059191.1:8887538-8905586 GCA_030323885.1 Branchipolynoe longqiensis
TTATACGTCTATATCAATCAGTATACATCATGATCTTGTATATAAATATGACCAGGACTAGACTCACCTGTATAATATTTACTTATACATGTATATCAATCAGTATACATCATGATCTTGTATATAAGTATGACTGGGACTATACTTATGTGCATAATTACTTATACATGCAAATCAATCTGTATGTGCCATGATCTTGTATATAAATATGAGCGGATCTAGACTTAGCTGTATAATATTTACTTATATGTGGATTTCGACCAGTATGCGCCATAATCTTGTATATAAACACGACTAGACCTAGATTTATCTTATAATACTTATTGATATATGTATGCCAGGATCTTATATATAAATATTAATAACAAGTTTATTATAATTCTTATTGGCCTTCTAGTTGTCATATATTAGTAGTACTACTCCTGGCGCCACCTATGTCTGCTTTTATTCATATAATTGCTTCTACTTTCACTCTGAATATATATACATGTATATCTATATATACGAATCCTACCTAGCATAGATAGTTACTACCTGTTTTTCTTGAAAAATACATATATAATTATTTAAATATATTTATAAACCAGAAGCTCTTAAGGGATGTTATATTGAAGGATCTGGGGGCACTGCCCCAGATTAAAAAAACATTCTAGATACTTTGTGGTGCATTTTGGACACCTCATTGTATATTTATTTTCATATATATATTTAAAGTTATTTCCATGTTTTATTTTTAAATGGTTTTATGCACCTATATACAGCCATTTGTATTGCTTATTGTTGAGTAATTCATGACACTCACTGCAGTCTGAAGCTCGGTGAACTCTCAGTAAGACGGGCTGCTCGGACATGGCTGAGTGCGTGCAGACATTGATGAGACGGTGGCGTCCTGACAGTCTCTGGGTGTGTGAGACACACATACACACACACGCACACACACACACACCCCTCCTGCAATACCCGTTACGGTAGAGGCGGGCGGTAGATAAATGATCTTCATAACCAAACAACCGTCGCCTTTCATCAGCCGCAGTGTACTTTTTGTGCGTGTTTAAAAAGCGGCTTGTTTTTGGCGGCCCGGACCTGATGAGCCGTGCACACATGGGCGCAGAAGACGGCTTTCCACACTGCACGCCGGCTTACGACCTTTGTAGGGCCGGCACTGATCCACACCCACAACTCGACACCACAATGACACACACAAATACCGGAAAGCCTCAGCCTGCGCTACACAACCCAGCCGACGTGTGGTCACAATTAGGCACTTACACCTGCACACACACAAGTAATAACGGGGACAAACTTGTAAATGGGTACTGGCGATGCTGATAACATAATGACGTTGGGAGTGACTTGATTGCCGTACATGGTCGTGATGCTTACTCCACCTTATACTTGTTATAGGCAATCCGAAGTAATTCATTGAAACAAATAGAAAGGTTTGTTTTCGTTGTTTATGCCAGCTGTGTCCTAACTGAGTATTTGACCTTGACTTACCCTTGATGGTCTCCTCCTTGGCAAAGTCGTAGCAGTCGCCCTTGAGGTGCACGACGACCTTGGTGCCGCGAGTCACGCCCTCCGCCTCCATGATCTCGTACTGGCCGTCCCTGAAGGAGAAATGAGCAACATGAAACCTGGCACCTTGGTTGCTTACCTCACCCCACACTGACACACTGCTGAGTACTGTGTCTAATGGTAATAACGTAAGTGGTCAACATGAAACCCCACACCCTGCTCACCTCACCCCACACTGACACACCACTGAGCAATGTGTTCAATGGTAATAATGTAAGTCGTCAACATGAAACCCCGCACCCTGCTCACCTCACCCCACACTGACACACCACTGAGCACTGTGTCTAACGGTAATAATGTAAGTGGTCAACATGAAACCCCGCACCCTGCTCACCTCACCCCACATTGACACCCCACAGAGCACTGTGTTCAACGGTAATAATGTAAGTGGTCAACATGAACCCCCGCACCCTGCTCACCTCACCCCACACTGATCCACCACTGAGCACTGTGTCTAACGGTAATAATGTAAGTGGTCAACATGAAACCCCGCACCCTGCTCACCTCACCCCACACTGACACCCCACTGAGCACTGTGTCTAACGGTAATAATGTAAGTGGTCAACATGAAACCCCACACCCTGCTCACCTCACCCCACACTGATCCACCACTGAGCACTGTGTCTAACGGTAATAATGTAAGTGGTCAACATGAAACCATGCACCCTGCTCACCTCACCCCACACTGACACCCCACTGAGCACTGTGTCCAATGACAATAATGTAAGTGGTCAACATGAAACCCTTCACCCTGCTCACCTCACCCCACACTGACACCCCACAGAGCACTGTGTCCAATGACAATAATGTAAGTGGTCAACAAGAAACCCCGCACCCTGCTCACCTCACCCCACACTGACACCCCACAGAGCACTGTGTTCAATGGTAATAATGTAAGTGGTCAACATGAAACCCCGCACTCTGCTCACCTCACCCCACACTGACACACCACTGAGCACTGTGTCTAACGGTAATAATGTAAGTGGTCAACATGAAACCCCGCACCCTGCTCACCTCACCCCACAACCACACTGACACACCACTGGGCACGTGTTCATGGTAATAATGTAAGTGGTCAACATGAAACCCCGCACCCTGCTCACCTCATACCTCACCACCAACATGACACCCCACTGAGCACTGTGTCCAATGGCTATAATGTAAGTGGTCAACATGAAACCCCGCACCCTGCTCACCTCACCCCACACTGACACACCACTGAGCACTGTTTTAATGGTAATAATGTAAGTGGTCAACATGAAACCGGCACCCCTGCTCACCTCAACCACTCACGCTGACACACCACTGAGCACTGTGTCCAATGACAATAATGTAAGTGGTCAACATGAAACCCCGCACCCTGCTCACCTCACCCCACATTGACACCCCACAGAGCACTGTGTCCAATGAGAATAATGTAAGTGGTCAACATGAAACCCCGCACCCTGCTCACTTCACCCCACACTGACACACCACTGAGCACTGTGTCCAATGACAATAATGTAAGTGGTCAACATGAAACCCCGCACCCTGCTCACCTCACCCCACACTGACACCCCACTGAGCACTGTGTCCAATGGCTATAATGTAAGTGGTCAACATCTAAGGTCATATCAGGACTTGTATCGACTTGTGACAGTGCACACTCATGTTCACTGAATCCCGACGTCCCCCAGACCATAATGTTCACTGAACCCTGACGTTCCCCAGACCCTGATGTTCACTGAACTCCGACATCCACTGAACCCTGACATTCACTGAACTCTGACGTCCACTGAACTCCGACGTTCACTGAACCCTGACGTCCACTGAACCCTGATGTTCACTGAATCCCGACGTCCACTGAACCCTGATGTTCGCTGACCTCCAACATCCACTGAACCCTGATGTTCACTGAACTCCGACGTCCACTGAGCCCCGATGTCCACTTGACCCTGACATTCACTGAACCTCGACGTTCCCCAGACCCTGACATTCAGGGTGATTGATCTCCCGGTGTCCACTGAACCCTACCATTCACTGAACCCTAACGTCTACCAGACCTTAATGTTCACAGAATGCCCACCGGACCCACTGCTCACCAGACCCGACTTCCACCAGACTTGATTGGACGAGACGATCTGTCCAACACACACTGATCACCATCCCATCACCACCTTGAAGTCAAGTCAGCTTACTCAATACAGAACTTACTCTTGCGAGTAGACTTTTCATACAACCTTCATTTGCAAGTAACCACACACGATTTAAAAGAAGGCACCATCAAAGCGCTCAAACATGACTAAACCGCAATATTGAAATAGCCGGCATTTCGGGTAAAAACGTAACTATGGATGTGCTTAGTCACCGCACCTGCACACATGGCGGAGACACTAGATAGAAAAGCCGACGGGCTGCCGGGTACCAGGTACAAACCCAACCTGCCTACCAGCTTCACAGGTGCCCAGCGGTCCTATGCACCACCGCCACAATCCACCGCATCAATATTTATACAGCCGGTACCAGCGGCACGAGGCGACTTACTAAAGACTCAACGCGCGATAAAAATCAACGTCGTACCAAATAATAAGGGTCTGTGACGACTGCATTGAGAAGGCACATTTAGGGAGGCGCTGCCTCGAAGTGCGATGTGGGCCCCACACCAAGTGTGCTGCGCTGATTCAGGTTGGTGGGACTGAGCGGTGAACTCTGGGTAAACCAGGGCCTTGTGGAAAGGGCCCAGTCCTAATCTGTGCATCAGTAACAACAGGCTGGTCTGCCAAGTGCATACGTCCCGGTATCATGTAAGGTACACAATCCACACAAACACTCTACTGGATTTTTCTGCACAGTGGTTCTGTAGGTTGCTGATTCTCATTCAATACTTGACTTATCAAATTCGGGGCCTTCTTCTAATTATTCACATCTGCTTGCTGAAGACTTGAACCTAACGTCACCCTTCATCTAGCCTATATTTACAAGGTACCAGCGCCAATAAATCAGAGGTGCCAAGTCTCCCTAACAATAACATGTAGCAAAATAACCACTCCCCAATTTGGCGGGAGATCTCCGTAAAATACAGCAAAATCACCCCTCTCCTGATTTCCCACTTTTAATTTGTAATCTCCCACCAAAGAATCATTTTTGCTTAAACAAATTTGCTACACATATTTTTCGTCAAAATGCACCATTTTGTATCACTTTCTTTTTCAAAATTGCCCGGGGAAGGCCCCACAGCCCACCCCATGTGGGAGGAGGCGAGCCCCCCGCCCCTTTGTGGGAGGAGGCGAGCCCCCTGCCCCGTGGAGGGACTAGGCGAGCCCCCCCCCCCCCCCCCGCCAATACACTTGCGGCCTGCTGACTCAATAGTGTGTAACAACGGAATAAAGTATTATTGGCATAGTGATATGGTATCTTTCACAATTTTCTGACACTGCACCCAACAATTCATGTCGATGATAGTAATGAGTGGGCAGCAAGGAATGTAGATATACATAGTTTCACAGGATCCTGAATGCTTGTGAGAGTGTGCCAACCACGTCTTGAATAAGGATAAGCGCGCATGGAGGTGGGTGTGGTGGTTAGTAGAATGCAGGCTGCACTAACCCCCCACCCCCCACCCCACCACACCCGCTGGGTGGCGCTGTGGTGCTGGAGGGTGGCGCCCCTGGTGGCTGATAAGCCGAGGATCGCGTTGCACTGACCGCCACCTGTCTGACAGCACATCACGCAGCGTTATTTATAATCAACCAATAACGCCCCGCGAACGCCACCAGGTACCAGCAGCACCCACCTCACAGCATGTGTACTGGTACAGGACTAGCACCAGGTACCAGCAGCACCCAGCTCACAGCACGTATACTGGTACAGGACTACCACCAGGTACCAGCAGCACCCAGCTCACAGCACATGTACTGGTACAGGACTACCACCAGGTACCAGCAGCACCCAGCTCACAGCATGTGTACTGGTACAGGACTACCACCAGGTACCATCAGCACCCAGCTCACAGAACGTGTACTGGTACAGGACTACCACCAGGTACCAGCAGCACCCAGCCCACAGCATGTGTACTGGTACATGACTACCACCAGGTACCAGCAGCACCCAGCTCACAGCACGTGCACTGGTACAGGACTACCACCAGGTACCAGCAGCACCCAGCTCACACTATGTGTACTGGTACAAGACTACCACCAGGTACCCGCAGCACCCAGCTCACAGCATGTGTACTGGTACAGGACTACCACCAGGTACCAGCAGCACCCAGCTCACATCATGTGTACTGGTACAGGACTACCACCAGGTACCAGCAGTACCCAGCTCACAGCACATATACTGGTACAGGACTAGCAACAGGTACCAGCAGCACCCAGCTCACAGCATGTGTACTGGTACAGGACTACCACCAGGTACCAGCAGCACCCAGCTCACAGCATGTGTACTGGTACAGGACCACCACCAGGGACCAGGAGCACCCAGCTCACAGCATGTGTACTGGTACAGGACTACCACCAGGTACCAGCAGCACCCAGCTCACAGCACGTGTACTGGTAAGGACTACCACCAGGTACCAGCAGCACCCAGCTCACAGCATGTGTACTGGTACAGGACTACCACCAGGTACCAGCAGCACCCACCTCACAACACATGTACAGGTTGGTACAGGACCACCACCAGGGACCAGGAGCACCCAGCTCACAGCACGTGTACTGGTACAGGACTACCAGCAGGTACCAGAAGCACCCAGCTCACAGCATGTGTACTGGTACAGGACTACCACCAGCACCCAGCTCACATCACATGTACTGGTACATGACTACCACCAGGTACCAACAGCACACAGCTCACAGCATGTGTACTGGTACAGGACTACCACCAGGTACCAGCAGCACCCAGCTCACAGAACGTGTACTGGTACAGGACTACCACCAGGTACCAGCAGCACCCACCTCACAGCATGTGTACTGGTACAGGACTACCACCAGGTACCAGCAGCACCCAGCTCACAGCACGTGTACTGGTACATGACTACCACCAGGTACCAGCAGCACCCACCTCACAGCATGTGTACTGGTACAGGACTACCACCAGGTACCAGCAGCACCCAGATCACAGCATGTGTACTGGTACAGGACTAGCACCAGGTACCAGCAGCACCCAGCTCACAGCATGTGTACTGGTACAGGACTACCACCAGGTTCCAGCAGCACCCAGCTCACAGCATGTGTACTGGTACAGGACTACCACCAGGTACCAGCAGCACCCAGCTCACAGCATGGGTACTGGTACAGGACTACCACCAGGGGCCGTATGCACCAATCGGAGTTAGGGCCTTAACCGCGGGTAGCCTAGCTCCACACGGTTAAATGTGAGAAATCGGTATGCACCAATCGGTGCCAGCGCTAACCGCCGACCGTAGCCTAGTCTAAGCTAAACCATTTTCAAATCAGGTTTTACAGCTAGCCAGGGCGGTTAGTGTGCGTGTATGGATGTCAATCTATTCAATGCGATCATATTTAACAGAATTACATACGCAATAAGTGAAATTTGATCAATTTAACCCTAAATTCGAAGTGTTATTAAGGCTACCGGCGCATTGGCGGCGATATTACTAGTTATATTTTCGAATCGACGACCGTACAGTAAACAAACCGCCGCTGCCGCCAGTATGGAAAGCGACGTCGATGCAGCGGCGGCGGCGATTTGCTTACTTTACCTTCGTCGATTCGAAAATAGTAATATTAATATCGCCGCCAATGCGGCAGTAGCCTTAATAACGCTTCGAATTTAGGGTTAAATTGATAAAATTTCACTTATTGCGTATGTAATTCTGTTAAATATGATAGCATTTAATATATTTGAGCCTAATATATGGCTACAAACGCAGAGGGAATTCCCAAATCTATAAATAAACTCATGGTTAGCTATCCGCAGCGGCTAAAACATTGGTGCATACCGATTCACACAGTTCTCAAACCCCCCGCTACCCTGAGGTAGCTATCCTAGGCTAGTGCCTTAACTCCGGCTAAGCCTAACCCCGATTGGTGCATACCGGCCCAGTTAACAGCAGCACCTAGATCACAGCATGTGTACTGGTACAGGACTACCACCAGGTACCAGCAGCACCCAGCTCACAGCACGTGTACTGGTACAGGACTACCACCAGGCACCAGCAGCACCCAGCTCACAGCATGTGTACTGGTACAGGACCACCACCAGGTACCAGCAGCACACAGCTCACATCATGTGTACTGGTACAGGACCACCACCAGGTACCAGCAGCACCCAGCTCACAGCACGTGTACTGGTACAGGACTACCACCAGGTACCAGCAGCACCCACCTCACAGCATGTGTAGTGGTACAGGACTAGCACCAGGTACCAGCAGCACCCAGCTCACAGCATGTGTACTGGTACAGGACTACCACCAGGTACCAGCAGCACCCAGCTCACTGCACGTGTACTGGTACAGGACTACCACCAGGTACCAACAGCACCCAGCTCACACTATGTGTACTGGTACATGACTACCACCAGGTACCAGCAGCACCCACCTCACAGCATGTGTACTGGTACAGGACTACCACCAGGTACCAGCAGCACCCAGCTCACAGCATGTGTACTGGTACAGGACTACCACCAGGTACCAGCAGCACCCAGCTCACAACACGTGTACAGGTACAGGACTACCACCAGGTACCAGCAGCACCCAGCTCACAGCATGTGTACTGGTACAGGACTACCACCAGGTACCAGCAGCACCCAGCTCACAACACGTGTACAGGTACATGACTACCACCAGGTACCAGCAGCACCCAACTCACAGCACGTGTACTGGTACAGGACTACCACCAGGTACCAGCAGCACCCACCTCACAGCATGTGTACTGGTACAGGACTACCACCAGGTACCAGCAGCACCCATCCCACAGCATGTGTACTGGTACAGGACTACCACCAGGTACCTGCCTATGTACTGCTGCACCGAAGGTCAGCGTACACTATCCGAGTTCTCCAAATCCCATTTCGTACAGCTACTAAGTTATTTCTGCTAACCCATGGATCAGATGGCCACCTGTCAATTATGTGTCTTCGTCAGCGACATACAACCGTTTTAGTTAATTAAATAGAAATGTTATTTGCCAGTACAGGTGTCAGTAATTGAGTGGTTATATTACTTTATTAGCTTGTGCTATCAATGGCTGGTGAATACCTCCAGTACCAGCCATTGCCGAAACGGGATGGTCGAATGAGTTGTCCACCTGCTTGCCGTATGGCAGATCGTGGGATGTGAACCCGGGGGGGTTCAAACCCTGGCCGAGTCAAACCAATGACATAAAAATAGTTGTTAACGCTTTATTGCAGACTATAACAACATACTAAATAGACGTACGCTATGTTTGTAAAGTGTTGACTGTTAATTTAGTTATTGTTGTAGCTTAGCCTGCTTCAGGAGGTCTTTGTTGGTGCTGTCGTAGTTTTGTGGTGATGGGAATGATTACTGGCGGGTTGAGATTGGGTGCGAGATTGGTATCGCTCTTGGAGACAAGACTGAATATCCTTCTGGAGTAGGGAAAATAAGTGTAATAATCAACGGACCCAATTCAATGGCGTAATATCTCAAATGCCGTAATGATTGGCACCTCTGAAATAGCCATGTCAGTGAATGTGCTTAACGGTAGTGTCACTGTCAGTATATACTTCAATATAGTGCATGGTCATTTGATCTACATAACATTGCACCGGATGTGGTGGCTGAATCGGTAGAGTGTAGGCTTCCCATGTGGAAGGTCAAGAGTTTGAATCTCAGCCAAGTCAAACCAATGACGTACAAAATTGATACGTGTCGCTACCTAGCCTGGCGCTCAGCATTACTAGGATAGGGCAAAGACTACTTAGCTCAGCATAAGGATAGTGTGACCGAGTGGGAAATCAGGTCATGGTTGATTTCCCAGTGTTGCAGCACTATAAAGTTGCCATGAGTGCACACTGTCACAAGTCGGTACCCGTGCTATGACCATAGGTTTGCTAGGATGTAAAGCCTCGTCAACCAGCCAACATAGCATTGGTTACTTGAATTTTGTCTCGGTAAATAAAGAGCGAGTTAATAAATGTTGTCAGTAATTGCCGCATGGTGTTCTACTGATGAATGGGGGGTGGGGTGGGGTGGGGGGGGGGGGGTGAAAGCTGGGAGGGTTCACTGTCACACAAACCCAACATTAATGAATAATAAAACTGCAATCACCAAAGCCACGTTCTGAGTGAAATATTCTGTAAACAATGATATTAACCGACGACCATTTTCTCACCACAAAAAGGGGTTCTAAACATAATGGTGATTTACTCGTGACTAAGGTGTTGATTTGGTCGCCAATCTAAATTATAAAGGTGCCCAGTTCGACGGCTTACAGTTTCTACCATATTTTTTTAGAGAATTATATTAGTTTGATCATCATAAACTACTTTGAAGTCACTTTCATTTTGAAGGGTTAACTTTGGAGATAGTTAAAGATAGTTAAAGATAGAAAACACACCAGATTAATTTTGGATTGGTCAAAATGCTGAAAATATAGGCTTCATCAGTGACAGGTTCTATTTAAAGGCCCTGTCACACTATGACGTTTCTCACGAACGCGCTTCGATGCGTGGCGACGTGTTGCATTTTTGGGCGAAACGTCGGTACACGTCCGGTACGTTACCGGCGCGTTGGTACACGTTGAGGGATAACAACGTATGAATCGACACGTCGGCGGCCGTCGGCGTGCGTCGGGCCGCGTCAAGGTTTTGTGCTTGCACAAAACTTTCGACGGGCCGCAATGCGCGTCAGCGTGTTGGCGGGCGCGTTATGGACGCGTTAGCAACACATCGACACCCGTTGGCGGCGCGCCGGCGGAACGCTGGCAGGACGTTGATCAACATCGGTTAACATTGGCTTTTTTTTCCCCAAAATGCGACCGTTCCGTCGGCGCGTCCATCACGTCCTATCGACGGGTAGACGGCGCAATATTGGCGTTGTTCCAGCGTTTCTCGGCACGTTGGACGCGTGGTGTGGACGCGGGGCGGGCGCGTCCTAACGTGTTGCTGGCAGGTATGTACGCGTTGACACGGTATTAACGCGACACCAACGCGCCGTCAACACGCCGATGGCATGCTGGGAACCCGCTGGCGGGACGTTGACATGTTATTCTGCCGCGCGCCAAAAACACGCCACTAACACGCTACAACCCAGCAAACTTTCTCCCAAAACGCCGAAGAGTTGGACGTTTGTCGATGGGTTGCAAATATTTTGCGCGTTGCCGGCGCGCCGGTGAGAAACGTCATAGTGTGACAGGGCCTTAAGCTGCAATGTCCGATGATGTATCAAATTTTCAAAGCCAAAACATTTAATCTAAATTTGATTCCTTATGGCCCTGCGTAACAAACAAGCCACAAGGCTACTAAATTGTAGTGAGCCAGTCCCGTGATAGGAGGACCACCTGGAACACACCGGGGTTCGAACAGCTGACAACGCTTCAACAGTGCGGGTGCAGCGCTGGCGGTGTGCGCCTGGAGGTGCGGTGACGAGATCTGCGCTCCACACCTACCGGCATACCGGCGGTCGAGACCGTGCATGGAAATGGGATCAGCAGATTGAGATCTGCCACAAATCGGCTCGGTGCCAACTGCGCGCGCATTGTATTTAATGGGTTCAGACGCAGGGTGCGCGGGTGTGTGCGCGGGTGTGTGTGTGTGTGTGCATGTGTGTGTGTTTGTGTGTATCCCCGAGATAAGGGTTTCGAGAAGGCCCACCGGGTCCATATATTCGGATGATTAATTTGGTTTATTGGGGTTTTATGTCCTATCAACATCTTGGGTCATATACGGATGGACACCGACTTGCGCGAGTACATACATGGTGACTTTCTGGTGAAGCCTCATTGGGGTAAGTGTCACCAGCAGCATGGCAGCTTTTCTAGAAATCTTCCTAATCCAGCAAATAGTCTACGATGGGTGCAGGTGTTCGTGTACACGTGTGCATGTGTGTACTTGTGTACTTGTGACAGGCTGCGACTTGCATCTAGCAATGTCTATAAACTGAAGTAACCATCAGTTTGGTTTCCATTCACAAAGCGGGCTCAGCAGTAGAAACTCATCTTCCTTCACTCACCAGCTCACCACACTGCATAGACCCGCCCTTATATGAGCGCACCAACAAAATGATATTGTATCTTGTCCTCACCGACTTCAAGTGTGCCGATCTAATTAACTCGCGGCATGTCGTCCCCTGTAGGACCGCATTGTGGACAGACTGCCGGATCGGGCCACGTTTCTTGTGTTGCCAGCTAAAGTCAGGCCACCAAAGATGCTGTGAGCTGCTGAGCGCCTTGTTACTCAGCCCCTAATCACACGAGGCCCGCCCGCCGTCTGCCACAAGCCCCACTCAGGCTACACCCACACTAATAGACCTGCTCATAAGTGCTCAGAGCTGCTCCCGCCCCGCGCTGACTCCCCCCCCCCCCCCCAACCCCCCACACTCTCCCGGTGTTGTGTGAGTGTAACGCGCCGTTGACACATTCCTTACACGGCGCCTACAATGAGGAGCCGCTCCGAACAGCTCCGAGCCGCTCAGCGCTCAATGAGCAGCTCAGCACTCAATGAGCAGCTCAACATACAGCGCACAATGCGCGAGCTGCTCACGGCCTCCACCCATCTGTTCCCGCTACACGACAACGGGGCAGGCCCAGCAGTTCACCGCCCGCTCGGAGCTAATTTAGCAAAACAACCCTCCTCGAACTAGCGACGACAGCGCCCGTAATTTCATTGTTTAAACAATAAACACCAACGAAATAACACGTGGGTTGAGGAGCAGGCTTCCGCGCGTTGAATCGGTGGAATGGTACTAACACACTGCCGGGTGGGAAGGCTCTGTGAATTGTTGGTCCGCATCCACCTGACGGCCACAAGCTTTTTTTGCACGAGGGTTCCATGGCGGCGGGTGTCTGCGCGCGTCAGTGTTTGTTGTCCGGGACACGGGAGACGCGGCCCGGGGGCCGGCTTACCAACACGGCGCCACCTGACGGGCCCTCCGCCACCCGGCCTGACAGCAGCACGCCGCGCACTCACAGCAAACACTACATACACCCAACCAAACACCAGTGGGCCCAGCACACTCACATACACCAATCAAACACTGCATACACCCAACCAAACACCAGTGGGCCCAGCGCCACCCAGCCTCACAGTCACAGCAGCACGCCGCACACTCATAACAAACACTGCATACACCCAAACAAACACAAGCGGGTCCAGCACACTCACATACACCAATCAAACACTGCATACACCCAACCAAACACTGGCAGGCCCAGCACCACCCGGTCTCACAGCAGCACATCGCGCACTCACAGAAAACACCTCATAACCCAACCAAACACTGCATTCACTCAACCAAACACTACATACACCCTACCAAACACCGGTGGGCCCAGCACTCACAGCAAACACCACATACACCCAATCAAACAACAGCAGGCCCAGTACCATCCGGTCTCACAGCAAACACCAGATACATCCAATCAAACACCAGTGGGCCCAGCGCCACCCTGCGTCACAGCAGCATGCCGCATACTCACAGCAAACACTACGCAGACCCAACCAAACTACCTAGGGGAGCTGGTTCCAGGCGGCTGGAGGCTACCAGGTGCATGGTTCCATCGACACCAAGCGACAACGACGGGCGAACGGTTGGTACTGACCCCCCACTAAACACACGGTGTGCCTTACTTATAAAATCAAACAGATCCAATAGGCCCTGCTAATTGATTGAATTAACACCCGCGTGTGCCGGGCCCGACGGCGCGCCGGCAGGATCAATTAGGCTAAACCAACTAACGCCAATCACCGCTCATCGAGCTGCTCAATTTGTGTAAACAGGACCTGATGAAAAGCACCCGGCGAGCTGCGACAAACGCCGCGCCAAAAACAGCGCCCCCCCCCCCGCCCCACACACACAGACACACACTCGAAACTACGGGCAGCAACAAAGGGGAGGCAAGTGTAGCGGCGGGTGATGCACAGAGGTGAGAGTTGGCTGGGAGCGGGAGGGTAGTGACCTTACCCAGCACGGGCAGGTGGGTTTGTGACGTTATGTGTCAGTATCACATGGTGGGTTTGTAATGTTGTGTGTCAGTATCACATGGTAGGTTTGTGACGTTATGTGTCAGTATCACATGGTGGGTTTGTAACGTTGTGTGTCAGTATCACATGGTGGGTTTGTGACGTTATGTGTCAGTATCACATGGTGGGTTTGTAATGTTGTGTGTCAGTATCACATGGTGGGTTTGTGACGTTGTGTGTCAGTATCACATGGTGGGTTTGTGACGTTATGTGTCAGTATCACATGGTGGGTTTGTAATGTTGTGTGTCAGTATCAGATGCTAGGTTTGTGACGTTATGTGTTAGTCTCACATGGTGGGTTTGTGACGTTGTGTGTCAGTATCACATGGTGGGTTTGTGACGTTGTGTGTCAGTATCAGATGGTGGGTTTGTAACATTGTGTGTCAGTATCACATGGTGGGTTTGTGACGTTATGTGTCAGTATTACATGGTGGGTTTGGAATGTTGTGTGTCAGTATCACAGGGTGGGTTTGTAATGCTGTGTGTCAGTATCACATGGTGGGTTTGTTTTGTTGTGTGTCACTATCACAGGGTGGGTTTGTAACGTTGTGCCTCAGTATCACATGGTGGTTTTGTAACGATGTGTGTCAGTATCTCAGGGTGGGTTTGTAACGTTGTGTGTCAGTATCACGGGGTGGGTTTGTAATGTTGTGTGTCAGTATCACAGGGTGGGTTTGTAACATTGTGTGTCAGTATCACATGGTGGGTTTGTTTTGTTGTGTGTCAGTATCACAGGGTGGGTTTGTGATGTTGTGTGCCAGTATCACATGGTGGGTTTGTTTTGTTGTGTGTCAGTATCATATGGTGGGTTTGTAACGTTGTATGTCAGTATCACATGGTGGGTTTGTTTTGTTGTGTGTCAGTATCACATGGTGGGTTTGTAATGTTGTGTGTCAGTATCACAGCGTGGGTTTATAACATTGTGTGTCACTATCACAGGGTCGGTTTGTAATGTTGTGCATCAGTATCACATGGTGGTTTTGTAACGATGTGTGTCAGTATCTCAGGGTGGGTTTGTAACATTGTGTGTCAGTATCACATCCTGGGTTTGTAACATTGTGTGTCAGTATCAGATGGTGGGTTTGCAACATTGTGTGTCAGTATCACATGGTGGGTTTGTAACATTGTGTGTCAGTATCACATGGTGGGTTTGTAACATTACGCGTCAGTATCACATGGTGGGTTTGTAACATTGTGTGTCAGTATCACATGGTGGGTTTGTAACGTTATGTGTCAGTATCACATGGTGGGTTTGTAACGTTGTGTGTCAGTATTACATGGTGGGGTTGTAACGTTGTGTGTCAGTATCACATGGTGGGTTTGTACCATTGTGTGTCAGTATCACATGGTGGGTTTGTAATGTTATGTGTCAGTATCACATGGTGGGTTTGTAACATTGTGTGTCAGTATCATGTGGTGGGTTTGTAATGTTGTGTGTCAGTATCACAGGGTGGGTTTGTAACATTGTGTGTCAGTATCATATGGTCGGTTTGTTTTGTTGTGTGTCAGTATCACAGGGTGGGTTTGTGACATTGTGTGTCAGTATCACATGTCGGGTTTGTTTTGTTGTGTGTCAGTATCATATGGTGGGTTTGTAACGTTGTATGTCAGTATCACATGGTGGGTTTGTAATGTTGTGTGTCAGTATCACATGGTGGGTTTGTAATGTTGTGTGTCAGTATCACAGGGTGGGTTTGTAACGTTGTGTGTCACTATCACAGGGTGGGTTTGTAATGTTGTGCGTCAGTATCACATGGTGGTTTTGTAACGATGTGTGTCAGTATCTCAGGGTGGGTTTGTAACATTGTGTGTCAGTATCACATCCTGGGTTTGTAACATTGTGTGTCAGTATCACATGGTGGGTTTGTAACATTGTGTGTCAGTATCACATGGTGGGTTTGCAACGTTGTGTGTCAGTATCACATGGTGGGTTTGTAACGATGTGTGTCAGTATCACATGGTGGGTCTGCAATGTTGTGTGTCAGTTTCACATGGTGGGTTTGTAACATTGTGTCTCAGTATCACATGGTGGGTTTGTAATGTTGTGTGTCAGTATCACATGGTGGGTTTGTAACGTTGTGTGTCAGTATCATAGGGTGGATTTTTAACATTGTGTGTCAGTATCACATGTCGGGTTTGTAACGTGTCAGTATCACATGGTGGGTTTGTAATGTTGTGTGTCAGTATTACATGGTGGGTTTGTAACATTGTGTGTCAGTATCACATGGTGGGTTTGTAACGTTGTGTGTCAGTATCACATGGTGGGTTTGTAATGTTATGTGTCAGTATCATATGGTGGGTTGGTAACATTGTGTGTCAGTATCACATGGTGGGTTTGTAACATTGTGTGTCAGTATCACAGGGTGGGTTTGTAACGTTGTGTGTCACTATCGCAGGGTGGGTTTGTAACATTACGCATCAGTATCACATGGTGGGTTTGTAACATTGTGTGTCAGTATCACATGGTGGGTTTGTAATGATGTGTGTCAGTATCTTAGTGTGGGTTTGTAACGTGTGTCAGTATAACATGGTGGGTTTGTAATGATGTGTGTCAGTATCACATGTAGGCTTGTAACTTTGTTCAGTATCACATGGTGGGTTTGTAATGTTGTGTGTCAGTATCACATGGTGGGTTTGTAAAATTGTGTGTCAGTATCACATGGTGGGTTTGTAACGATGTGTGTCAATATCTCAGTGTGGGTTTGTAACATGTGTCAGTATCACATGGTGGGTTTGTAATGATGTGTGTCATTATCACATGTAGGCTTGTAATGTGGTTCAGTATCACATGGTGGGTTAGCAACGTTGTGTGTCAGTATCACATGGTGGGTTTGTAATGTTGTGTGTCAGTACCACATGGTGGGTTTGTAACATTGTGTCTCAGTATCACATGGTGGGTTTGTAACATTGTGGGTCAGTATTACATGATGGGTTTGTAACGTTGTGTGTCAGTATCACATGGTGGTTTTGTAATGTTGTTGGAGGGGAAGTCTCGGAAGCGTTCGGGGTTACCAATGGGGTCAACAGGTTGGGGAAACACCTGAATTGAGAGTCCGTTGGTACAATCGGGTCCGTTGATGTAATCTAGTATCTTAATTGGTAGGCTTTACTATAGGAAAATGTGTTATCACCTATATCCAGTGAACCTGTTTGTTGGGGTAATAAATATTGATATCACTAGAAAGAGGCAAACCTGCTTCACCAACTAAGTGACTATCAGCTACATTTGGTGTTTTATTTAAGAGTAACTAAGGATTGAATTTACATTAAATGTGTGCTGTGTGTCTGTCACTGAACCCTTGGTCAGTCCTGAGTGCATCCTCCTCTGCCCATCCCCACCCCACCACTGCCTCTCCCACAGGGGGCTACCATGGTTACTAATTAAGACAGGGTGTGGGTGACATAAGTTAGCACAAATGAGGGGGTTGAAGAACACAAATGTAGGAAGTGATATTTTATACAATATTTGTTAGGACAATTTGCTAGTCAATGATGGAGGCATGCATGCATACATACATACATACATACATACAAACTTACATACATACATACAAACAAACATACATACATATATATATATACATTCATACATGCAAACATCTATATTTATGTATATGTATATGCATAGCTTGTGTAAACATCTTAGCCACAAGCCTGCAGCTACCCCATACCCACCCTGGTACTGGGAGGAGTGTGTGTGTGGAGGGCCAATGCACCTGGAACACTTGTGAAGGCCACCCCTGGCACACAATCAGTAGGAGCAGTGTGTGTGTGTATGGGGGAGGGGGTATCAGAAGCAGCCTGACTGGGACGGTTAAACCAAAGTTTCATGTGGTTATATTTTATTTTATTAAATATTTGTTAGGACATACATGGATGCATACATACATACATACATACATACATATGTACATACGTACAATATACATACATGCAGACATCCATATTTATGCATATGTGTATATATGTATTTATTTTCGCTCTTAGTGGGTGTTTACATCTAAGCCTGCATGACCTCAACTTTCCAACACCCACCCTGGCAGGAGGCTGTGTGTGTGTGGAGGTTCAAGAACTAAGGGGTGGAGGACCAGTCTGAGACTTGACTTGACATTGTGGACAGGGAACACCTGTGATGAAAGCATGTGTGTGGCGGGAGGGGGGGGGGGTAGAGAGGGAGGGTTATCAGAAGCGGTCCTTGGGTCCTCCTCCAGTGTTGATGTTTCTAGCTCCCACTTCTCAACTAGAATTATAGATGAATTCCAAGTCTCATGGATTTATTTAAATTACAAAATTACTAAGATTCTTTACAATTTGGATTTATATATGTATATATAT